>JANFOE010001405.1:0-88090 GCA_025667525.1 Glebionis coronaria
TTCATATGTCGAACCTAAAGAAGTTTCTTTCCGATAAAGATCTTATTATCACTCTTAGTGAAGTATGAATCGACGGTAAGTTGCATTTCATCAAAGTACTTGCTGATATTATCGATAAGGAATGTATACAACTGAAACAAAGTCGTATTCCTATTGTCAAATCTGATGGAACTCAAGATGAGGACAAAAATACGTTTAACCCTTTGATTTCAACGAGCGATCAAGGAAGAACGCAAGTTGATCTTCGGGACGAAGATCCCAATTTAGTGGGGATAATGTGACAATCTGTCATTTTCATGTCGTTATTTTAATCTCGACGATTAAGTATTATATGTTTACTTTAATGAGAATTTTAAATTATCGGCTAACCGAGAAGGTTATAGCTTGAAACTTAACGTAAGAATGTGGTTTAGATGAAAACCGACAAGAAATACATTAAGTATCGATATTATATTCTCAAATTATCATATGAATGATTTTATTATATTTATTTTTATTTCTCGTGTTTTACGTTTCAACGAATGACGAGAACTACTAACGATCGCGATACCGACGGATGCCCAAAAATTTACATTTTATTATTGATTGTCTCGATATTTAATATTTTCGACCTTTTAGAGTCGGATTGAGCAAAAATAATAAAAATAATAGTTTAAACGATTCAAAACTAAAACTTTGAAAATACGAAGAAATAGTATTTTTCATTTTATTCTAAAACGTTGCTAATAACCTTAGTATTAGAGTTATGTTTAATTTTTACGGTGAAATCTAACCGAAATAGCTAAATTAATTAAACGAGCATTTAAATAAATAATAGAAAATATTTTCGAAACGCGACGAAGTAAGGACTCATTTTTATTGGAAAATGATTTTAAAAACGATGGCGCAAGTCTCGTGTCTTGAATCGTCCGTTAAGTCGTCCAAACGAGTCCTGAACCGTTTATTATTAAACACATGATAAAATGTTACACTTTAGGCCCTTGTAAAATAATTGCAAACTTAAGCCCTCAACTATTATAAAGTTTGTAAATAGGTTTTATAACTTTTGAGTGGTATATATGGGTGCATTAGGGTTTCACTTCCTCATTTTCACTCTAACCCTAGCCTCCATCTTCAACACACACATATCTCTCTCTTTCCTCCTCATATGCCGAGATCCACCATCACCAAACCACCATTTTCATAATTTTTACAAGCTCAAATCCTATCATAACTTATTCGTCTATGATCATCACAACTAATGGTGATGTTCATCTACTCATTTGGAGCCTTAAAGAAGGAGTTATAAAGAACTTATGGGGCTGAAGTTGAAGACTATATTAAATGGTTAATGCATGTCTAGATCTTAGTTAGATCTATGATTATACGGGTCTAACCAAGAAGATTGATGAGATGGCATTTATACATGATCTCATCGTTCTTTTCGGGCTTTTAATGCACTAATATGTCATAAAATACCATGTATATGCATGCTTTTGTGTTTATGTGTATTTTAGGTATGGATATCGTGAAAAAGACAAAAGATCACAAGTTACAAGGAAAAACGGACACGAGAAACGAAGCCGTACAAAGAACCGGGCCCTAATCATGAAATATTCAACAAATACCCTTGAAGACTTGAAGACAAACAAGATTGATCCTCAAAGAATGAAGAAATGACACTTAAAACCCTTGTATATTAATAATTACAAGTTTGGTCCCTTAAGTTGTCAAAATTGCAAAAAGGTCCTTCAACTTTGAAGAAATGACAAGATTGGTCCCTCAACAAAATCAATTTGTCAATTATGGTCCCTCATGAAGTCAAAGATACAAAGAAGACCTTTGAAGATCAAGATTGTCCAAGATCAGCCCTTGAAATATGAAAAAGTATCAAAAATAACCCTTGATAACCTTTTTCCAAAGTTTAGTGCCAAAAGTGACAAGTGGTGAAAGTTAATATAAAGGAAAAAAAACGTTTTTTAGGGCTGAAAACCTTATTTACCAAAAATCTCAAAACACAAGGACCAAGGTTGCCACTTTCAAACTTTTGAAATCAAACACGCGCTAAACACTTTTCTCCCACTAAAATCGGATCAAAACTACTTACTGTAGCACGTGATGAACCCAGTTACCACACCCCTTAAAACAAAGGGTTATTTAAAATTACCTTTACAACCGTGTGATTCACCTCACCCCAAACCATTCCCAACAATTAAACATCTCTTCTCCACTCACCTTGTGATCCCACACCCAAGACGTGCACCCAATCACATCACACCTTGGCCTCCAAGTATTGTGACGTGTCCAAAATCAACAGCTGTGATTTAATGCTTCCTCCCAACGCAAAAAGGAACGATTGAGATCAAATAGGACACCTCATACCTCAAAATCGTCTAGAAGGACTAGAGGGCATATTTGGGATTTTCATAGATTAGGGTTTGTGTTTTAAGCATTCTAGAGAGTTCTTTTAGCAGTATAAAAGGAGAATGCAACCTGTGCATATCCCTTTGTTCTAGTTTTTCTTCAATTAATTCTGTAATTCCTTTTAATTAATATAAAAGTTTGGTTTTTGTTAATTAAGCAATTTAATTCCTTTTTATGATTTTTTAAAGTTGGTATTTATTGTTGAAGAGAAACTGAGTTCCATTTTTAAATTGGTGAATTAATTTTGTGTTTCAAAATTATTTCAAAGTTTTGAGGAAATTGAGATTTTTCTTGGTGAAGGAAAATCTGTTTCAAGTTTTAGTGATTAAGAGGTTTAAGTTTAATTGGTGATTTAGTGTTTTTAAAACGTGTTTGATAAGGATTGAAAGTTTTTGGAAAAGATTTTAAGAAGAAAGAAAAGGAAACAGTATATATATTCTTGTGCTTGTTTTTCTTTGATTTGTCTTAACAGGTTGTGAATAGTTGCTGTTAAAGGTTCAGCACCAACCCCAGTTGGTAGGAGGTGGATTTTCATCCACTAGAACCTTGGATGTAAGGTTCTAAGGTAAATCCCTTTTTCCTTTTTAAAATTTCAGAAATTGTGTGATTTGGTGATTTTGCATGCTAAGTGTTGATTGTGTGTTAAAGTTGTTTGATTTGTGTTCTTGTGAGATTTGTATGCATGTTAGGTATCATAGGATCAATTTGAGTAAGTTTGAAAAGGTATTGATTTGATAAAACGTTTTCAAAAATATTAAGGGTTGTTTGGATTCAGGTTTTAGCAGGTTGAATAATCTATGATTGTGCTTGAAATAGATGTTAGAAAGTTGAAATAGGTTGTAATAGGTTGCATGTTAGTTGGTAAGTAAGTTTGCAAAGTTTTGAAGCAAGTTGTGAGTTTAAAAAGAGAAAACGTAAGCTAGAAATCTTCTAAGTTACTAATATGCTTATTTTTATGAACTTTTGTGCTTGAAACTTGTTAAATCTGCTAGAGACTAGGTTGATATAGGATTGATAGTGGTTTTTGAATCATTTGGCAAGTTTGTGTGCTAAGATTTGTCCTGTGAAACTCACAAGTGTGCAAGTAAGTTAGTTCATAAGCCACCAGACCTTTAAAAAAGATCACAGCAACTTGACTTTGGTCTAGGGGTGCTTAATTTGCTTTGATTGTGTGCTAGGTGTGTATTTTCTGTTTATTGTGACTCCCTACACTCAGAAAGAGTGTAGGGGTGCCTTGTCATCCAAAAACATCCACCAAGTATCAAATCCAAGTCCTCTTGGAGGTCTTCACCACCTGTGAAGAAAACAGAAGACAAGCAAACTCACTTGTGTTCTTCATCATAAACTGGCCACGTTCTTGATCTTCATTTTGTTTAAATCTAGCTAAAAGGTTACTTTGGTTTGTGTTTTTAGTCATATAATGTCACAAATTGGATTGTAAAAAGTAAAAAATAAAAAAAGAAAAAAATAGCAAAAAGTTCACCCGCAACGGACTCGAACACGCGACCTCTCGAAGGAGGAGTAACGTGCTTACCGTTGATCTAGATGACTTTTTACGTAAGTGTTTGATTTCAATAGTTATTTAACCTGTTTTTCTTTCTAGCTTATTAATTAAAGCCGTAGCTTATTTCCATTTATTCCAGCTTATTTGTTAAGTTATTTTGTTTCTTTTTATTTTTAGGTGGAACTTTATAGTATTTAAGACTTTTCTAGCCTAGTTTCATATTTTTCACTTTATTTGTTTATTTTTTATGCATTTTTCTTTAGCCGTTTTTTAGAAATTGATTAAAAAATAGTAAAAAGTAGTTTTTAATTTAGGAAAAATAATTTTTAGTTTTTAAATAATATTTTTGAGGTTTACATCTAGTTTTGGTTTTATAAACTTTAATTTTTAATTTTATATTATTTTAAGGTTTTTTATAAACTTTAATAATTTTTATAAAATTATAAAAAAGGGTTTAGGAACTTTAATTTGTATTTTTATCTTAGTTAGATTATTTTAAGATTTTAGAAATTTTTTAGAATTAATTTTATAAACTTTTTATTTTTCTTATTATTTTAATATTATTTTATTATTAAAAATAAAAAGTTTTATTTTTATTTCTTTTTCATTTTTCTTAGGTTCTTTATCATTAATTAGGACTCTTACCATTTTTAGAATAATTTTATAGCTTTTAGATTTATTTTTATAATTATTTTAAGTTTATTTAGTTTTTTAATCATTTTTAGAGTTTTAAAAATAGTTTTAATAGATTTTAATTTTTAGAAAATTACTTTTTAGTCATATAAGTTAAGTATTAGTTCAATAAAATCATAATTTGGACATTTTATTAGTTGTATTTAATTTTAGGGCTTTAATTAGCATTTAAAATTAAGTATTTAATTAATAAAAGGTTTTAAAATATCTTTGTTGGATTTTTGTCTTTATTTATATTATTTTAAGACTTCTTTTTAGTCTTTTTAATCTTTTATTTATTTTGTTTTTGGTTTTAGTATTTTTTTTTATTTGGGTAGTTTTTCACGACTTTACGTTTACGTTTTTTCTACGTCGTAGTGTAATTTTAACGTAACCGTCTTTTCATCCTCTCATCCCCATCCTCTTAATATTAATCTCAAATAAATACAAGTTAAATCACACACATATACCTCCTTGGGAAACGAACTTTCTCTCCATTAAGGGTCATTAGTGTTGATTTTTCCTAAAATCATCACTCGATACTTACCGCTATTTACGCTCTTTTCCTAAAGGGTGTATTTTACCGCAATCACTTTGGCGCCGCTACCGGGGAGGTGTGTTGTGCTTTAATTTGGAAGCTTTTGTTTTTGATATTATCCATAATAAGTATTTGTGTTAAGTGGAACTCCCTTAACACGTATTATCGGTTTTCTTGGTTTTTTTTTCTTGTATAAATATTACTATATTGTATTAAGTATCACAATCAATATACAATATCTCCAAAAGTGTGAAAACACAACCTTAATTGGGATTTGATCTCCTAATTATTGTATTCGAATCTCAAACAAAAAGAAAAGGCAAAAATAGATAAATACTTTCGTGAAGCTCGATTTTGAAAAATACAAACTATAAGGTGGGTATAAGGCGGGTATTATAAAATATACCCTAAGGAAAAAGGCTCTTAAGTGCTTCGCGCCGCCTCGTTTCCCCGCTTGCTTGTGAGTATTTTGAGATTGAAGGCTAATCGAGGGTTTTGCCGCCCAAAGTATTATTACGTATACTATATTTGCTTGGTTTTCTTTGTGATTAAACCCTCTTGAACAATTTGGTTTTCACCAAAGTTCTAAAGTCATTAGAAGGTGTTCACTCCACGTGATCGTTTTCATTCCTTTGAGGCTTCTTTAATCAAGAGTTTGATTCGAGGAGAGATTTTTGTAGATTCATTGTCTACGTAATACACCCAAAATCCAAAAAAATTAAATATCATCAAAAACACAAAAAAAATTGAAAATTCACAAAACACCCAAAAAGAATCTTCTTTGCTCACCTCCCATTCTTCGTGAAGTTTATGATCACTCGTAATCAAGCAAAACGAGCTCGTAAACGTCTTCAAAAGCAAGCAAATCAAGGATCGTTGATTGTAGAAGAACCTCCAATTGTTGAACCTATTGTAGAACAAGAAGTCGTCATGGCTAATCGTACTATGATGGAGTTGCTACAAGCACCCACCGAGGGTTTTGGAGAGGCTATTGTGATTCCCGCCATCCTTGCGGAGAATTTCGAAATTAAGACGGGTTTAATGTCTATGTTGCAAGCAAACAAGTTTAGAGGTCACGAGAAAGACAACCCGCATTACCACATTAGGAATTTCAACCGTCTCACCGCCACTAGCAAATTTAAGGATGTTCCACATGACGCCATTAAGATGATGTTGTTTCCATACTCGTTAGATGGACCCGCAAAAATTTGGCTCGAGAAAGAACCGCCAAATTCAATTTTGACATGGACCGATCTCGTTTCTAAGTTTGTGAACAAGTTTTTTCCACCATCTAAAACAACACACTTAAAAAATGAGATTTCACGATTTGTGCAACGTAATAATGAAAGTTTTTCAATGGCATGGGAACGATTTAAAGAGATGTTACATGAATGTCCACACCATGATTTTACGGAATTGCATCAAGTGGATACTTTTTATAATGGGCTTAATGATCATGAACGAGATTATTTGAATGCCGCCGCGGGTGGTAATTTTTTGTGCAAGACGACAAATGAGGCTTTACAAATCATTAAAAATCGATCTAAGGTTTATAACCCTCGTAACACACCGAGTGTTGCCAATATGGGTTCGTCATCTTCGTCACAATCGTCTCGTAGAATTAATGCCTTACACGATGAAGCTAATGAGGAAAATCGGTTTTTTGATAGATTTGCTAATCTAATGTCCCATTGGAAGGCTCAAGAAGCTTCCAATTCCGCTTCGGTTAAAGCGGTTGCTAAGAGTTGTTTATCTTGTGGGGGAGCTCATGATCTTTCCGAGTGCATTACCGCGGATGGTAACACTTCGAGTGCTTATGTAGCAACGGGAACTTACAACCAAAACGGCCAAGGTTCCCGCCAAAATCAAGCTCCACCAAACCAAAATGTTAACAATTATCGAAACAACAACCAAGGTAATTACCAAGGCAACACACGCAATTACAACAAAGGGAATTATCAAAGTGGGAATGGACAAATCTCTAATCAAAACCAAAACCGTGATTTTCAAAACACTACACAAGGTTTTCAAAATGCTCACACTAAGAA
The DNA here is from genome assembly GCA_025667525.1 of Glebionis coronaria. Taxonomy (NCBI): domain Eukaryota; kingdom Viridiplantae; phylum Streptophyta; class Magnoliopsida; order Asterales; family Asteraceae; genus Glebionis; species Glebionis coronaria. The sequence goes on from JANFOE010001405.1 coordinate 7,166, forward strand.
TTTGCAAGGAGAATTTTTGGATTATGCAAAAGCAAATGATGCTAAATTTGATAATATGCAACGTGAGATGATTAGCTTAAGATCCGAGTTGAAAAACGAGCTTAAAAATGAACTTGCTAATGAACTTAAAACTCATGCAAACAAAATGGAAGGAAATGTCCAACGTCTTCAACAAAACCAACAAAAGATGGAATTAGGACAACATGAGATTAAGCAAGAGTTATTAAAAGCGGATGCTAGGCAATCAAAATTTGAAGACCGAATGGCTAAGATGTTTGAAGCTATCATGTGTAAGCCCTCTTCTTCGGGTGGTCTTCCTAGTGATACCATTAACAACCCGAGGGGAGAATTGAAGGTTGTTGCTACACGAAGTGGTAAAACTTTCAAGGAACCAATCTCTCGTACAAGTATTTCTAAGGAGAAGGAAATCGAGAAAGAACCCGAGGTGATGGTCGAAAAGGAGCACATTACAATCCCACAAAGTACCGCTCATACCACACCTACGGTTGAACCAATACCAATTGTGGAACCCGAGTTTCCAAGGCCGTTGCCTAATGACCAACCCACACCACCTTTACCTTACCCTTCGAGACGTAACAAAGAGAAAGCACAAGAACGGAACAATTATCAATTTGAGCTATTTATGAAAATGTTTCGTGATTTGCATTTTAACATAAGTTTTGCCGACGCTCTTATCATGATGCCTCGATTCGCCGCAAACTTCAAAAGTATGCTAAACAACAAAGAGAAGTTACAACAATCGTCTAGTTGTTCATCGGTTTTTCTTAGCCGCATACCACAAAAAGTCGGTGATCCCGGTAAATTTTTGATTCCGTGTGCTATTCAAGATATGGAGGAATGCTACGCCTTGGCCGATCTTGGTGCTAGTATTAATTTAATGCCTCTTGATATTTTCAAATCGCTTTCGCTTCCGGCTCTTACTCCTTCGAACATGTCTATCGAGATGGCCGATCATTCTACGATTTTAGCATGTGGAGTAGCCGAGGACGTTTTTGTTAAAGTCGGAAAGTTTTACTATCCCGTTGACTTTATCGTTGTAGACATTCCTATCGATCGAAAAGTTCCTCTCATTTTGGGTCGTTCATTTTGGATACATCAAGAGCACTTATCGATGTTCATGCTCGAAAAATCACCCTTCGTTTCAATGAAGAAGAACTTGTCATCAATGCAACACAAAACTCCAATCTTTCTCATGTCTATTCTATTGCAACTTTAAACCATGGTGATTCGACCAATGTCGTTTGCAAAGAATTTTCACCAAGAGTTTTAGGAAATGTCGCCAAAAACAATTTACCATTTCCTCCGCCGGTGGAGGTTATGAGTGTAAAGCCTACAAAGAAGAAACCGTCAATACTTGAATCGAAAAATCCTTCGCCTCACCTCGAACATTCATTCTTGAAAAGTGTTGATAAGTTGCCGATTTCTACGAAAGATCTTTCGGATGATGAATATGTAGACCCCGATGGGGAGGTTTTCTTCGTCAATAAACGTTTTGAGAACTTACCACCACCAAAACCAAAACGGTTTCAAAATGTGAGAATTTTTAGTGTAACTAACATCGTCTTAGAAACACCGAATATTTTCAACATAATCAAAAAGGGTTTTCATAAGGAGAGTTTAAAAGGTAAACAAGGAAAAGATCTTAAATGTGATTTAATTGATTTTTCTACAAATCTAACTCCGTCATCACCACGTGTTTTGAGTACTACAAGCTCGTCTACTCCTTTTGACGATGCTTTGTGTGGTTCTAGTATGGGGGAAGCCCCTTATGTTCCCTCATCCTTGTCCACCGAGGACGAGATATTCGATCCCGGAATTTCATGTAAAGGGAAATCTCGGTCTTCCACCGATGCAATAAATGGAAAATCTTTCTATTTGCTTGGTGCGAGTCTACCTCGAGTAACTCGAAAGTTTGTCTTACCAATTGTCCCACCCTTCTACTTCTCATCTCTTTTCTTCAAACTCTTTGAGTTTATGGCACATGTTGAAGTGGCGTTAAATTGTTTTTCTAATAAAAACGAGAACGCCATTTTCGACCCCGGTATTTTGCATCATCTAAGGACTTAGTCCTTTATACCGGTTGCTTTTTGGGCCTTGTTTATCATGTAAGCCCCATTGACCATACCATGATTTTCCCTAAATGTTCACATTTTGAGGGGATCGAGTCGAGCTCATGACTCGGTAATAAAAAACGAGGTGCCTCGTGGGGGAGATCCCATGCTTATCTTTTATGCTCACTATTCACTAATAAGGGGACTTGTACCCTTTCAACTCGTTGTCTTGTGGTTGTTTGTGATTGTGTTATCTAGATCATCATCATCTACGATTGAAGACTCTCGTGTTCGTTTACATGAGCCTCCATCATTCGTTTGAAGAAGTTTTTAACGATTCCATGACATATCCTTTATTGTTCTAACAATTATCTTTTAGCATAATTAATAAACGGCTTTAGATATATTGTTGATCACCCTTTCCATGCTAGATCCTAAGCATTCGATTATTCGTCTCTAGTATGGGGGTGCTCCACCTTTAGACTCGAAACATTGAGGACAATGTTTACTTTTAGTATGGGGGGGTGAATAGATACTTGCTTTGCTACGCCCTCACGTGCTCCAACTTTCATATGTTTTGTTTTGTTTTGCTAATAAGGCTAAAAATGGCCAAATATTAAAATTTTTCCTAGTTTTCATAAGTGTTTTTAAGACACGAATGTATATTTTCCGATGGGTAGAATAAGAGTTAATTTTTGACTTGATGGGCATTTGGAGCCATTTACATTCCTTAACCCGCTCAATTCAAGTTTTGCTAGACTTTTATATAGGGAGCTTTAAAACGCGAAAGTCTTAATTCTTACGGGTTAAGAACAAGAACTTTTCGCAAGTTCCTATAATTGCTTCTAGAAAGTCACTTATCAAGGGAACTATAAAACGCATTCTCTAAACTTGAAAAAGTCCAAGAAAGTGCAAGATCCTATAGGTGGCTTGAAAACCCCAAAACTTTGATTTGATATAGTCTTAATGAAAGCTAATCCAAATTTGGCTTAATTTTGACTTGCATGGCTAAGTATTCACGAGTCTCTTTAATTAGAGGTCTTTATATAGTGAAGAACGAGAAATGATAGAGTTAGACAAGTGATCATGCTAAACGTAGAAAATGAAAATGTTCTTTCAAAAACTCATATGTTTTTAATTGTGGCTTTTTCTTCCCATAAGATCAATACATTAGGAATAAATCATAATTGCAATAAGTAAGGTCGTACGATTTGAAAAGTTACTTAGCCTCTAGCACAAGATCGTTTAAAAGTTGCTCGGGGTTGAATAGAGTTCATAGCCAAGGCATAACTTATTGAAGCGGGACGCGAAGATTGGCGATCATCCAAAAAGGCCCTAACAAGGCATGAGGAGCTCTATTTTTGCTAAAGATCCAAAGATGATGTGAAGTATCATTATTCCTAAATCAATATGAAGGATCGAGACACACGACGAGAAGCAATTACTCCCCTAAAGAATGGAGAAAGTCTATCCAAAAAGACCCTAACAAGGTATGAGGATAAATATATCCAAGTCCGAAAAGGAGGCGGATCGTTGTATATCAAAATCCAAAGTAAAGATTGAAGAAAAATGATGAAGTCGTGGTCCTATATGAAGAATCTCTCAAAAACGTCAAGTGAAGAAATTCCAAAATATGAAGAGAAGACCATAATTTCAAGAACGTCTTCCCAAGATTTGAAGTATGAAGTACATGCCAAATATCGGTCCGAGAAAGGTCTCAAATCGTGAAACGAGTTATGCCAAGATACGAACTTAAGGAGATACACGAGAAGCCGTTTTAAAAGATTTTGTCCTTCGGCTAACTATCGATTAAATCGTGCTACTTTACTTTCGGACTAATAAATACTCAAATAAGTCAATATGAATCACTTGTGATCCATGACAATTAGTTAAAAAAAAATGCTAGTAACCCATTTCTTTTCATAATAACTAGGATTGCGGGGAGAAAAAGTATTACACAATTTGGACGTATGAGTAGTGTTAGCATTGTGACTTGTACCAACAATGATCTTGTTTTTGCACTTAGCATGGAATGTATGACAATCAAGGATGACGAAGTTTACTCTAAGGGACATTAACTTGTTTCTATTCTTTGACCCTAAAAGTCACCTTTTGGTGATGAAAATCATACATTATGTCTTTACACATCATCGTAGTATGTTGCAAGTCTTTTACTTCTCAATAAAGGTTAATAAATTTGAACTTTGTTAATGCTTAGATACTTTATTCTAGCATTGCGTGAGGGCACGGCAATGGCTTAGTATGGGGGAGTGATGAGATGGCATTTATACATGATCTCATCGTTCTTTTTGGGCTTTTAATGCACTAATATGTCATAAAATACCATGTATATGCATGCTTTTGTGTTTATGTGTATTTTAGGTATGGATATCGTGAAAAAGACAAAAGATCACAAGTTACAAGGAAAAACGGACACGAGAAACGAAGCCGTACAAAGAACCGGGCCCTAATCATGAAATATTCAACAAATACCCTTGAAGACTTGAAGACAAACAAGATTGATCCTCAAAGAATGAAGAAATGACACTTAAAACCCTTGTATATTAATAATTACAAGTTTGGTCCCTTAAGTTGTCAAAATTGCAAAAAGGTCCTTCAACTTTGAAGAAATGACAAGATTGGTCCCTCAACAAAATCAATTTGTCAATTATGGTCCTTCATGAAGTCAAAGATATAAAGAAGACCTTTGAAGATCAAGATTGTCCAAGATCAGCCCTTGAAATATGAAAAAGCATCAAAAATAACCCTTGATAACCTTTTTCCAAAGTTTAGTGCCAAAAGTGACAAGTGGTGAAAGTTAATATAAAGGGAAAAAAAACGTTTTTTAGGGCTGAAAACCTTATTTACCAAAAATCTCAAAACACAAGGACCAAGGTTGCCACTTTCAAACTTTTGAAATCAAACACGCGCTAAACACTTTTCTCCCACTAAAATCGGATCAAAACTACTTACTGTAGCACGTGATGAACCCAGTTACCACACCCCTTAAAACAAAGGGTTATTTAAAATTACCTTTACAACCGTGTGATTCACCTCACCCCAAACCATTCCCAACAATTAAACATCTCTTCTCCACTCACCTTGTGACCCCACACCCAAGACGTGCACCCAATCACATCACACCTTGGCCTCCAAGTATTGTGACGTGTCCAAAATCAACAGCTGTGATTTAATGCTTCCTCCCAACGCAAAAAGGAACGATTGAGATCAAATAGGACACCTCATACCTCAAAATCGTCTAGAAGGACTAGAGGGCATATTTGGGATTTTCATAGATTAGGGTTTGTGTTTTAAGCATTCTAGAGAGTTCTTTTAGCAGTATAAAAGGAGAATGCAACCTGTGCATATCCCTTTGTTCCAGTTTTTCTTCAATTAATTCTGTAATTCCTTTTAATTAATATAAAAGTTTGGTTTTTGTTAATTAAGCAATTTAATTCCTTTTTATGATTTTTTAAAGTTGGTATTTATTGTTGAAGAGAAACTGAGTTCCATTTTTAAATTGGTGAATTAATTTTGTGTTTCAAAATTATTTCAAAGTTTTGAGGAAATTGAGATTTTTCTTGGTGAAGGAAAATCTGTTTCAAGTTTTAGTGATTAAGAGGTTTAAGTTTAATTGGTGATTTAGTGTTTTTAAAACGTGTTTGATAAGGATTGAAAGTGTTTGGAAAAGATTTTAAGAAGAAAGAAAAGGAAACAGTATATATATTCTTGTGCTTGTTTTTCTTTGATTTGTCTTAACAGGTTGTGAATAGTTGCTGTTAAAGGTTCAGCACCAACCCCAGTTGGTAGGAGGTGGATTTTCATCCACTAGAACCTTGGATGTAAGGTTCTAAGGTAAATCCCTTTTTCCTTTTTAAAATTTCAGAAATTGTGTGATTTGGTGATTTTGCATGCTAAGTGTTGATTGTGTGTTAAAGCTGTTTGATTTGTGTTCTTGTGAGATTTGTATGCATGTTAGGTATCATAGGATCAATTTGAGTAAGTTTTAAAAGGTATTGATTTGATAAAACGTTTTCAAAAATATTAAGGGTTGTTTGGATTCAGGTTTTAGCAGGTTGAATAATCTATGATTGTGCTTGAAATAGATGTTAGAAAGTTGAAATAGGTTGCAATAGGTTGCATGTTAGTTGGTAAGTAAGTTTGCAAAGTTTTGAAGCAAGTTGTGAGTTTAAAAAGAGAAAAAGTAAGCTAGAAATCTTCTAAGTTACTAATCTGCTTATTTTTATGAACTTTTGTGCTTGAAACTTGTTAAATCTGCTAGAGACTAGGTTGATATAGGATTGATAGTGGTTTTTGAATCATTTGGCAAGTTTGTGTGCTAAGATTTGTCCTGTGAAACTCACAAGTGTGCAAGTAAGTTAGTTCATAAGCCACCAGACCTTTAAAAAAGATCACAGCAACTTGACTTTGGTCTAGGGGTGCTTAATTTGCTTTGATTGTGTGCTAGGTGTGTATTTTCTGTTTATTGTGACTCCCTACACTCAGAAAGAGTGTAGGGGTGCCTTGTCATCCAAAAACATCCACCAAGTATCAAATCCAAGTCCTCTTGGAGGTCTTCACCACCTGTGAAGAAAACAGAAGACAAGCAAACTCACTTGTGTTCTTCATCATAAACTGGCCACGTTCTTGATCTTCATTTTGTTTAAATCTAGCTAAAAGGTTACTTTGGTTTGTGTTTTTAGTCATATAAGGTCACAAATTGGATTGTAAAAAGTAAAAAATAAAAAAAGAAAAAAATAGCAAAAAGTTCACCCGCAACGGACTCGAACACGCGACCTCTCGAAGGAGGAGTAACGTGCTTACCGTTGATCTAGATGACTTTTTACGTAAGTGTTTGATTTCAATAGTTATTTAACCTGTTTTTCTTTCTAGCTTATTAATTAAAGCCGTAGCTTATTTCCATTTATTCCAGCTTATTTGTTAAGTTATTTTGTTTCTTTTTATTTTTCCTAGGAACTTTATAGTATTTAAGACTTTTCTAGCCTAGTTTCATATTTTTCACTTTATTTGTTTATTTTTTATGCATTTTTCTTTAGCCGTTTTTTAGAAATTGATTAAAAAATAGTAAAAAGTAGTTTTTAATTTAGGAAAAATAATTTTTAGTTTTTAAATAATATTTTTGAGGTTTACATCTAGTTTTGGTTTTATAAACTTTAATTTTTAATTTTATATTATTTTAAGGTTTTTTATAAACTTTAATAATTTTTATAAAATTATAAAAAGGGTTTAGGAACTTTAATTTGTATTTTTCTCTTAGTTAGATTATTTTAAGATTTTAGAAATTTTTTAGAATTAATTTTATAAACTTTTTATTTTTCTTATTATTTTAATATTATTTTATTATTAAAAATAAAAAGTTTTATTTTTATTTCTTTTTCATTTTTCTTAGGTTCTTTATCATTAATTAGGACTCTTACCATTTTTAGAATATTTTTATAGCTTTTAGATTTATTTTTATAATTATTTTAAGTTTATTTAGTTTTTTAATCATTTTTAGAGTTTTAAAAATAGTTTTAATAGCTTTTAATTTTTAGAAAATTACTTTTTAGTCATATAAGTTAAGTATTAGTTCAATAAAATCATAATTTGGACATTTTATTAGTTGTATTTAATTTTAGGGCTTTAATTAGCATTTAAAATTAAGTATTTAATTAATAAAAGGTTTTAAAATATCTTTGTTGGATTTTTGTCTTTATTTATATTATTTTAAGACTTCTTTTTAGTCTTTTTAATCTTTTATTTATTTTGTTTTTGGTTTTAGTATTTTTTTTTATTTGGGTAGTTTTTCACGACTTTACGTTTATGTTTTTTCTACGTCGTAGTGTAATTTTAACGTAACCGTCTTTTCATCCTCTCATCCCCATCCTCTTAATATTAATCTCAAATAAATACAAGTTAAATCACACACATATACCTCCTTGGGAAACGAACTTTCTCTCCATTAAGGGTCATTAGTGTTGATTTTTCCTAAAATCATCACTCGATACTTACCGCTATTTACGCTCTTTTCCTAAAGGCTGTATTTTACCGCAATCAAAGATCTATTTGGTGTATCCGTCCATTCGTTTCTAAATCTCGGATCTAGGTCTACTCCACTTTTCTCTTGATTTTGATCTTTTCATTTTATTTCTTATATTAACTAGATCTCATATATTCTGAAAATATATATATATATATATATATATATATATATATATATATATATATATATATATATATATATATATATATATATATATATATATATATATATATATATATATATATATATATATCTATATTATATATAGGTATATTTATGACTTGAAACCACAGTTTTAGATCCCAGTCATATCCCAGTCACATCTTTTAACCAATAGGATTTTAGTATTTGCTAAAAAAACTCACTTTTTTCCTTTTTTAACTCATTTTTGTTGATTTTGGGCGGAACACAGTTTTGAAAATCACGTTTTATATAAAAATTGCGTTTTCATACCGCGGGTATATATTGTCTATATTTTTTATTTTTATTTTCATTTTCTTCCACAAACCACCAGTAAAAACACGCAGAACCTCCATACCTCCATGGATATTTTCTCTTTTTTTTCCTGCTCTTGATAACCTCCATCTTTCATAGATACATAATCCTAAAATTAAACACCAAATAAAACCCTAATTTTTTAAAGATCCATGATCAAACAAAGCCCTAATTTTTTTTTAATTTAAATCAATCAAGCCCCACCAAATCAAAAAAAAGTTCGACATGAATTGTGAAAATGGGTATGTTGTGCGATGTTTGATTTGGTTGTTGAAAACGCAAGCGAATCTGCACAAAAGGCTAGATTGAAATTAATCACCAATCAGGTATGTTTGATTTTTAATTACAGTTCAATTGATTTTTATTATATTTATTTAGGGTTCTTTTCGATTAAAATTGGGGATCCTTTAAAGCTTGATAGATCATTAACGATGAACAAAAATACAATTATGAGTTACGATCATCATTTTATATTACCAGGTTGTGGGAGTAATTATGTTTCGGCAACACATGCATCTACGCTGTTCTTCAGATCCAAACCCTAATATGCAAAAAATATATGACTGTTTTGGTGGTCGTGATGAGATGATTTGTTGTTTGCAGACGGAAGTAACCTATCACGGGCAGCTACACCATCCCAATCTTGTGAAACTTATCGGCTACTGCACCCAGGGTGATAATAGGCTCTTCATGTATGAGTTCTTATCTACAATAAGCTTGAAGAATCATATTTTAAGAAGTATGTTTATTGATGGTATTTCATAATTTTTTCTATATATTTGTTCTATATATGTTGTTACAATTGATTAAATCCTCTTATAATGGTTCGGGAAGTGTTGGTTAGACTACTACGATCAATAGTCTTCTTCATAATCCTGGAAAAGATGGAGGGGCAGCTGGATGACCGAAAGGTGGAAAGAACAAGAGTGCTCCTTGGACCTCTGTAGCAAATACCGGTGAGCTTTGATTAGCATTGGTATATGACCTTATAACTCTATTACTTGAAATAAATATTGTTCGACCATGTGCTTTGACTATCAGGCAATACAAGGGTGTTTGGGTGTGGTTTCCGAAGTCATTCACTAACCTAATATTAGATACAAAACTAAATAATCCTAGAGAAAAAAAATCAGGCGGTTGTTCATAATATAGCATATATATAAAGCATCACATCAAATTCTGCATAATTTTTTAGATTAGTATAGAAAATAAAAGTTCATTTTCCATGTTCTATGTGGGATTAGAGCTCATCTTCCATGTTTGTAAGACTCAATCCCGAAAACACTTGTTGTTTTGAAAAATAATTATCAAACAGTTAGGACTTAGGAGACTGAAGGTGAATGTCGAAGTGAACTTTGCTTACCATTTTGTTGCAGACTACCAACTATTAACTACTCCAGCAACTTAATACTATCTAAACCCAGAGATTCTTGAAGCTGAGCAATCGTGTGAACAGTAAGTCACTCTTTTTCACAGTCCTACAATTACATGAACGGTCTATAAGAAACACTAACCTCACAATAACACAGGTACAAGACTAGATGTCGCAGGCCCCACTGTTGAGAATTTAGAAGTCCCCACACGCAGATCCAGAACAAGAAATGATCGGGAACCGGTTCCAGATTAAAACATTGATGTCACAAAAACCAGAAAGCTACAAGGTAACAAACTTACACACCCATTTTGTGAGTAACATTAGATAACGCTAGCCATGAGATCTTGCCGACTGGAATTTTATTAATCTTGGACACTATTTTTTTGTTATAGGCTACAGGTACACTCGTGTACATGGTTTGGAAGTGGTGATATCGATACTCAACTTCTAATCTCACTTCAACGGTTTTGCCAGTGTTGCAAGAACGCTCTTGAACATAGTCCACTTTATTGTTGCATTATGTTAGAAGTAAAGGTTTTTGTTTCGGTGGTATCGTCGACTGTGAAGGTTCTGAATATTCCTTCGTGAAGCTGCTACAATTTACACGAATCCGCATGGAAGTCCATTCATGATTGACTTAGGTGCCTAGGTGGGTAGATATGGTTCATACTGATGATGGTTTGCAGTCCCAAACGCCCCTTAATTCATAAGTAAAATAGTCCCCCAAAGTCTGGTGCAAGTAGTCATGTGAATGGACCATTCAAAGAAGCGACCGTGTTATGTACTGGTAATACATGTTTATCTATTTCTTTGGTGTATTTGTATGTTTATTATTGCGGTAAGTGCCTTAGGAATATACTAATAAGATTTATATTCTGGATCCTGAAAAAGTATTCATTCCATCATCAAATAATTTGTTCATTTAAATTATTCGTATATTAAAAAAAATATGTACCTCAAACATATTTCATTTATTCATTTTGTATTTAATTCAAAGCTATTAATTAAAATTATAAATAAAATTAGGGTTTTGTTATTCTTCATATGTATTGTTTAAGGTCTTAAGGAATTGGCTTTATCAGCTGGAGAGAAGCTTCAGGATTTAAGACAGCGGATTGGCATCGGTGATGCTATTGTTGCTGCGTTCTATTCACTGGATCTAAGGATGAGGTTGTTGTTATGAATCTGAATTTGATCATCTTTTACTAATTCAAAGATCAATGGTAAGTTTTCTTTCATTTACATATTTATTCATCATGTATATGGTTATTTACATCTTTATTCAATTGAAGTTATATAACTTAATTTTGTTTACTACTATCAAACTTGAATGATGGATTAATTTTGTGTGACAATTTTTTGTAACTTAATTTTGTTATCCGATGCTCGATAACAAAATATGGTTAACCAGAAGAGCTGAACTGAACAGACCTATGCCCTACATTGTCTGCCTAAATCTTTGCTCTATCTGCAGCCTCCTTGGGTGCTTTCTGTGAAGCAACATCATTGCAGGGGGCTATGAACTTATCAAGCTTTTCATGAGGTATATAATCCCCTATATAGTGGCCTTATATAGCACGTCATCATAGAAGAATAAAGAAAGAGTTCTATGAAGAACAAACAAATATGTAAAATGTATCTAGAAGAGAAATGAAATAATCTAATAGCGACCAAGCACAATATTTCTCCATCAAGATAACCTGAGATGCCAGATTGGGTGGCTCAGGTAACAGGTCAAAACAGCTTTAGTAAAAGGAAAACGTGGTAATTTTTTATTATTTACTTATTATTATAAAAATCAGTTAATTATTAAGATAATCTTAATTTTTTTGGAGAAGTGATTTTGAATGCCTGCACATGATGAGATCGACATGACCAATCCTGCATTTTTTCGATTAACCCATGTTTCTTCTGATCGGTTAGTTTTGCTGGATTACGATGGGGTAGTGATGCGGCAATGTTATGTTGATAAAGCACCTAATAAACAAGTTATTTATATCCTGAATGTGTTGTCTAATGACCCAAATAATGCAGTGTTTATTGTTAGTGGTAGAGGGAAAGATTCCATAAGCTAATTACTAAATGCAATATTGAATATCAGCGACTTCTACGTGCTCTTTAGTTGATTTCATCTGATCCAAACTAATTTGGTAATCATTACTAAATGTGTAGGTTGAAGGTGCTAATAGTCTGGGCGCTTCCTGCCCCTGCTTCTCCACTTTCCTTAAATGCAATATTTTTGTGCGGTAATTTCATTAACTCTAGATTTGGACTTATTTGTTGTATGGTTTGGTGGTAGTCATTATGATTTTGAGAACAAAATAATAAGATAAATGAGCAAACACCAGACAGATCATGCAAATCTTAGTTATGAATTTCGTATTTAGTTATGACTTTCTCATTTTAACTTGGCAGTCGTTGTTTTTTGCATACAATATAGGGGAGCGACACATTTACTAATAGTTTTTTTGAAAAGAGTTGTAATAGACCATGGGTAAGCAAAATATCAGCAAGCAGCAAATCCACTTGATAATGTGATACCTCGTGGAGATGACTGCTGTTTACCTGACAAGTGTTGGATCATTGCTGATGTCGTCAGCTTTGACTGGGTTGGGGATTGTGTGTGTTCATGGAGCGGTTAGAGATCATGCGGATTTGTTTTTGTTTGAATAGGAGAGTTTCATGGAGCGGTTAGAGATCCTGCGGATTTGTTTTTGTTTGAATAGGAGAGTTTAAGTAGCGGTGGTGGTGGATTGTTTAGATCTTTTACTGGTGATGCCACGTCAGTTGCTGTTGTGTTGGTGCAGAATGTTGCTAAAATCAAGGTTAATAAAGTGGATTAATCAAGTTGTTAATACTACAAAAGACGCACTAGACAACGCATGCCCAGTATCCATTTTCATGGGCAATGTATAAGAATGTGGCTGAAGGGATGAAGGTACTATATATTATTGATTGCTTAAAGTCCTGTAGTCATCATTTCTATTAATTTTCTTTTCCCAACATAGTGTTGTTGATGTGCTCATGATCTGATTCTTTTTGTTGGCGCAGCTAAGGGTCATAAAATATAAATTTTTGAAAATTATATAATCATATATTTTAGTCATTATTCCAGCGTCTTGCTTAATTACCCCACTTGATATTGCTGCTTACACAGATTGTTGTTGCTTCAATACCACTGGCATCTTTGATTTGTCACCTTCCAGTTATTTGGATCCAAAAATAACATAACCAGACATACCGTGCAGTCAATAAGATTCACTTGTGAGGCTACCATAGCCTACATCAATACATCAAGAGATTGACTCTATAAGTTTTACAAAATATGACTCGGGAAATTGATGAGAGCGAAAAAATCTTAATACTGAAGTCTTAATCGTTAAACGTTGAAACTGTAAAATAACTAACAGCCATGTAATTGCTAAAGCTGGATACACCGACAAGGTTATTGTTAGAAGTTGCACCAAATAGCTAATAGCCATGTAATTGCCACACTTGCTTTGTTGTTTCCTGCACGTCTTGTCGGTTTACTAAATTATATTTCCAACCATGAACTTGATTTTGGCCTGTAATCCTACAGTTGGGATGGATGTTTCTGAATCTGAATTCTACCGTGAGAAGGACACGACATGTGAGATGAACTTCAACGAAGAGGTAAATTTCTCATTCTAAAGTAGTGTAACTGATATGATTTCTACTCGCAACATGAAGGGTTCAGAATGTATGGATAAAGTGGAGGCTTGAGTTAGAACTTCAGCAATGCTAGGACTCATTCTAATTTATCATATCACCTTGCGGTGGTGATTGATAAGTGTCGAGCTGCATAGTGTCTAAAGGGGTAACGAGTAATCACCCGCATAGTGTTTTCTTAATTCATCGTTTTTCCCTGTTTCAACCCGTGACCTGTTTCAAGATATACTTTATATCACCCTGAGGACCTACCACTTCCGATGGCCTTAGTAGTATAACATAGGAAATTTCTTCTATATTGTAATCGTAACTCATAAACACAATATCCAGTCTTTTTTCTTTCAGTGATTACTTTAGTTTCTTTATTTTTATTAATTAGCTATGTTGCATTCACTTTTGCAGGTTAGACTGAGTTATTGGCTGCTGAAATGGATGGTGTACTGCCATTTATACCGTAAAACATCCTTCGGCCTTTCTTAGTTATATCAAATGCAAAAATGTTAGACAGCTTTTGAGAATTTAGTGGATTTTGTTAGAACGAGTGATGGTTGTGCTGATCTTGCTTCCAAGAATGTTTTAACCGCAACTCTTCACCGCTATTCCATTATCACAAAAATTCTTAAAGCTGATCCAGTGGCGCTCTATTTACTTGAAATGTTGATCGCATTTGATCCTGCAGACTGGAAATCTGCTGAAGAGGTAAGCTTTTGTTAAACTTTATCCTACTGATTTCCGCACAAATATTATTTTATAACTGTTACAGTCTCTGTGAATGGGTGTATTTCCTGCTGTAAAGAGTTAGAATTAAACAAACATTTTTGGTGCCTTTTGAACCATCACATTTAAGGTAGTAATAGATGATGTCCAGCTTGATACATGACGTAAAAAATGATTATCCTAGAGGCGGCTACTCTAAACCATTTGCTTATAAATTGGTAAATACATACAATGTATTAGTAATATTGGGTCAAACAGGTTTAAAGCTTAAATATAAAAGAAACCAGTTAAAGTAAGTAGAAAAGCTCACAATTTAATTTACTCAAACAAGTAGATTATTGCAAAAAGTGCTCTCGCTTAACCCATCCTGACAGGTACAAAACAGAATTTCGCGCGAATATTAGAGGCGGATTCTTAGTCATAAACAGTTGAGTTGACTACTCAAACATTACAGACAATTGCATTATGAGGTAATCCTTTTTGGTTTCTGCTACACTTATTGCATTATGAACTTTATCATTATTTATCATGTGAAAATGATAAAAATAGGCAACTATAGACAGGTTTGATAGAATAACTAAATTTTGTGTTTATGCTAGAAGATCCATTAATTACAATGACTTTGTTTTGGGACTAATATTTTTTATGTGGATTTATATCCCTTCAAATGCTTTTGCTTTCCAAACAGTATATAAAAGCTCTAATAACAACATTTAAAATTTACAAAGAGCGAGATGTTTCTATTGTCCAAACAGCATATGCAAGCATCAGAATCACCCCAGCAGTGATTGTGTTGTCAGACAATCACTTTCAATATGCAGTGAAACACCCACTGCGATACTGTTCCTCTTAGTTTAGTCTTACATTTCAAGATTCATACACATCTGATGTTCTTTTTGCAGAATTCAAGTGGGTCTGATGAGACTTCTTTAGAAAAACCAAGAACGACCTCAGGTATCATCATTTAGGGGTGCTTGCATACATTTAGTATATAGTTGTGATAAATGAGCTTTTAAAAAAATAGGAGGATATAATGTCTAATCATCAGCTAATTCAGTTTATTTCTTGTGTTGAAGTGTTACTACAAGGCAAACACATTGTTGAACCCTCTGATGTCTATCCTTTTGAATCCATGTGGAGAGTGATCAAGGAAGTAAGATCATGCAGTTACTGAACCAAGTTTTTTATCTAAGGTATGGAATTATTCAGATTTCCCCCTGTCTTATGTATTACTAATATATTTTCAGGTTCGTGAGAAATTGAGTACATTTTTTCCTATACTTGCAAAACTGTTGCGTAGAAAGTTGACCAACAGATGACGCCTCTACCTTAGGTTTACACTTTTCGCCTTTCTGAATTTGGATATGTTCTTGAGTATGGGTCCACCTTGGCTTTGCCACAGCTCAGCCTCATCAAATATAAGATCACAAGTGCACAACAGCTTGCAGTTCAGGATTGTGCATTTTGAATAAATCGATGTAAGAGATTGACCCTTTTCATTATGCATGCATGTTTGTAAGGGACCCTTTAACCCGCCAAAGATAAAAAGTTTAATTTGAACCCCGACAAGACATGAATAAAAATGTGGATATGTCTATACAATCCTGGCACCGTTATCCTTCACGTTAGTCTTATAAGATCATGCATAACTTTGAATGATATATATCTCTGTCTGACCATGTGTAGATATCCAATTTCCCTCGACATTCACATGTCACATACTCATTTTTTGAGGTTAAAATAGCCCCTCTTAATGAAAAACCCAGTTTGACCCATTTTACACGTAAAAGATATCTCCTTCATCATCTACATTTCTTCTGTTTCTCTTGTTTTGCAGAAAAAAACTCCT
Organism: Glebionis coronaria; assembly: GCA_025667525.1. Taxonomy (NCBI): domain Eukaryota; kingdom Viridiplantae; phylum Streptophyta; class Magnoliopsida; order Asterales; family Asteraceae; genus Glebionis; species Glebionis coronaria. Next base: position 23,407 of record JANFOE010001405.1, read on the forward strand.
CTTCAAGTCAAAAACTTGATATATAGGACTAGCCAAATAAGATAATAATAACTTTCTCCTTTTAAGAACTCAAGACTTAAGCGACAAACTAAATCAAATGACTTAAGCGACAACAGAGCCGACTTGATGGTTTGCACTATTTTATTTTCTTAAAATACAACAAACTCAATTGTCGAGAAAACAACATTTGAGTTTGAAAGCAACATTATAGCAAAGTAGGATACTTAGCATCGAGAAAGTCTCTCAGAGTCTTAACCGATTTCTAACCACCCATTAGTTCAGCGAGTTTTTCCACCGGAAGAAGGGCAAGATCGGCCAAACTGCTGCACCCATCCATTATGGCCCTGTAGTTGGAATCGGTCACCCCTGGCAGACGCCTTAAGAACTCAACGGCCGATGTATTGTAATTCTCAGCTCTATAATAATAACAAAATGTTTAAATGATAAGTAGTGTTTTTTATAATGTATTATATGGTCAGAACAGTATTTTCATATTACTCCCACCAACAACATTGAAAAATTACTAATTTAAGTAGTAATGAAACACTAACGGGGTCACGTGGGTCCAGTGTCCCACAAATGTGGCAAACAATTTCACAAACAATTTGTCACCCACCGTGTATCCTAAATATTCACAAAGCAAAAGACGAAGCTACGTCTATTCTAAAGTAAAAAAGTGATAAAAAGCCCGTGAAAAGACTATAATACCCCCACGGACCTCCATTAGCCCTTATAAAAGGATGCTTGGGCTCTTATATTGGGTATGTAGTTTTGTAGCTTAATTTTTAAAAGTAATTGTAGATTTACTTTGTTAGCTTATTTCTTTTTTATTTCAACTTATTGTAAGCTTATTAATAAGCAAAGTTCTATTAATATAAGATTTTGTTGAACTTATTGTGGAATTACTTGAAATGCTTATTCTCCCATTTCGTTTCTTTCTTTTTTCTAAAATCTACTTAAGCTTTATCTGAGCTTATTCTTTCGTGGATTATTACCAGTAAGTTCTCAATAAGCTTGGGCTTTCGAATAATTTGTGGAAGGTTATTGAGCTTTTTTTTTTCTTTTTCTTACTTTGGATCGGATCTATTAACCTCGTTTAGAGCTTATTTTCTATTCAGCTTATTTGTAAGCATTTTGTACTCTAATTTAATCTAAATTATGTATCATTCATGTTATTCCATATCGTTTTTGTACTTCATATAACTTGTTTTTGTGATTTATTTCAAAAGGAGATAGTGTCGAGTAAAAGCCTTTTATACAATCATAAGAAAAAAGGTTGAAGGTTTTTCGTTGCGACCGAGACGACAATTACACAAACTTCACAATAAATGTCGTCTACAAAGATATTTTATTTCGTATTTCAATTCCTTGCATAGATTTGTATAAACATAGATGGTTCATTATTGTTTTAAAAAACTATATTAAACGATATGTTTGTTACAATATTATTTCGTTTTTCGGCATGTTTTGTTATGAAGTTTACTCACCCGTTGCGTGAGCCAAAGCCATACAATATCAAAAGTTAGTTTGCTTTAAACAAAATTGGTATTCTCATACTCACAAGGACAATTATATGTCCTATTGTCAAGAGTTAAAAGAAAGAGAGGAACGAAGATTCTCTATTTACAGAAACACAACAACAATTATAACTAATCGACACACGATGTATAAAAAACGATTTACAAACCGGAAAAGATTCTATTATTACACAAACGCAACAACCATTATAACTAATCGACAACCGATGCATAAGAAGAATTTATGAACCGGACCCGCCGTTGGTATTTGTACAATCAAAGATTCACATAGGACAAAACATGTTCATTTGTGAGCCAACACCTAAAAATATTAGAAATTAGTTTCTTTTTAGTTTCGTTTTACCAAACAAGGATCTAACATTTCTTTCTATAGGACTTGATCCAACAAGGAAATATGTATTCATTCAATAAAACACATTCAACAACAAATTAAGTTATATATAAAACCTACATTAGCGTAACCTATAACAAAAATATACTAAATATTAAATTACAAACTAAAAACACTAAAAAAACACAAGCCACAAATCCTCCCCATCAAGAAAAAAAAACGACCCCGCCCGTTGGGCGGGTTACGACGCTAGTATATATATATATATATATATATATATATATATATATATATATATACATATATATATATATATATATATATATATATATATATATATATATATATATATATATATATATATATATATATATATATATATATATATATATATATATATATATATATATATATATATATATATATTAATTAATTAATGAGTATTTGGACATTGTATATGAGTTTTTGACACTAAATGAAGCTAAACAAGCCCTAGTGATGATTTGATTTACAACGATTTTCGAACAGTAGCTAAAACAGATTGCATGTCGAAATCAGTAGGTTTGGGATACTAAAAACTTACATATTTAGATAGATAATTGTTTTGTGATTAATTTCCGGGGTGGCTCGTCCCATGACGAATTTTAGATAGCAAGATATGACCAAAATGGTGAAAACTAGTCAGATCTGAACATACTGTTTTGATGGTCTGTTTTCTCTTAAAACTTGTATACTGACCTACGAATATGTAAAACTAAAATTTGTAGATAAAATCATGAAGAACTAGATCAATTGGATGGTTTACCAATTTTTTACGGTTTGGAAATGGTGGCCAAAATAGTGAAAACTAGTCAGATCTGAACATACTGTCTTCACGGACTGTTTTCTCATATAAGAACTCAGAATCATTGAAAAATGTATTATTGTAAGTTGTAGATAAAATCATGAACAAGTAGAATCAATTGGATGGTTTACCAGTTCTTTACGGCTTGGAAATGGCGACCAAAACGGTGAAAACGAGTTTGGCTGCCCAAAAACAGCCCACTCTTCTAAGTGGCAAAATGGGTTAATTAGCTATGAAAATTATAAATTGGGGATAATTAGGCTTATAATCAGTAAAGTACATGATTTAATAATAATTTTGGTCAAAAGAACACACTTAGATGATTTACGGTTCAAGAGATATGATCAAATTAGCGGGACATATCGGGAGAATTGTAATAAACGGACTATACCTCATTAACGTAAAAAGTGATGTTTTTCATACAAGCTGACGTGGTAGGACCCACTTGTCGGGAATTTTAGACTTAATTGTATACTGATAATTATGGAACCCGAGACCCGACCAACATAAAATATTAAGTGTACGTGTTTGTGATGCGTTTTAGAACCCAAAAACTATATAAAGTGGATTTGGGCCATAAAAGCCCAACATACACTTGTAATGGCTATTGGGCCATTATTGGACCTAAGATTTATTACCAATTTAGAGTGAAATACTGAATTTAAAATGGACCTAAGTTATAAAATCATATAATGGACCACTATTGGGCTTAGGATGGGCTAAAAGTGTCAACTTGGATTTTTCACTTAAAATGACTAAGTGTTCACCTAAAAGTTTTATAAAGAATCATAAAACTTATGCAATGTCCAAGAACTTATTAAAATATACTTATTACATATATGTACTATTCATTTATTGTCTCGAGCCTAAGACGTGCCTCATTATCGTTAGGTCTCGTGTGATCATGTATCGACCATCGAAATTTATTCTCGATTGACGTTCGTTCTCTATCAACTATTGTGACGATTGTACCAGGCGAGTCTATAGCCTCGCTTTTATCATGTTTACTTGTTTTATAAAACCCGCGAGGGGAATAACATGCTTGTTTTATTAAAAATAAAGAGTACAACTATAAGTTGCGGTAAACCAATCAAATAGTGCAATAAAAGTTGTGGAAGCTCTATTTTACTTGAAAAGTAATTATTAAAAGTAAAGGGTACAACAAGAGTTGTTGCAAACCCATGAATGGGTGCAACCGGAAGTTATGGTAAACCCTATTTGTTTTAAAATAAAACACAAGGAACCTGATTGTATGATTAGTTGAAAGTTATTACATAAGTTTGCTTTAGCCTTAAAAGACCTTCTGAATCGTGACTTGTTAATCGAAAGAACGCTAGTACTATGGATAGATCTATCGGGGTGACGCCCTGTCCGGTCGCGAGTAGCTATCGCGTGGTGCCGTGATGCACTAGTAATGAAACATCGGATGCATTGTAATAGAGAAATATACGCACATGGCTAGGTGTGTTGGGCTGAAATAATATAGGTTAAGTTCAATGTCATGAGGCTTATGTAATGACACCGATAATTATGTCCGTACAACATAATTGTCCATCGATGAATTATTAATCATGAAAGGTTATTTTGAATACTTGTGTTCTCTTTATTTAAATTAAAACTCTATAGATTCACTCATCAAATTTTGCTGAATTTTTAGCATGTTTTATCTTAGGTCCATATAGAAGGCACTCGATGAAGACGGTTTCGTGAAGCTTGCATATTTGAATTGTTTTGGCCCGCTTTTATAAATTATATCCATTCAAAGAATCTTTTATCATTTACTGTGTTTGTAAAAATTAAATTATCTGGGACCGTGTGAAAAGTTTTATTGTTAAATGAAAATGAATGGATGTTTTTATTAAAACGACTCGTTTTGAGCCGTTTTCTATGATTATGAGATTGAACCATGATAGTAACACCCAAGGACCCTTCCGCTGTTAAGAACGAAATTTGGGGGTGTTACAGATTGGTATCAGAGCTCAAGTTATAGAGAACGAAAAGATTTTCCAAAAATAAATTTTTGAAATCTTTTAACTATAACAGTTGCAAGCGAAACCTCCGAGTTGCCAATGGACGAGAATAAGTATTTATATATATATATAATATTATATATATGTTGTAATCTTTATCGATTAGTTGTAATTGTGAATTACAAGTTATGTTTTAATTTATTTAATTATAAATGATAATTTTATACTTATACGAGATATTTATACGACGTAGATTATCACGAAGCCACCCTAGTCATTCTAACGATAACGCTGAATTTAACACTGCTATTCTCGAGATTAACTAAGTTATGGATAAACACGCTCCTAACAAAATGGTTAATATTCTTGATAATATTCTTTTGGTTACAAGGATTTTGATTTCCTTGGTTCTTATTCTTAATTTATTGATCCGTTCATTTCATTTACCAAATTTAATTTGCATTTCAATTAATCTTAGACATTATACTGTTTTGATAGAAACATGTTTGTATGAGATAGTACTATTGATTGTTAGGTGTTTACATGCCAACCAGGATTCCATATCATATCACTGACCATTTTCTGTTAAATCAGTTTCTCATTTGTTTCGATCTTGATCTTTTGCGTTGAGCTGGCGATGCTTAAATAAAGTGATTTATAATCGTTGAAATAAATTGGCCATTTATTTGAACAAGGAAATTATAAATTATTAAACTACAAATTTCGGAATCTTATTCGGATGGACTTGATCAATCCATGGAAATAATGATTCATAAATGTGTGGGATTAAGCATATAGCATCTGCGTGAATAAACTCTTATTGACTCGTAATACGTTTTCTCGATTCATTCCTTGATTTTGTTCTTCTAATTCTTTGATCGTGAGATGGTTATATTGAGGCTTTTCTAAAACCGCCAATTGAGGAGGATACCAAACGTCTCTGAAAACACTGAAGAAATCTTCTTCTAGTGGGACTGAAGAGCCTTCTTAGTCACGTGAATTACCTAGTAAATCTTAGTGGATTACTTTATCAATTGTAGTATCTTTTTCATAAATCCCTAACTAAACTGTGACATCAGTTAATAGGACTAGTCTTTTAAGTTGTATGGCATTAGACGATGATTATCTATAATGTTTGACAATACAACTTGTACTAATTGTGATCAATGGAATGACTATCTTTTGATTCCTAAATATACATCGTTCTATTATTACCTTTCTTTTCTTTTCTCTTATAAATTCCTGTGGTATAACGCAATCATTGAATGAATACTCATTACGATTTGATTTGTGTTACACAAGAATCATGCAGTCAATGAAAGCTAAGACTGAAGGACGAACGTGCCAAGTTATTAGTGAATAAGTTGATGTATCTTTAACCGAATTCATGCCAACATGAATGGCGAAGCAGGGGCTGGTGAAACTGGAACCGGTGGAGCTGAAGCTGGAGCCAAAAATGTTCGCGGTATTGATGGAATAAATGTACCCGAAATTAGAGGCTATAACTACACTTCATTCATCTAGTGCAAACCGTAGACTCTTAAGGGGACTAAAGAAGATAGAGGATTGTGTCAGTTGTTGAAAAGTTGGCGTCAGTCTTTCAAAGTCAGTGACCCTAATCAAGAGGATAAGGTGCATTTTGAAATCGCTACTCTCCAAGGTCGTGCATTAATTTGATGGATTTGTAGACTTGCTTCCATAGGTATCGTTACTTATGGGACACCATAGACTAAGGTGAGGAAGCGGTTAACTGATGAGTTTGTCCTCGAAGTATTTCTAAAGTATGGAGAAAGTGTTGCACAACCTGAAACTGAAGGGAACCAACATTGGTAGACATATCAAGTGTTTCCACGAGTTGACGCCTTTATGTCCAAGAATTGATGATCTATTAGATCAACTCCAAAATTCTCGTGTTTTCTCCAAGATTGATCTTTGTTTTGCTTAACATCAACTTCGCATACGCGAGGAAGATATACCTATTAAGGCATTTAGAACTCATGATGATCATTATGAGTTTAGGGTTATGCCTTCGGGTTTGACCAATACACCTGTTGTATTCATTGACTTAATGAATTGTATGTGTAAGCCGTTTCTTGATAAATTCGTAATCGTTTTCACTGATGATATTCTAATCTGCTCGAAGAGCGAGGAAAAACATGTCGAACACTTAGGGATTATCTTGAACTTGTTAAAAAAACGAAAAGTTGTACGCGAAATTCCCAAAGTATGATCTTTGGCTTAGTTCCGTACGATTTCTCTCACATGTGATTGATAAAAGTGGGGTACATGTCGATCCTGCAAAAATCGAAGCCATCGAAAATTTGAGTGCACCAACTACTCAAATTTAAATGCGATAAATTTTAGGTTTGGCTGGTTAATACCGAAGGTTTATTGAAGGAGTCTCATTGATATCAAAACCATCAACTAGGCTAACTAAAAAGAATGAACCGTATGTGTGGGGTGATGATGAAGAGAAAGCTTTTCAAACCATGAAAAGGAAACTCTGCAGCACACTGATCATATCGTTACCCGAATGAAGTAAAGATTTTGTTGTTAATCGTGATTCATCTCGTAAAGGATTAAGAGCTGTCCGATTTGTGTATACTTCTAGGAAACCTAGGAAGAATGAGGAAACTACTCAACCCATGACTTGTAAATGGGTGCGGTGATCTTTACTCCTTGTCTATTAAGACATTAATTGTATGGCACTAATGTACGGTATCCACCGATAGTAAGAGCCTACGATATATTATGGATTAAAAAGAGATAAATAAGCCATTAAGTGATTATGACTGTGTTATTCGTTATCATTTGGGAGGTAGGAGAAAATTACAATGGATTCATTGTTAAGCTCTTGAAAACTCAGTCTCGATTTGATTCAATTTGTGTCAATGTTGACTGATTGACACTGCTCATTTCATTTCGATAAATTAATCGATCGTGCTAATTAAGAATTGTTTTGTTAACTACTCATAGTAGACATGAAAGTTATAATAATGTGAAGCGAAAATCCTTTGGAATTCGAGGTAGGTGGAAAAGTTATGCCAAAGCTATCACCATGTAAAAGGTGTTACATATTTTGAAAAACGTGGGAAGTTAAGTCCCCGTTAGGTTGGACCATTCGAGATGATATCGAAAGCGAGTCAAGTGGCATGAAACTTAAATTACCTCGAGAGCTACAAGGAAATCACAATACTTTTCATATGTCGAACCTAAAGAAGTTTATTTCCGATAAAGATCTTATTATCACTCTTAGTGAAGTATGAATCGACGGTAAGTTGCATTTCATCAAAGTACTTGCTGATATTATCAATAAGGAAGGTATACAACTGAAACAAAGTCGTGTTCCTATTGTCAAATCTGATGGAACTCAAGATGAGGACCAAAAATACGTTTAACCCTTTGATTTCAACGAGTGATCAAGGAAGAACGCAAGTTGATCTTCGAGACGAAGATCCCAATTTGGTGGGGATAATGTGACAATCCGTCATTTTCAGGTCGTTATTTTAATCTCGACGATTAAGTATTATATGTTTACTTTAATGAGAATTTTAAATTATCGGGTAACCGAGAAGGTTATAGCTTGAAACTTAACGTAAGAATGTGGTTTAGATGAAAACCGAAAAGAAATACATTAAGTATCGATATTATATTCTCAAATTATCATATGAATGATTTTATTATATTTATTTTTATTTCTCGTGTTTTACGTTTCAACGAATGACGAGAACTACTAATGATCGCGATACCGACGGATGCCCAAAAATTTACGTTTTATTATCGATTGTCTCGATATTTAATATTTTCGACATTTTAGAGTCGGATTGAGCAAAAATAATAAAAATAATAGTTGAAACGATTCAAAACTAAAACTTTGAAAATACGAAGAAATAGTATTTTTCATTTTATTCTAAAACGTTGCTAATAACGTGAGTATTAGAGTTATGTTTAATTTTTACGGTGAAATCTAACCGAAATAGCTAAATTAATTAAACGAGCATTTAAATAAATAATAGCAAATATTTTCAAAACGCGACGAAGTAAGGACTCATTTTTATTGGAAACTGATTTTTAAAACGATGTCGCAAGTCTCGTGTCTTGAATCGTCCGTTAAGTCGTCCAAACGAGTCCCGAACCATTTATTATTAAACACATGATAAAATATTACACTTTAGGCCCTTGTAAAATAATTGCAAACATAAGCCCTCAACTATTATAAACTTAGTAAATAGGTTTTATAACTTTTGAGGGGTATATATGGGTGCATTAGGGTTTCACTTCCTGATTTTCACTATAACTCTAGCCTCCATCTCTCTCTTTCCTCCTCATATGCCGAGATCCACCCTTACCAAACCACCATTTTCATAATTTTTACAAGCTCAAATCCTATCATAACTTATTCGTCTATGATCATCACAACTAATGGTGATGTTCATCTACTCAATTGGAGCCTTGAAGAATGAGTTATAAAGAACTTATGGGGCTGAAATTGAAGATTATATTAAATGGTTAATGCATGTCTAGATCTTAGTTAGATCTATGATTATACTGGTCTAACCAAGAAGATCTATTTGGTGTATCCGTCCTTTCGTTTCTAAATCTCGGATCTAGGTCTACTCCACTTTTCTCTTGATTTTAATTTTTTCATTTTATTTCTTATATTAACTACATCTCATATATTCTAAAAAAATATATATAAAAATTAATTAATGAGTATTTGGACATTGTATATGAGTTTTTGACACTAAAATGAAGCTAAACAAGCCCTAGTGATGATTTGATTTACAACGATTTTCGAACAGTAGCTAAAACAGATTGCATGTCGAAATCAGTAGGTTTGGGCTACTAAAAACTTACATATTAAGATAGATAATTGTTTTGTGATTAATTTCCGGGGTGACTCGTCCCATGACGAATTTTAGATAGCAAGATATGACCAAAATGGTGAAAACTAGTCAGATCTGAACATACTGCTTTGATGGACTGTTTTCTCTTAAAATTTGTATACTGACCTATTAAATATGTAAAACTAAAAGTTGTAGATAAAATCAAGAAGAACTAGAATCAATTAGATGGTTTACCAATTCCTTACGGTTTGGAATTGGTGGCCAAAATAGTGAAAACTAGTCAGATCTGAACATACTGTCTTCACGGACTGTTTTCTCATATAAGAACTGAGGATCATTGAAAAAGGTATGACTTTATGTTGTAGATAAGATCATGAACAAGGAGAATCAATTGGATGGTTTACCAGTTCCTTACGGTTTGGAAATGGCGACCAAAACGGTGAAAACGAGTTTGGCTGCCCAAAAACAGCCCACTCTTCTAAGTGGCAAAATGGGTTAATTAGCTATGAAAAGTATAAATTGGGGATAATTAGGCTTATAATCAGTAAAGTACATGAGTTAATAATGATTTTGGTAAAAAGAACACACTTATATGATTTACGGTTCAAGAGATATGATCAAATTAGCGGGACATGTCGGGAGAATTGTAATAAACGGACTATACCTCATTAACATAAAAAGTGATGTTTTTCATACAAATTGACGTGGTAGGACCCACTTGTCGGGAATTTTAGACTTAATTATATACTGATAATTATGAAACCCGAGACCCAACCAACATAAAATATTAAGTGTACGTGTTTGTGATGCGTTTTAGAACACAAAAACTATATAAAGTGGATTTGGGCCATAAAATCCTAACATACACTTGTAATAGCTATTGGGCCATTATTAGACCTAAGATTTATAACCAATTTAGAGTGAAATACTGAATTTAAAATGGACCTAAGTTATAAAATCATATAATGGACCACTATTGGGCTTAGGATGGGCTAAAAGTGTCAACTTGGATTTTTCACTTAAAATGACTAAGTGTTCACCTAAAAGTTTTATAAAGAATCATAAAACTTATGCAATGTCCAAGAACTTATTAAAATATAATTATTACATATATGTACGATTCATTTATCATCTCGAGCCTAAGACGTGCCTCATTATCGTTAGGTCTCGTGTGATCATGTATCGACCATCGACATTTATTCTCGATTGACGTTCGTTCTCTATCAGCTATTGTGACGATTATACCAAGTGAGTCTATAGCCTCGCTTTTAACATGTTTACTTGTTTTATAAAACCCGCGAGGGGGATAACATGCTTGTTTTATTAAAAATAAAGAGTACAACTATAAGTTGCGATAAACCAATCAAATGGTGCAATAAAAGTTGCGGAAGCTCTATTTTACTTGAAAAGTAATTATTAAAAGTAAAGGGTACAACAAGAGTTGTTGCAAACCCATGAATGGGTGCAACCGGAAGTTGTGGTAAACCCTATTTGTTTTAAAATAAATCACAAGGAACCTGATTGTATGATTAGTTGAAAGTTATTACATAAGTTTGCTTTAGCCTTAAAAGACCCTCTGAATCGTGACTTGTTAATCGAAAGAACGCTAGTACTATGGATAGATCTATCAGGGTGACGCCCTGTCCGGTTGCGAGTAGCTATCGCGTGGTGCCGTGATGCACTAGTAATGAAACATCGGATGCATTGTAATAGAGAAATATACGCACTTGGCTAGGTGTGTTGGGCTGAAATAATATATGTTAAGTTCAATGTCATGAGGCTTATGTAATGACACAAATAATTATGTCCGTACAACATAATTGTCTTTCGATGAATTATTAATCATGAAAGGTTATTTTGAATACTTGTGTTCTCTTTATTTAAATTAAAACTCTATAGATTCACTCAGAAAATTTTGCTGACTTTTTTGCATGTTTTATCTCAGGTCCATATAGAAGGCACTTGATGAAGGCGGTTTCGTGAAGCTTGCATATTTGAATTGTTTTGGCCCGCTTTTATAAATTATATCCATTTAAAGAATCTTTTATCATTTACTGTGTTTGTAAAAATTAAATTATCTAGGACCGTGTGAAAAGTTTTATTGTTAAATGAAAATGAATGGATGTTTTTATTAAAATGACTCGTTTTGAGCCGTTTTCTATGGTTATGAGATTGAACCATGATAGTAACACCCAAGGACCCTTCCACGGTAAGACCAAAATTTGGGGGTGTTACAGATTGGTATCAGAGCTCAAGTTATAGAGAACGAAAATATTTTCCAAAAATAAATTTTTGAAATCTTTTAACTATAACAGTTGCAAGCGAAACCTCCGAGTTGCCAATGGACGAGAATAAGTATTTATATATATATATATATATGTAAATATATATATGTTGTAATCTTTATCGATTAGTTTTAATTGTGAATTACAAGTTATGTTTTCATTTATTTAATTATAAATGATAATTTTATACTTATACGAGATATTTATACGACGTAGATTGTCAGGAAGCCACCCTAGTCATTCTAACGATAACGCTGAAGTTAACCCTGCTATTCTCGAGATTAACTAAGTTGTGGATAAACATGATCCCGACAAAATGGTTAATATTCTTGATAATATTCTTTTGGTTACAAGGATTTTGATTTCCTTGGTTCTTATTCTTAATTTATTGATCTGTTCATTTCGTTTAGCAAATTTAATTTGCATTTCAATTAATCTTAGACATTATACTGTTTTGATAGAAACAAGTTTGTCTGAGATAGTACTATTGATTGTTATGGTGTTCACATGCCAACCAGGATTCCATATCATATCACTGACCATTTTCTGTTAAATCAGTTTCTCATTTGTTTCGATCTTGATCTTTTGCGTTGAGGTGGAGATGCTTAAATAAAGTGATTTATAATCGTTGAAATATATTGGCCATTTATTTGAACAAGGAAATTATAAATTATTAAACTACAAATTTCTGAATCTTATTCGGATGGACTTGATCAATCCATGGAAATAATGATTCATAAACGTGTGGGCTTAAGCATATAGCATCTGCATAATTAAACTCTTATTTACTCGTAATACGTTTTCTCGATTCATTCCTTGATTTTGTTCTTCTAATTCTTTGATCGTGAGATGGTTATATTGAGGCTTTTCTAAAACCGCCAATTGAGGAGGATATCAAACGTCTCTGAAAAACACTGAAGAAATCTTCTTCTAGTGGGACCGAAGAGCCTTCTTAGTCATGTGAGTTACCTAGTAAATCTTAGTGGATTACTTTATCAATTGTAGTATCTTTTCATAAATCCCTAACTAAACTGTGACATCAGTTAGTAGGACTAGTCTTTTAAGTTGTATGGCATTAGACGATGATTATCTATAATGTTTGACAATACAACTTGTACTAGTTGTGATCAATGGAATGACTATCTTTTGATTCCTAAATCTACATCGTTCTATTATTACCTTTCTTTTCTTTTCTCTTTTAAATTCATGTGGTATAACGTAATCATTGAATGAATACTCATTATGATTTGATTTGTATTACACGAGAATCATGCAGTCAATGAAACCTAAGACTGAAGCACGAACGTGCCAAGTTATTAGTGAATAAGTTGATGTATCTTTAACCGAATTCATGGCTAACATGAATGGCGAAGCTGGGGCTGGTGAAACTGGAACCGGTGGAGCTGAAGTTGGAGCCAAAAATGTTCTCGGTATTGATGGAATAAATGTACCCGAAATTAGAGGCTATAACTACACTTCGTTCATCTAGTGCAAACCGTAGACTCTTAAGGGGACTAAAGATGATAGAGGCTTGTGTCAGTTGTTGAAAAGCTGGCGTCAGTCTTTCAAAGTCAGTGACCCTAATCAAGAGGATAAGGTGCATTTTGAAATCGCTACTCTCCAAGGTCGTGCATTAATTTGGTGGAATTGTAGACTTGCTTCCATAGGTATCGTTACTTATGGGACACCATAGACTAAGGTGAGGAAGCGGTTAACTAATGAGTTTGTCCTCGAAGTATTTCTAAAGTATGGAGAAAGTGTTGCACAACCTGAAACTGAAGGGAACTAACATTGGTAGACATATCAAGTGTTTCCACGAGTTGACACCTTTATGTCCAAGAATTGATGATCTATTAGATCAACTCCAAAATTTTCGTGTTTTCTCCAAGATTGATCTTTGTTTTGCTTAACATCAACTTCGCATACGCGAGGAAGATATACCTATTAAGGCGTTTAGAACTCATGATGATCATTATGAGTTTAGGGTTATGCCTTCTGGTTTGACCAATACACCTGCTGTATTCATTGACTTAATGAATTGTATGTGTAAGCCGTTTCTTGATAAATTCGTAATCGTTTTCACTAATGATATTCTAATCTGCTCGAAGAGCGAGGAAAAACGTGTCGAACACTTAGGGATTATCTTGAACTTGTTAAAAAACGAAAAGTTGTACGCGAAATTCCCAAAGTATGATCTTTGGCTTAGTTTCGTACGATTTCTCTCACATGTGATTGATAAAAGTGGGGTACATGTCGATCCTGCAAAAATCGAAGCCATCGAAAATTTGAGTGCACCAACTACTCAAATTTAAATGCGACAAATTTTAGGTTTGGCTGGTTAATACCGAAGGTTTATTGAAGGAGTCTCTTTGATATCAAAACCATGAACTAGGCTAACTAAAAAGAATGAACCGTATGTGTGGGGTGATGATGAAGAGAAAGCTTTTCAAACCATGAAAAGGAAACTCTGTAGCACGCTGATCATATCGTTACCCGAATGAAGTAAAGATTTTGTTGTTTCATCTCGTAAAGGATTTCGGGCTGTCTGATTTGTGTATACTTCTAGGAAACCTAGGAAGAATGAGGAAAATACTCAACCCATGACTTGTAAATGGGTGCGGTGATCTTTACTCCTTGTCTATTAAGACATTAATTGTATGGCACTAGTGTACGGTATCCACCGATAGTAAGAGCCTACGATATATTATGGATTAAAAAGAGATAAATAAGCCTTTAAGTGATTACAATGGATTCATGGTTAAGCTCTTGAAAACTCAGTCTCGATTTGATTCAATTTGTGTTAATGTTGACAGATTGACACTGCTCATTTCATTTCGATAAAATAATCGATCGTGCTAATTAAGAATCTTTTGTTAACTACTCATAGTAGACTTGAAAGTTATAATAATGTGAAGCGAAAATCCTTTGGAATTCGAGGTAGGTGGAAGAGTTATGTCAAAGCTATCACCATGGAAAAGGTGTTACATATTTTGAAAAACGTAGGAAGTTAAGTCCACGTTTGGTTGGACCATTCGAGATGATATCGAAAGCGAGTCCAGTGGCATGAAAACTTAAATTACCTCGAGAGCTACAAGGAATTCACAATACTTTTCATATGTCGAACCTAAAGAAGTTTCTTTCCGATAAAGATCTTATTATCACTCTTGGTGAAGTATGAATCGACGGTAAGTTGCATTTCATCAAAGTACTTGTTGATATTATCGATAAGGAAGGTATACAACTGAAACAAAGTCGTATTCCTATTGTCAAATCTGATGGAACTCAAGACGAGGACCAAAAATACGTTTAACCCTCTGATTTCAACGAGCGATCAAGGAAGAACGATAGTTGATCTTCGGGACGAAGATCCCAATTTGGTGGGGATAATGTGACAATCCGTCATTTTCAGGTCTTTATTTTAATCTCGACTATTAAGTATTATATGTTTACTTTAATGAAAATTTTAAATTATCGGCTAACCGAGAAGGTTATAGCTTGAAACTTAACGTAAGAATGTGGTTTAGATGAAAACCGACAAGAAATACATTAAGTATTGATATTATATTCTCAAATTATCATATGAATGATTTTATTATATTTATTTTTATTTCTCGTGTTTTACGTTTCAACGAATGACGAGAACTACTAAAGATCGCGATACCAACGGATGCCCAAAAATTTATGTTTTATTATCGATTGTCTCGATATTTAATATTTTCGACGTTTTAGAGTCGGATTGAGCAAAAATAATAAAAATAATAGTTGAAACGATTCAAAACTAAAACTTTGAAAATACGAAGAAATAATATTTTTCATTTTATTCTAAAACGTTGCTAATAACGTGAGTATTAGAGTTATGTTTAATTTTTACGGTGAAATCTAACCGAAATAGCTAAATTAATTAAACGAGCATTTAAATAAATAATAGCAAATATTTTCGAAACGCGACGAAGTAAGGACTCATTTTTATTGGAAAAATGATTTTAAAAATGATGGCGCAAGTCTCGTGTCTTGAATCGTCCGTTAAGTCGTCCAAACGAGTCCCGACCCGTTTATTATTAAACACATGATAAAATGTTACACTTTAGGCCCTTGTAAAATAATTGCAAACATAAGCCCTCAACTATTATAAACTTTGTAAATAGGTTTAATAACTTTTGAGGGGTATATATGGGTGAATTAGGGTTTCACTTCCTCATTTTCACTCTAACCCTAGCCTCCATCTTCAACACACACATATCTCTCTCTTTCCTCCTCATATGCCGAGATCCACCATCACCAAACCACCATTTTCATAATTTTTACAAGCTCAAATCCTATCATAACTTATTCGTCTATGATCATCACAACTAATGGTGATGTTCATCTACTTATTTGTAGCCTTGAAGAAGGAGTTATAAAGAACTTATGGGGCTGAAGTTGAAGACTATATTAAATGGTTAATGCATGTCTAGATCTTAGTTAGATCTATGATTATACGGGTCTAACCAAGAAGATCTATTTGGTGTATCCGTCCTTTCGTTTCTAAATCTCGGATCTAGGTCTACTCCACTTTTCTCTTGATTTTGATCTTTTCATTTTATTTATTATATTAACTAGATCTCATATATTCTGAATATATATATATATATATATATATATATATATATATATATATATATATATATATATATATATATATATATATATATATATATAAATTAATTAATGAGTATTTGGACATTGTATATGAGTTTTTGACACTAAAATGAAGCTAAACAAGCCCTCGTGATGATTTGATTTACAACGATTTTCGAACAGTAGCTAAAACAGATTGCATGTCGAAATCGGTAGGTCTGGGATACTAAAAACTTACATATTAAGATAGATAATTGTTTTGTTATTAATTTCCCGGGTGGCTCGTCCCATGACGAATTTTAGATAGCAAGATATGACCAAAATGGTAAAAACTAGTCAGATCTGAACATACTGTTTTGATGGACTGTTCTCTCATAAAATTTGTATACTGACCTACAATAATATAAAACTAAAAGTTGTAGATAAAATCATGAAGAACTAGAATCAATTGGATGGTTTACCAATTCCTTACGGTTTGGAAATGGTGGCCAAAATAATGAAAACTAGTCAGATCTGAACATACTGTATTCACGGACTGTTTTCTCATATAAGAACTCAGAATCATTGAAAAAGGTGATACTGTAGGTTGTAGATAAAACAATGAGCAAGTAGAATCAATTGGATGGTTTACCAGTTCCTTACGGTTTGGAAATGGCAACCAAAACGGTGAAAACGAGTTTGGCTGCCCAAAAACAGCCCACTCTTCTAAGTGGCAAAATGGGTTAATTAGCTATGAAAAGTATAAATTGGGGATAATTACGCTTATAATCAGTAAAGTACATGAGTTAATAATGATTTTGGTAAAAAGAACACACTTAGATGATTTACGGTTCAAGAGATATGATCAAATTAGCGGGACATGTCGGGAGAATTGTAATAAATGGACTATACCTCATTAACGTAAAAAGTGATGTTTTTCATACAAACCGACGTGGTAGGACCCACTTGTCGGGAATTTTAGACTTAATTATATACTGATAATTATGGAACCCAAGAACCGACCAACATAAAATATTAAGTGTACGTGTTTGTGATGCATTTTAGAACCCAAAAACTATATAAAGTGGATTTGGGCCATAAAAGCCCAACATACACTTGTAGTGGCTATTGGGCCATTATTAGACCTAAGATTTATAACCAATTTAGAGTGAAATACTCAATTTAAAATGGACCTAAGTTATAAAGTCATATAATGGACCACTATTGGGCTTAGGATGGGCTAAAAGTGTCAACTTGGATTTTTCACTTAAAATGACTAAGTGTTCACCTAAAAGTTTTATAAAGAATCATAAAACTTATGCAATATCCAAGAACTTATTAAAATATATTTATTACATATATGTACGATTCATTTATCGTCTCGAGCCTAATACGTGCCTCATTATCGTTAGGTCTCGTGTGATCATGTATTGACCATCGACATTTATTCTCGATTGACGTTCGTTCTCTATCAACTATTGTGACGATTGTACCAGGTGAGTCTATAGCCTCGCTTTTAACATGTTTACTTCTTTTATAAAACCCGCGAGGGGGATAACATGCTTGTTTTATTAAAAATAAAGAGTACAACTATAAGTTGCGGTAAACCAATCAAATGGTGCAATAAAAGTTGTGGAAGCTCTGTTTTACTTAAAAAGTAATTATTAAAAGTAAAGGGTACAACAAGAGTTGTTGCAAACCCATGAATGGGTGCAACCGGAAGTTGTGGTAAACCCTATTTGTTTTAAAATAAAACATAAGGAACCTGATTGTATGATTAGTTGAAAGTTATTACATAAGTTTGCTTTAGCCTTAAAAGACCCTCTGAATCGTGACTTATTAATCGAATAAACGTTAGTACTATGGATAGATCTATCGGGGTGACGCCCTGTCCGGTCGCGAGTAGCTATCGCGTGGTGCCGTGATGCACTAGTAATGAAACATCGGATGCATTGTAATAGAGAAATATACGTACTTGGCTAGGTGTGTTGGGCTGAAATAATATATGTTAAGTTCAATGTCATGAGGCTTATGTAATGACACCGATAATTATGTCCGTACAACATAATTGTCTTTCGATGAATTATTAATCATGAAAGGTTATTTTGAATACATGTGTTCTCTTTATTTAAATTAGAACTCTTTAGATTCACTCGGCAAATTTTGCTGACTTTTAAACATGTTTTATCTCAGGTCCATATAGAAGGCACTCGATGAAGGCGGTTTCGTGAAGCTTGCATATTTGAATTGTTTTGGCCCGCTTTTATAAATTATATCCATTCAAAGAATCTTTTATCATTTACTGTGTTTGTAAAAATTAAATTATTTGGGACCGTGTGAAAAGTTTTATTGTTAAATGAAAATGAATGGATGTTTTTATTAAAACGACTCGTTTTTGAGCCGTTTTCTATGATTATGAGATTGAACCATGATAGTAACACCCAAGGACCCTTCCGCTGTTAAGACCGAAATTTGGGGGTGTTACACACACACATATATATATATATATATATATATATATATATATATATATATATATATATATATATATATATATATATATATATATATATATATATATATATATATATATATATATATATATATATATATATATATATATATATATATATATATATATATATATATATATATATATATATATATATATATATATATATATATATATATATATATATATATATATATATATACGTATGTAAGTATATATATACGTATATATATACGTATATATATATATATATATATATATATATATATATATATATATATATATATATATATATATATATATATATATATATATATATATATATATATATCTTTACATTATATATAACATGAGGGAAATGCCACATCATCTTTTCCTTTAATCCACGTCAGCAGTGCCATAATTCTGACTTATGAAATTCGGATTTTAAAAACTTTAGACAGCGGGAACCTGGGTGTTGAAACATAATACAAAGAGGCTCAACCATCGGACTAGACCAATAGTTGTATTATGAATTAACAAAATTAAATTGATAATGACATCCGAGGATTGAAAAGAAAACCCACCATTCCTATTAAAACTCACATATTTACATCACAATCCTAAAGCTGTACAAAAATCGTCTGGGATTAACCCTAAAATCATGAAGCACACACAAAATTAGTCGATCATAATTGACATACAAAAGCACACCAATGATTTCAATTAACAATTGAGATCGATCATAACTGATTGGTTCCTCATTGAGTATTTTTATTTATTATGTTGATTTATGTGTTACTGTTTATGACCATTGTTTTGTTGTTAGATATATCAATTGAAAATCGTAGAAATCACCTCTTACAATCACAAATTGATCAATCGCCAGGTTAGTTTTTCTTAATTCTGAGACTCTTTTGTTTTTTTATATAAATTGGAATATTTTTTATGATGGTGACGATGATTCATAACCCTATATGTTAGCAACCAGTGCGAATAATTACGTTGCTCCTGATTTTCAACTGATAACTAAACTGCTCTTACTAACTCTTCGTTTACAGTAGGGGTTGATTGCCCTGCTGCACTCGATCAATAGCTCAATGTTTCATAACCCTATATGTTAGCATTCTTTGTTAATATTTTTCTAATGGCTCATGTTTTGCCTTAGTTCCTTGCGACTTATATTGACGTGAAGCGCGATTTAGGTGCAATTATGAAGACCAACTTCTGAAAAAAAACCCTTACAGGCATGTGGTCAGATAACTAGCTGTATTTTTCAATATGTTAGGGATCTTTGGAACAATGAATTCATGGGAAAGATTCCAGACTCACTTGCCTCCCTTCCACACTTAACCCACTTGTGAGTCCCTTAACCAGTTTAATGTAGTTTTAAAAATATTAGCATGGACAATGCGTAAATAATAATTACGGACTTATGTTGTGTTGTGTACATTGTGCCCGGATTTATGTTGTGTTCTGTACAGGGAAATACGTGATACATCAGCTAAATCCGGATGTGATGAATTATTTAAACTTTTTGGATTAGTAAATTATGTTTTCAAAGTTTCTTCTTAAAGAATATACCTTTTTTTAAGGCTCAGGTTTTGATTTTAACTTTTACCTTTGTTTTTATAGGTTTCTTATTCGTTTAATTTAAGAGGATGTAAAAGGCAGTTTGATAAATGTCTAGCGAACGATGAACGAGCATCTTGTGCATCTGTGAAAAGGCGTGGTTTATGTGATTGACGGATATTGTTCAATGGTAATGTTGCAGCCTCTTGAGACGAGTTTCGTATATATTTGCTTATATCTCTTATTCTTTGAGGTTGTTATTTACGGGAGTAGAAGCTTATATTGAGGTGCGTATGGTTCGATTATTACCGTAGTAACTAAAGGACAGTTAGTAGCACCCATATTTGAAAGAATTCAAATTTAGTGCACGTGTTTAAACTGGTGTTTTGATGTTTATAATACATGATGTATAGATAATAACGGTTCTACCATTAGTTAGTAAGTAAAATGAATCACCATTGCTTCTTGATAATACAAAATTAGGTCATCCTTTGCCAGATGAATACCAATCTATAAAAACTTTATATAAGATCGTAAAAAATATATGAATGAGACGATGAGTAACCAGTTAAAAAAATACTTTTGACGACCTATTTGACTATATGGAAATGAAGTACAACCCAAATTGAAGTAGGCCTTTTGATATCCTGATGCTATTTGTCTATTGTGCAGGTCACTCTCTTTACTACTAAAGGAGAAACAACGAGCACTTTCTATCCATTCTATGGGCTGACTGAGGAGCTGAAAGTTTTTCTAATGGATGTCTTAAAGTCCACTCTTTAGGTATATCTGTTTTTTTAATTTTGTGCAGCAAGGTAGTATGATTGAAGTTGGTCTTATAAATATTGATGTCATGTTACTGTGGTGACATGTTTATAAACGAATAACATGATGATGGGAAGGTAGTTTTGTAGTCATCCACCGACGCAATTATCCGAAAGCAGATTAGAAGTTAAACATATATACCTATGCCATTTGATAACATCTATTAACATCATGTTTTTTATATATCTATATCATGCACCTTAGTTTACTGATCTTATATTCCAGCTTGGTTTAATGGTGTCTGTGATTTCTTATTTAAAGTCAAATAAACAGAATTGCTAAATACTCATACAACTAAAAACGTTTTTGAATAAATTTGTGTGTAGTTAGAGCATGTAAGGATTGACGACACAAACCTGTACCGACTTTTTTTCTTTTTGAAATGACTGAAAAGTTTGAATGAAGTTTGAAGGTAATAAATTTAACGTAATGTTTAGTTGGAGTGCTGTTGCATCAGAGTAGTTACAAACACGTTTGAGAGGTTATGCTAAAGGTTTTTCTACTAAATTCTTACTTCGAGAGAAGGAATCCTTAATTCCTACTCTCGAGAGTGATCTTTCTCAAGCAAGGTTATATCTAGGGAAGTTGTGATAATGTCCGACATGAAAGATAGAATTCGAAACTTCAAATTGAGAGATGCAAAAAGTTTTTCAATTGAGAAGTATATGGTATAGTTTGCATTGTATCTATAAATGTGTATTATATAAAGATACATACAGCCATGTTCTAGGTTCAAGGATATGCTCATCAAGTAAATTACATGTAACTTATTATAGGTATATCTCAGTTATGACTACATGCTACATGTGGCGGTTCTACTGAAAAATGCGTAGTACCCATTGATCTCCAACAAAAAAAGTTACCAAGAATGATTCACGATTGAATTTGTGGTTATTTTTCCTATCTGATGTCGAAATCACTCCGAAAGTTAGTTCTGATCTTTATTTTTATGGATGGCTATGGTTCGGTAATCAGAAATGACCATCGAATGAGGTCAGCTATGGGCGTTTATTACGTCTAAGCATAGTCCAAGAGGCCCTGACACAGTCCGATGCACAATATGGTTTACCTACCGATGGTTGTTCTCTTTGCCAATCTACATGTGAGTAAACATCTGTTGTACTGATAGGTGTGTAAACACCCATCCTTTTACCACTTAATTCGGGCTAAAACAAGACCAAAACACGTATTTAATATCATTTGTTTGGAATTATGCGTGGTTTTTGTGTTTATTGTGTTTTCAGAGCCAACGGGATGAATATTGAAGAAAACATGGGATTGCACGGGTTTTACTGAAGAAAAAGACTCAAGATAAAGTCTATTATCCAAGAGATGCAAAAGATTTGAAGTCACTGGGCCTATTCGAAGATTTATCGAAGAAAAGGACCAAAGATGGAAGATTTACATAAGTCGAAGAAACTCAAGTCTATTAAACGAAGAAATTAAAAGACGAGTTGAATTTAATCGACGACAAATCCCGAATCAGAATCGAAAACGGAAACTTTTCTGAAAAGACGAAAAGACAAGAAGAACGGGAGAAAGCCCACTCACCAACCAAAAGATAAGCATATATAAAGCTCATCCCTCACACATTTTAGTCAGTTAGTTTTGAGTTTTTCTCTCCTCCACCCTTTTCTCTTTAGTTCGTCTCATCACCATCACCATTAGGGTGATTGGTGATTTTAATCTTTATTTTTCCAATCTTGTTGTTTTAATCTTTGTTTGATCTTGTTAAAACATTAATCATTCAATACAAGTTCTTTGTTTAATCTTTCCATTTCATCTTGTTCATCATCATCTTTATCTTCAAGTTCTTAAGTTTTTATTTTTCTTGATTTGATCTTCAAAAGTTGTTGGGATTTGTGTTTTTGTTAATGGGATTTGTAGTTTATGGTTAGTACATGCTATGTGATTAGTTTATTTAAGTTTTTAGTGGAAAACTTGGTGATTTTTGGATCAAAATCGTCTTTCCTTGTTCTTCGGGTATTGTTACTGTTCTTGAGTTCCCAGACTTCCGAATGAACACTTAAGTTCCGGATGAACCAAGAACTTCCGAATGAGTATTAAGTTCCGAATGAAGTAAAATCTTCCGAATGAGTTTTTGTTTAAAAAGTTCCGAACGAACCACAAAGTTCCGGATGAGTTACAATCTTCCGAATGAACAGTAAGTTCCGGATGAACAGTAAGTTTCGAATGAGTTTTCTTTCAAAAAGTTTCGAATGAGTCTAAATGTTCCGAATGAGTAAAACTTCCGCATGAACCACAAAGTTCCGGATGAACCTAAACTTCCGAATCAGTAGAAAGTTCCGAATGAATCATTAAGTTCCGAATGAAGGTTTAATTTCCAAAAAGTTCCGAATCAGTCCTAACTTCCGAATGAAGCTAAACTTCCGGATGAGCATTAACTTCCGAACGAACCAAAAAGTTCCGAATCAGTCCTAACTTCCGAATGAAGCTAAACTTCCGAACCAAGGACAATCTTCCGAATCAATTTCTTTTGGGTATCTTTAAGGTTTTCTTACTGTTTACTGTTTCTTTATATCTTGTTTTTATTCCTTGTTTTTATTATAACTAAGGCTTTAATTTTAATTTTAATCTTAATTTCAATTTTAATCCAAGTCTTTATTAATTGTCATTAAAGTAATTGTTTTTGATTTAAATTTTCATTTACACTTTTTATTAGATTAGAAAACCAAACCCTTTTATTTAGTAACCAAGAACAATCATTCCACTTAAGACCGAGATCAATTCGAGAGGACTGTGAGACATAAATTGAACCCATACAAAAAACCAGTGTATCAAATGGCGCCGCTGCCGGCTCTTCTCGTTAAGATCAAAAGTTTTTTGTAAGAACTTGGATTTTGGGATCCGTTCCCCGTGAACGTTACTTTTTCAGAAAAATTTTCAAAAAATCCTAAAAAATATAAAATTTTCAAAAATACAAAAAAATTAAAAAACATAAAAACCAAAAATATTTTTGCTTTGTTTTTCTTTGTTCGTTCTTTTGCAGGTGTATGCGCACTCGATCCACGTCATATCAAGAGCCCGAGCCTCTCGATCACTTAGACATGGCCGGTGTACTACCTCCAAACAATAATAAAAACAACAACCCACCTTTCAACAACATGAACAATAACAACAACAATGAGCCCCTTCCGGATAATCGCCCGATGATTGAATTGCTGCAAGCTCATGTAGATGGCAACACGGATCCAATTGTCATACCTCCAATTGCCGCCAACAACTTTGAGCTAAAATCAGGCTTTATCCAGATGGTCTCCGCTCAACCATTCTTGGGACGTACCATTGATGATCCACACGACCATATCAAGAGATTCTTGCAACTAACCAACACGGTCAAATTCAATGGTGTTCCACAAGAGGTTATCAGGTTACAACTTTTTCCCTTTTCTTTAGAGGGACAAGCCCGGCATTGGCTTGCTAAGGAACCGCCACAGAGTATTCTTTCGTGGACGGATTTGGAAACAAAGTTTATCAATTACTTTTTCCCACCCTCTCGTACTACCGCTTTGCGGAATGAAATCATAAATTTTGAACAAAAGTACGATGAGTCGTTCAGTGAATCTTGGGATCGTTTCAAAGATCTTTTAAGAAAATGCCCACAACATGGTTTTACCAAAGTACATCAAATTAATACTTTCTACAATGGTTTAAGCATGAGTAACCAAGATTCACTGAACAGTGCCTCGGGGGGTAATCTATTGGCTAAAACTTCCAATGCTGCTTGGGACATCATTGAGAATAAATCTCGTGTGCAAACCAAGAGTGTTCGGACCAATGTCGCTAGTGCTAGCACTAGTGACAGCGACAAGCGATTGGACAAAATCACTACGCTTCTTGAATCGCTTGTCACCCACACCGTCAGCAACAACAACAGCAACAACGCTAAACACGCTCAATTTAACGCTATCAGCCAACCTTGTGAGATATGCGGTGGTCCTCACTCTTACACCACTTGTACCGCCACCCAAGACTACCCTTCTGAGAATGTTAATGCAGCTTATGGCACCTATCCTCAACCTGCTTATCAAGCTAGACCTCAAGGTGACCGTAATTTACTTAGCTACCGCAGCAACAACTATCTTTCACCACCTGGTTTCCCCTCAAACAACCCACACCAACAACAAAACATCAACCGCTCTCCTCAACAACAACAACAACCTCGTACACCATACATCCCTCCTCACAAGCAGCAACAACCGCCTCAACGTAACAACCAAGTTTACCAACAACCTGCTTATCAACCACCCGCATACAATGCTCCTCCTAACCAAACCACCACTGCATTACACCAAGAGGTTGCAACCTACATGAGGACCAATGATGTGATTGTGGAAAATCTCCAACAGGAAGTGCGAAACTTGAAAGCAGACTTGGTCAAGCAAGGAAACGATTTGAGAGCCGACATGAGAAACACGTTGGATAGCTAAACTAATGATCTGAGGAACATGATGGCTGGTTTCTTCCAAGGTAATCAACCCTCTTCTTCGGGTACTCTTCCGAGTAACACCGTTGCGAATCCAAGAGGGGAGATGAAAGCAATCACTACTCGAAGTGGCAAAGGTACCAAGGAACCCGAGCTTCCTATACCTCCACCGGTGATTGTGACTAAGGAGAACGAGTCACCTGCTCCTATTCCTCATCCTTCTCCTTCTCCAAATTCTCCACCTCTTCCTTCTAACCCTCCTCCACCCGTGGTTATGAGTGATCCTATTCTCCCAAAGCCTTCCTCTTCTTCCAATATACCTTATCCATCTAGGTTGAGGAAAGAGAAGCAAAAGAGCAAGGATGATATTCAGGTTTCGAACTTCCTTAAAATGTTCAAACAATTGAATTTCAATATCTCCTTCGCTGAGGCTCTCGCTCACATGCCCAAGTATGCGAAAATGTTTAAAGATCTTCTGAGCGACAAGGAAAAGCTCCTCGATATTGCCAACACCCAACTTAATGAGAACTGTTCTGCAGTGCTCTTAAGGAAATTACCAACCAAGCTTGGTGATCCGGGTC
This sequence comes from Glebionis coronaria, assembly GCA_025667525.1. NCBI lineage: Eukaryota > Viridiplantae > Streptophyta > Magnoliopsida > Asterales > Asteraceae > Glebionis > Glebionis coronaria. Next base: position 49,734 of record JANFOE010001405.1, read on the forward strand.
GTTTTCTTATCCCTTGCAATTTCCCGGGAGTAGAGAACTGCATGGCCCTAGCCGATCTAGGTGCCAGTATTAATCTCATGCCTCTAAGTGTTTGGAAGCAATTATCTCTCCCAGAGCTAGTCCCCACCAAAATGACTTTGGAATTAGCTAACCGTACGGTTGCTTATCCAGTGGGGATAGCCGAAGACGTCATTGTAGGAGTCGACAAATTCACCTTCCCTGCTGATTTCGTTGTCGTCGACTACGAGATGGACCCCCGTGTGCCACTAATTGTTGGTCGTCCATTCTTGAGGACCGGTCGCACTCTCATCGATGTTGAAGCCAGTGAGCTTATCATGAGAGTGGGTGACGATAAAGTAGTCTTCAACATAGGAAAGTTGTCTAAACAGCCTTATTCATACGAGAGTGTTAATTGTATTGACGTTCTTGATGAGGCTTGTGAAGAACACTTCAAAGATGCTTGTAAAAGTATTCCTACCTCTCTTCCCAATGTTGAGACCGTTTCCTCTATCGACTCATCACTATCTCTATTTGGAGAAAGTGATTTCCTTTGGAAAGATTTGGAAGCCACCATGGGAGATGTGCATTTAGACAATGACGATTCTACTACCAATTGGGATGAAGATCTCAGTTTCATTGCAAACCTTGTCAAAGAAGACAATCCTTCCCCTCCATCTCCCACTGTCATTGCTATCGATACTCCGACTTCGAATACGCCTCCCGTCGAAAATCCACCGGATTTAGAACTTAAGGAGTTGCCGCCCCATCTCGAGTATGTATTTCTTGAAGAAGAGAAGAAGTCGCCCGTCATCATCGCAAAGGACTTAAAGGATGAAGAGAAAGCCCGACTTGTCGCCGTGTTGAAAGATCATAAGAAGGCTATTGCTTGGAAGATTTCGGATATTCGTGGAATTGATCCTCACTTCTGCACACACAAAATTCTTATGGAGGACGACTTTAAGCCCACAATTCAAAGCCAACGAAGGGTGAATCCAAAAATCCATGAAGTCATAAAAAACACAAGTTCTCAAACTTCTTGATGCGGGTATGATTTACCCTATTTCGGATTCACCATGGGTTAGTCCAATCCATTGTGTGCCCAAGAAGGGCGGAATAACCGTTGTTCCCAATGAACACAACGAGTTGATTCCTACTCGTCTCGTTACTGGGTGGAGAGTTTGTATAGACTACCGCAAACTCAATGATGCCACGAGAAAGGATCATTTCCCTCTACCTTTTATGGACCAAATGCTTGAACGTTTAGCGGGTAATGAATATTACTGCTTTCTTGATGGTTTCTCGGGTTATTTCCAAATACCCATCGATCCCCAAGATCAAGAGAAGACAACATTCACTTGTCCCTATGGCACATTTGCTTACAAAAGAATGCCTTTTGGCTTATGTAATGCGCCCGGGACTTTCCAAAGGTGCATGTTAGCTATCTTCCATGACATGGTTGAACAAACCATGGAAGTCTTCATGGATGATTTCTCGGTCTTCGGGGATTCCTTCTCTTCTTGCCTTGCCAATTTGGAACGTATACTCAAGCGGTGCGAAGACACTCGCCTAGTTCTGAATTGGGAAAAATGCCATTTTATGGTAAAAGAAGGCATCGTGCTTGGACATAAGATCTCGAAAGCCGGTCTTGAAGTAGACCGTGCTAAAGTCGATGTTATCGCAAAGTTGCCTCCACCTTCAACCGTGAAGGGTGTGAGAAGTTTCCTGGGTCATGCGGGCTTCTACCGTCGATTCATCAAAGATTTTTCTCAAATCGCTCGCCCGATGACCCACCTCTTGGAAAAAGATACTCCTTTTATCTTCTCCAAAGAGTGTCTTGAAGCCTTCAACTCGCTTAAGGATAAGCTAACTAAGGCACCCGTCTTGGTTACCCCTAATTGGGAGCTGACCTTTGAGTTGATGTGCGATGCTAGTGATTTTGCTATTGGAGCGGTTCTTGGACAAAGAGTGAACAAACACTTCCAACCGATCCATTACGCTAGCAAGACAATGACGGGGGCACAATTGCATTATACGACAACCGAAAAAGAGCTTTTAGCTGTTGTCTATGCTTTTGAAAAATTTCGCCCCTATCTTGTCCTTTCTACCACTATTGTGTATACCGATCATTCCGCGCTGAAGTACTTGTTGACAAAGCAAGATTCCAAACCAAGACTTCTTCGCTGGGTTTTGCTGCTCCAGGAATTTAAAATCGAAATTCGCGATAAAAAAGGAGCAGAAAACCTAGCCGCGGACCATCTTAGCAGACTTGAGGATCCTTACCAAGGGGATCATTCGAACAAAGAAATCAATGATTCTTTTCCCTTGGAGACCTTAATGTCTATAAACTCGAAGTCGAATGAAACCCCGTGGTTTGCGGACTTTGCAAACTACTTGGCGGGTGGAATTCTCAAGGAAGGGTTGACGTCTCAACAAAAGAAAAAGTTCTTCACCGACATCAAGACTTACTTTTGGGACGACCCTTACCTATTCAAACAATGTGCCGACCTGATTATCCGCCGATGTGTTGACGGACCGGCAGCGTCTGAAATCCTTGATGCTTGCCACAAAGGACCCACCGGTGGTCACTTTGGTCCCAACTACACTGCCAAAAAAGTGTTTGATTCGGGATTTTATTGGCCCTCCATATATCCTGACGCTCACGATATGGTTAAAAGATGTGATGTTTGCCAAAAACAAGGCACGATCACACATAAAGACGAGATGCCTCAGAATTTCATTCAAGAGTGTGAAATCTTTGATGTTTGGGGTATCGACTTTATGGGGCCATTCCCTTCTTCTAAAGGAAACAAATACATCCTTGTAGCCGTTGACTACGTCTCCAAATGGGTTGAAGCCAAAGCTTTACCCACTAATGACGCACGGGTGGTTTGTAACTTTTTGAAAGCTCTATTCGCTAGATTCGGTGTGCCTCGTGCCATTATTAGTGATCGTGGGACTCATTTTTGCAATGACCAATTCGCAAGAGTCATGGCTAAGTACGGTGTAAATCATCGTCTTTCCACAGCCTACCACCCACAAACTAATGGCCAGGCTGAAATATCCAACCGAGGACTTAAGCGAATTCTGGAAAGAACCGTGGGAGAGCATCGTGCCTCATGGGCTGATAAACTTGATGATGCTTTGTGGGCTTTCCGTACTGCTTACAAGACCCCGATCGGCTGTACGCCTTATCGTCTTGTGTACGGGAAAGCGTTCCACCTCCCCATTGAGTTGGAGCACAAGGCTTATTGGGCCTTGAAGTGGGCCAATTTTGATACTAACAAAGCCGGTGACCTACGCAAGATCCAACTCAATGAGCTGAATGAACTCCATAATGAGGCTTATGAAAATTCTTTAATCTATAAGGAAAGGACTAAGCTCATTCACGACTCTAAGATTAACAACCGAGAGTTCCATGTTGGAGACAAAGTCTTACTTTTTAACTCTCGGTTGAAAATCTTCTCGGGAAAGCTCAAATCTCGTTGGTCCGGCCCATTCACCATTGCCCAAATTTTTCCATATGGTACTCTCGAGCTCGCTCAACCTGATGGACCGAATTTTAAGGTGAATGGCCAACGAGTGAAGTTGTACTTTGGTGAGGACACCTCTCATGAGGTGATTCCAACCCTCACCACGTTCCCCATGAACTAATTTTGGGCCGAGTCAGGCTCGTGACTCGGTTATCAAAAACAAGCGCTCCTCGGGAGGCAGCCCGAGTATCTATCCTTTTATGTTTTAACCCCCTAAGTGTAGGGGAGCCTCTATAGAGTCTTTGTTTTTGTGTGGTGATGTGATTACAGGGATAAGTGCACTCGTGGAAACTTTGAAGAACCGTGCTCCCGTGTTATCCGAAATCCGGTTCTATCTCTCAACTATCGTGATTCAATTTTCTTCATACTCACATTTGAAATTGATCACTTTAGTCGTCCCATCCTTAACTCGAGTTAACCAACGTGCACAATGTCATAAGTGTAGGGGAAACTTTTCCCACATGCTTAAACATTGAGGACAATGTTTATCTTAAGTGTAGGGGGGACTTCTATCGAAGTTTTAAGTGGACTTTTCCATGAAAATGCCTTCATTTAACCGGAAAATCATATTTTTCAACATTTTTCAAATTTTTAATTAACTTTGGCCATTTTGTCGTAATTTTTAAATTTTTATCGTTGCTTTCATATGTATATATCCCGCAATAAATTCAAAAATATTAATAAAGTGGTGTAGCTAGTTTAGAAGTCTTTGACATATTAGGCCCGTTGCGTTTATTTTGACTCAACCCGAATAGACTTATCCAAGTTTATTCTAGCTAGTATCCTTAACCATGTAGACCTTAATTGGTTTATTAGGCTAAGTATCCACGAATCTCATTACTTGAGATTTTAAATTGTGGAGGACGAGAAATGATAGAGTCAATTATAAGTCGGTATTCTTGCACAAGCCCACTTGGTGTAATTATTTGCCTATTCTCCCATCACTTGCTAAAATTTATCTGCAATAATTAAGGTCGTACAATTTGAAAGGTTACTTAGCTTCTAGCCCAAGATCGTTTAAAAGTTGCTCGGTAATGATAAGAGTTCATAGCCAAGGCATAACTTATGAAGCGGGGCGCGAAGATTGGCGAGTCCGAAAAGGCCCTAACAAGGCATGAGGATTCCATTTTATTGCTAAAGATCCAAGGTGATGTGAAAAGCATTATTCCCAAAGTCAATATGAAGGATCAAGACTCACGACGAAAAGCAATCAACTCCCATAAGATCATGGAGAAGTCTATCCGAAAAGACCCTAACAAGGTATGAGGATAAATAGATCCAAGTCCGAAAAGGAGGCGGATCGTTGTATCTCAAAATCCCAATTAGAGATTGAATAAATAATCATGAAGTCGTGGTCAACAAAGTTGGAGTACCCCTCAAAAGTCTCCAAGTGAAGAAACTCTATAATGATGAGAAGACCATTATCTCAAGAACGTCTCTCGAAGATATGAAGTATGAAGTACATGCCAAATATCGGCCCGAGAAAGGTCTCAAATCGTGAACCAAGTTATGCCAAGATATGAACTTTTTGATATCCCGAGAAGCAGTTTTAAGAGATGTTGTCCTTTAGCTAACTATTTATCAAATCGTCCTACTTTGCTTTCAGCCTAAATAAACTATCGAAATAAGTCCAAAAATGCATCTTCATGATCATTCTAAGACAAAAATAAAATATAAGAGATACACCTAGGAATAAGGGAGTTTAAGCATTTAATTAAGCCATGTGTGTAAGTGTTTGAATTGCTAACTTATAATAACAATGATCTCGTTTTTAAGCTTAGTTTGGGGAACGTGGAACTTGAGGGTGATAAATCTTCGCAGCACAAAAGTCCTAATGTAAGTCATTGATCTCTTTGCAAGTTATTTCCATGTAGCTATTTTCAAGTGAAAATGGTTTTCTATCCTTTTAAGTTTTAATTTCTTTTAGTGCTCTAATTTTTGTTTAGTAGTATTTTAATAAGGCCAAGGTTGATTAAGTATGAGAAAAGTGTAAAAATTGCTTTATCACTAAGCATTGCATTAGGGCATGGCAATGGTTAAGTGTAGGGGATTTGATAGGTGTGTAAACACCCATCCTTTTACCACTTAATTCGGGCTAAAACAAGACCAAAACACGTATTTAATATCATTTGTTTGGAATTATGCGTGGTTATTATGTTTATTGTGTTTTCAGAGCCAACCGGATGAATATTGAAGAAAACATGGGATTGCACGGGTTTTACTAAAGAAAAAGACTCAAGATAAAGTCTATTGTCCAAGAGATGCAAAAGATTTGAAGTCACTGGGCCTATTCGAAGATTTATCGAAGAAAAGGACCAAAGATGGAAGATTTACATAAGTCGAAGAAACTCAAGTCTATTAAACGAAGAAATTAAAAGACGAGTTGAATTTAATCGACGACAAATCCCGAATCAGAATCGAAAACGGAAACTTTTCTGAAAAGACGAAAAGACAAGAAGAACGGGAGAAAGCTGATATGAGCTTAAACTCATATCCTTTTATCAACAAATAACCCTAAAACATGAAGCAAAATACCCTTTTATATTGTAAAAAGCAGTGTTATGTGGTATGTTTGTGTTTGTGTGATCTTATGTAGGTAAAAAGATACTATTTCAAGCAAACAAGGAAAAACCAAGCTCAAATGGATGAAAAAGACAAAAGAGGATCAAAAGTGACAAGACTTTGAAGTTCAAGGACCTATCTTGACAATTTGTGAAAGTTGAAGGACTTAAAGTGCAAATTATGGAAAGTCAAGATTAAAGTCAAATTTGGTCAACTACAAAGTCAACTCAAGTCAAAGGGCCATTTTTGTTGAAGAATCAAAGTTGAAGGGTCAAAAATGTCAAAGGAATGAAGATATTAGCCCTAAATAGCAATCTGCCAAGTACAAGGACCTAATCTGCCAAGATGAGAAAGTTATGCATGTTTAATCCATGTGCTTAGGCTATTAACCAATCAGAAACAAGGAAGCAAGTCACACGGATCAAATAATTAAATCCCACTCACAGCCGTCACATTTAATGCCAAATCACAACAGTGTGATCCACAACACTCTTTTTCTACCAATCAAAAGCTGCCACGTGTCCTTCTCTTTCAACAAGATATTTTCCAGGAACGGGTTTGAGATAGAGGGCATTTCAAGTGAAGATCAAAACATCAAAGTTGCTCGTTTTGAAGAGACGAATCCAATGGTGTTAACCAATTAACATATAATCCATTGAATCAAAAATCCCCAAAATGTGTTCATCACCTTTAAAGAAGATTTGCAGAATTCTTCCACGTGTCAAGTGATGATTGGCTCAAACACGTCACAACTCCAACAGAATCTCTCTTATCTTGCCTATAAATACTTAGCTAGTACTTCATTTGTCATTGTAGCTTAATTCTGTAAACACATAGTTCTCTAAATTTCACTTTTCCTTTTTCCCTCCTTTTCACCTAACTACTCAAGAGTCTGACAAACTCTTGAGTTAGTTAGTTAGTTAGAACCTTGTAACTACCATTTGTAACTGATTTCATCAATAAAATTTCAAATTCAAGCTTTCCCGCCAAATTCTGTTTCTCAAATTCCTGTTGAATCTTGTTGATCTTGGATATACTAGTTGCTGTTTGATGTTAGTTATGATCAACCATTGATCATAGCTTACATTGGTGGAGTTTTGTTGCTGTTTGATCAGAAATCTAGCATTTTCATTGTTCTTGAAGGTTTCATAGCAGAATGATGATTTGTAGCTGAATTGATTGTTGATTTGAGTTGATAGCTAGTGATAGGTGGTGGTATCACTAGGGCAAGAGAGCTCAGCGCTCCTCTTCTTCCCAGAGGACCTCTACATTAGGTTTCAAAGCTTCTGTTTTAAGTTCCTCTAAACAGTTCTTGCATGCTTAATTCCCTAGTGTAATGTTGATGGCTGCCTGATTCTACTTGATAAGTAGTTGTTGATTGAGTGATCCTAGTGTATTGTAGCTTGTTCTTGTGCTTTTGTGTTCAGTCTTGAAGTTTTAAGCTCATTTTCAGTACTTTTCAGTCCTATAGCTTAATTGAGTTCTAGTTGGTAAACTTGCTTGATTTCAGTCTCATTAGCTTTCATTTTGATCACTTAAACAAGTTTGCTATAGCTTTTGTATCAGTTTTAATCATTACTCATTTAGTCTTTGAAATAGTTTGATCAAAATCAGATAAGGTATGTTTGGGACTAGTGGTAAATCAGTTTTCAAGTGTTGCTAATTGGTGTTTAAGTGTTCATTTCTACTTAATAGGAGTTAACAAGTAGTTTTGAGCCTTTTGTAAGTCAGTATAATAGTCAAAAAGGCAATTGGTTAACAAAAAGTTTGGGTCATTCCTTTTATCAGCTTTTAGTTCAAAACTTGTCAGATTCATTTGATTGTTTCTCATTCAATACTTGATGAAATTTGCTCAAACCAGTTTCTAGTTATAGCTTAAAACATAATCTTTCAGTATCTAGAAGGAAATTCTACAGTTTCAAGAAATAAGCAAGAAAACAGCTTATTAGTTAATGCCTGAGCATTTTGCATTCTCTGATGTGAAAGGGTGACTGTTTTGCTAGATCTTTTAATCCACTTCATAAAACTAGTTGTTTTCTTTCACAATCCTGATTAGTAAGTATTGAATATGAAGTTTTGAGATTTTGAGCTTTTTCCAAAATCTGGTCAACGTTTGGTCAACATAAGCTCATTTGAGCTTATTTTCAGATATCTAGCTTATTACTGGATGAAAATTGTTCTAGTTTGATTTCCCCTTCCTTAAATCAAGTGTTTAATCAGTTTTGATAAAAAAATCAAGTTGTGGATGTTTGGATTATGCTATAGCTTATTTTGAGCTTATTAATAAGCACTCTTTTGCTTATTTTGGACTTTTAGCTAAAATCCTTGAATACACGTTTCTATAATTGGATTTGAAGTTGTTTGCAATTTGTTTCAGCTTATTTGGTTGAGTATTAAGCTCAAACGAGCTTAATCTTTCTTTGAGCCCGTTTTTGGTTATAAATTTGGTTTTATTGCATTTTAGTCCCTAAAAGTTTGAACTGTGTTTAAACCTAGCTAATTTTCCTTATTTTGTGGAATTTGCAAAAGTTAGTCCCTGGAATTTGTTAGTTGTTAAAATTCAGTTTATAAGTTTGTTAGTTTGTTTAAATTTGGTTAGTTTGTTAAAGATTTTACAAGATTAGTCCTTCTAGTTAACTGTTTTACATTTTTAGTCCTTATAACTTTTAGAATTTACATTTCAAGCATTTACATTTCATAGAAATTACATTTTCAGTCCTTATAGTTTTATATTTTGCATTTTAACATTTTACTTGAATAAAATTTGGAATTTGCAATTTGTTTTACGTATAAGTAGGTTTATATTTTTCACTTTTACTTAGTGTTGTTTGAATTAGCAATAGATTACCAAGCAAGCTTGAACAACCAAAAACAATTATAAATTTGATATTGATTGGACTTTCTATTAGTTAAGAACTGAGAAAACGAACTTGCATTATACACATTTCAAATGGCGCCGCTGCCGGTTCTTTGACTACACGAGAGACTATCGATTGACGGTTTTCATTGGCTTTTGGGATCCGTTCACTTTGTGAACGTTATTTTTACGTATCATAAATCAAAAACAAATAAAAAAATCAAAAATATAAAAATATATAAAAACTAAAAATTAACAAAACAATTCTTTTCCTAAAGAATTGACCAAAAAAAATTAAAAAATCCAAAAAGCAATCTTTTTCCTAAGAGATTGCACCCAAAAATATATATTATTGGATTCTCTCGGTTTTTATGTACATATAGTATTTTCCAATAAAAACTCATATATACAAAAATATTTTCCATATATTATTATAAGTACATAAGTATACGTATAAGAACAATCAATCTACATATCTTCCATAAGTATTGCCGAGGCAATACACCATGTTGAGGGGCGCTCCGGTCCTTGACACGCGTATCGATCAAACAAAATAAAGCAAGAATAGATAAATACTCTCAATAAGCAATAATTCGAAGAATACGAACATTTAAGTGAATAGAAAGGCGATGTGCTATAAAATGCCATCTAAGGGTCAATAGGTACTTAAGTGCTTCGCGCCACCTAACCCCCCGTTCACTTGGGAGTATTCTAAGAAGGAAAGCTTCATTGAGGGTCTTGCACCCAAAGTAGTATTACATATATTGTTACTTTCTTGTGGATATTTAATATCGAAACTCGAAGAGGATAATCTTATTCTTTTCAAAGTCACACGAGAGCTTCTCTCTCATTCCTCGTATTGAGTTGCATGCTCACTCGCGGGCGTGCACAAATACCGATTGGTGTACAACCTCTTCCTCCGAAAAGGAAGAACAAGCGAAAGAGTAAGACCACCACCGTCCACCAAGCCGATCACGAGAATCGTGCTTTGTCACCACCACAAGGAGCCATGGCTGTTGATAACCGTACTTTGTTTGAACGTATGCAAACCAACATTCATGGATTTGTTAGTGCCATTAAGATTCCCGACTATCCCGCTAACACATTTGAGCTACATACATCTATGATCAATATGGTTGCTGCATCACCTTTCTATGGAAAACAAAATGAGGATCCCCATGCTCATCTTAAGAGATTCCTTTCACTTTGCAATACCATTAAGCATAATGGGGTTCCACCGGATGTCATTAGATTGTTGTTAGTGTCATTTTCACTAGATGGGAGTGCTAAGCATTGGTTAGACACCCAACCACCCGATAGTATCACCACATGGGATGGTTTTACCACTAAGTTTTTGAACAAATTCTTTCCTCCACAAAAGACTATGGCTTTGAGAAATATGATTATGGGCTTTACACAAAAACCTAGTCAATCCTTTGGTGATGCTTGGGAAGAGTATAGTGAGTTGTTGAGGCGATGCCCTAATCATGGAATGGATGATCTAACCCAAATCAATACCTTCTACAATGGCCTTAAACCTCACCACCAAGATTCACTAAATGCTTCCGCGGGAGGGAGTATTCATTTCAAGACATACCAAGAGGCTTTGACCATTATTGAGACTAAGGCAATGGTTCAAACAAACGATCCATTTGAAGAAAGAGTTCATGTGATCCAAAATACTTCTAAAACTCCTTGTGAACTCCAAATTCTTCAAGAGATTCTTCAACAAGTCAAACAAGGACAAGAAATGACTCAAGGCATGATTCAAGATTTTAAGAGCATGACATTGAACAATTCCTCAAACAATGTGAATGCCATCACCATTTCTTGTGTTACTTGTGGAGGTCCTCACTCTTATGAACAATGTGACAAGGTGCAAGGTTATCAAGGGGAATGCTATGCTTACCAAGAGGAACACCGTGAACACTTCAAGCCTAACATCAATCCAAATAATCTTTCTTACAAATCTCAAAATTACCTTACTCCACCCGGCTTTCCACCCCAACCACCCACCCAAATTCAACAAAATCCTCCTCAAATTTTAGCAAGGAATCAAGGGCAAAGACAACCATACCAAGGAAATAACTACAAGGCACCAAATCAATTTCAACCTCAAGCAAGTACCTTTTATCCACCAAATCAAGGATTTAACTCTCAACCTTTACCTTTCCAACCTCAAGGTTTTCAAGGTTATGTGCCACAAGAGTTAAACACAATGGATCTTTTGCAAAAGATGAATCAAGAGAATGAAAAGAAATTCCAAGCTATGGACAAGAAAATGAATGACCAATTCAATAAGCTTTTCATGGCATTAAATCAAAGACCACAAGGAGCTTTACCTTCCAACACACAAACAAATCCTAGGGCCAATGTCAATGCTATTACAACAAGAAGTGGTACAACAACAAAGGATCCTTCACCTCCTAAACCTACTATTGTTCAACCCACTTGTGCTCCTACTTGTGATAAGCCTTCTACTTCTACTCCACCTCCTCAAAGTGCTCCTATTCACTCAAACACACCTTCTCAACCACCTCATACTTCTCCTTCACCTTCCACACTTACCAATGAAGAGGCTAACAAAGACAAATCTTCTACTACAACACCTATTCCACCTACACCCAAACCTACTCTTCCATACCCTTCAAGGTTGAAAAAGGACAAATTAAAGAACAAAGATGACATACAAGTTTCCAATTTCTTAAGGATGTTCAAGCAACTCAATATCAACATATCCTTTGCGGAAGCTCTTGCTTATATGCCAAAGTTTGCTAAGATGTTCAAAGATTTGCTCTCAAACAAAGAAAAATTGGTTGATTTGCCCAACACATCACTTAATGAAAATTGTTCCGCGGTGTTACTTAAAACCTTACCAACAAAACTTGGAGATCCGGGGCGTTTCTTGATACCTTGTAATTTTCCCGGTGTTGAAAATTGCATGGCTTTGGCGGATTTAGGGGCAAGCATAAATCTCATGCCTTTATCGGTTTGGAAACAACTCTCTCTTCCCGAGCTCACCCCCACTAGGATGACTCTTGAACTAGCCAACCGAACCATAGCTCACCCCGTAGGTATAGCGGAAGATGTGTTTGTAGGTGTGGATAAGTTTACCTTTCCGGCCGACTTTGTAGTGGTCGATTATGACATGGATCCTAGAGTGCCTTTGATTGTTGGTAGACCGTTTTTGAGAACGGGTCGTACTTTGATAGATGTGGCGGAAGGAGAATTAATTATGAGAGTAGAGGATGAGAAAGTGGTGTTTAAGCTAGGGAAAGTTTGTGATAGAAAAGAAGTTAAGGAGTCTAGACCTTGTGAGACGATTAACATTGTGGATGTGCTAGATGAAGTGTGTAATGAACACTTTCATGATGCTTGTAAGAATGCTAGTGATGAGATTCCACATGTTGAAACCGTGGCCTCAATTGCTCCCTCTTTAACACCTTTTGGAGAGAGTGATTTCCTCTTGGAGGAATTTGAGTCCAACTTTCTTGGTGATGATGATTCTCCCATTAATTGGGACGAAGATATTCTTACAATCCAAAAGTTGCTCAATGAGGACCCTATTCCTTCCCCTATTCCACAAGAGCCTACCATTGAGGAACCTCCATTAGTAAAACCTTCCATAGAGAGTCCACCTCCCATTGAACTTAAGGAACTTCCATCCCACTTAGAATATGCTTTTTTAGAAGGAAAAGACCAATTACCGGTGATTATTGCTAAGGAATTGAAAGAGGATGAGAAGGAGCAACTTATTGAAGTCCTTAAGAAACATAAGAAAGCTTTAGCATGGAAAATATCCGATATAAGGGGAATTGATCCACATTTTTGTACTCACAAAATCCTTATGGAGGATGATTATAAACCCGCTATTCAAAACCAAAGGAGAGTTAACCCAAAAATTCATGAGGTTATTAAGAAAGAAGTGATTAAACTCTTAGATGCGGGTATGATTTACCCCATTTCCGACTCTCCATGGGTTAGCCCGGTTCATTGTGTTCCAAAGAAGGGTGGAATCACCGTGGTGCCTAATGAGAACAATGAGCTTATTCCCACGAGACTTGTAACCGGTTGGAGAGTTTGCATTGATTATAGAAAACTCAATGAGGCAACTAGGAAAGACCATTTCCCGCTTCCCTTTATGGATCAAATGCTTGAACGCTTAGCGGGAAATGAGTATTATTGTTTTCTTGATGGCTTTTCGGGTTATTTCCAAATCCCAATTGACCCTAAGGATCAAGAAAAGACCACATTCACTTGTCCATACGGTACATTTGCTTACAAGAGGATGCCTTTTGGCCTATGTAATGCACCGGGGACGTTTCAAAGGTGCATGATGGCAATTTTCCATGATATGATAGAGCAAACCATGGAGGTTTTTATGGATGACTTTTCCGTATTTGGGAACTCCTTTAGCTCGTGTCTCACCAATCTTGAGAGAATGCTTAAGCGTTGTGAGGAAACACGTTTGGTGCTTAATTGGGAGAAATGTCATTTTATGGTGAAAGAGGGAATTGTTTTAGGACACAAGATATCCAATAAGGGATTAGAAGTTGATCGAGCCAAAATTGATGTGATTGCTAAGCTTCCCCCACCCACCTCGGTTAAAGGTGTGAGGAGTTTCTTAGGTCATGCGGGTTTTTATAGGCGCTTTATACAAGATTTTTCTAAGATAGCTAGACCGATGACTCATCTCTTGGAAAAAGAGGCTCCTTTCATTTTTGACCAAGCTTGTTTAGAATCTTTTGAGACACTTAAGGAAAAATTGACAAAGGCTCCCGTTTTGGTTTCTCCAAATTGGGAATTACCTTTTGAGCTTATGTATGATGCTAGTGATTATGCGGTGGGGGCCGTCTTAGGACAAAGAGTTAATAAACATTTCCAACCTATACACTATGCGAGTAAAACCATGACCGGTGCACAACTTCATTACACTACCACGGAAAAAGAGTTGCTTGCTATAGTATATGCTTTTGAGAAGTTTAGACCATATCTTGTGCTTTCCAAGACCATAGTGTATACGGATCATTCCGCTCTCAAGTATCTTATGACAAAACAAGATGCTAAGCCTAGGCTTTTGAGATGGGTTTTGTTGCTTCAAGAGTTTAAGATTGAGATTCGTGATAAAAAAGGGGCCGAGAATTTAGCGGCGGATCATTTGAGTAGACTTGAGCATCCTTTTCAAGGAGATTTCCCACATCAAGAAATCAATGAATCCTTTCCATTAGAGGAGCTCATGTCTATCTCTTCCCAAGAGGATGCCACACCTTGGTTTGCGGATATTGCAAACTATCTTGTGGGCAATGTGCTTATTGAGGGTCTTACTTATCAACAAAAGAAAAAGTTTCTTAAGGAAGTTAAGTATTACTTTTGGGATGATCCATATCTTTTTAGGCAATGTGCGGACCAAATCATTAGACGGTGTGTAGATGGGCCCGAGGCATTTAAAATCTTAGAGGCATGTCATAAAGGACCTACGGGTGGACATTTTGGGCCTAACTACACCGCCAAGAAAGTCTTTGATTCGGGTTACTATTGGCCTTCCATTTACAAGGATGCCCAAGAGATGGTGAAATTTTGTGATGTTTGTCAAAGACAAGGAAAAATTACACAACGTGATGAGATGCCACAAAATTTTATCCAAGAGTGTGAGATATTTGATGTATGGGGAATAGATTTCATGGGACCTTTTCCATCCTCTAAGGGAAACAAGTATATACTTGTGGCGGTGGATTATGTGTCCAAGTGGGTGGAGGCTAAAGCCTTACCTACTAATGATGCTAGAGTGGTTGTAAAGTTCTTGAAACAATTGTTTGCTAGATTTGGTGTACCTCGGGCCATCATAAGTGATCGTGGTACACACTTTTGTAATGATCAATTCACGAGAGTTATGAAGAAATATGGAGTTAATCATAGACTTTCTACCGCGTATCACCCTCAAACAAATGGCCAAACCGAGGTCACAAATCGTGGTTTAAAGAGAATTTTAGAGAGAACGGTGGGACAGCATAGAGCTTCTTGGTCGGATAAGCTTGATGATGCTTTGTGGGCGTTTAGGACGGCTTTTAAGACACCAATTGGTTGTACTCCTTATAGGCTTGTCTATGGAAAAGCGTGCCACCTCCCATTTGAGTTAGAACATAAGGCATCTTGGGCTCTCAAGTGGGCTAACTTTGATTTAAACCAAGCCGGTTCACATAGGAAAGATCAACTCAATGAGATGGATGAGTTGAGAGCCAATGCCTATGAGAATTCTTTGCTATATAAGGAAAAGACTAAGAAATTGCATGATGCTAAGATCAAGAATCGTGAGTTCAAAGTTGGAGAGCCGGTTCTCCTCTTTAACTCAAGATTGAAGCTTTTTGCGGGCAAGCTTAAGTCGAGATGGTCCGGTCCATTCACTATTGCTCAAGTGTTTCCCTATGGAACTCTTGAGTTATCCCAACCCGATGGTCCAAATTTTAAAGTGAATGGTCACCGTGTTAAGCATTACTTTGGGGAGGACATTTCCGTTGAAATGGTCCAAGAGGTCCCCATTTTCCCCATGAATTAATTCATTGAGGGACGAGTCGAGCTAGAGACTCATTAACTCAAGCATCGTATAACTAGGTTAGAGTGTTGTAGGTTAGAAATAAAGGCATAGATTTGGAGATAAGTGTAGGGGAGACCTTCTTTTGTCTTCATGCTTGTTTGTAGGGTTGCTCACTCATCTCATGCTTTGGAGCTTATGGAGGAGGCCCTTGTATCCGGTTCACTTCGTTACTTTAGTGATTTTTCATTGACACCTTGTGCTTAAACATGATTTCACTAATAGTAGTCCTTTCCTTAACTTGGGTTAAGCAAAGTCTATTCATTGTCATAAGTGTAGGGGCAGTTTATACTTCCATGCTCTTAAACATTGAGGACAATGTTTAGCTTAAGTGTAGGGGGGTCTTCTATCGAAGTGACCTTACCTAGAACTTGTCATTGTCTTGCATGATAACATGGAAAATTAATTTTTCAAACATTTTTCAAATTTTTGATCTACTTTGGCCAACAAAAAATATGCATTCATAATTTTTGCATAATTCATTTTTCATTTGCATAACACATTTGCATTGTATATATTTCTTCTTTTATTTTTCATCAAAAATATATAAAAAGGAAAAATATAATAAAACATGGTTTTAACAAGTTTAGATTTCTTTGACATATTAGGCCCGCCATGGATATTTTGACTCAACCCGAGTTTGCTTATTTTAGCACTCTCTAGCTAGTATCCTTAACCATGTAGTCCTTCATTGGTCTATTAGGCTAAGCTTCCACCAATTTCATTCTTTGAAATTTTAAATTTGTGGAGAATAGGAAATGATAGAGTTGAAGCAAGTGTAAAAGGGCTAGATAGACTTCATGGCAATTACTTGTGGCTAAACCCTTCTCTTCTTGACCTCTATTTTCTTCGCTTGTATATAATTGTTAATAAATAATCAAGTACGGTTTTAATTGGTTTGTAATCTCTTATGCATTTTTGGCTAATCATTTATGGTTGATATGAGTACGTCTTAAGATTCTAAGTTAGCACGTTTTATGTGTACTAGACTTGTGTCATGCTCCATATTTAGCGGGTGTTTTTCCTTTTCTTCTTTGCAAATTTCTTGGTGAGGAATAAAGAAAAATAAGAGCGGCTTATGAAAAAAAAATGAGTGGCTAGAAAAAAAAGAAAAAGAAAAAAAAAAAAAAAAAAATGCAAGACTCCCAAGAGGGGCAGTGTGGTGTTAATTATAGTGACTATTGAGTTCCAATATTACCTTGACGGGTTGCGGGGATTCAATAGATTGCTCCAATCCAATATTACCTTGACGGGTTGCGGGGTTGAAGATCCAAAATCTCAAAAAGATGCGGATGTAAATTATTGCGTGAGTTTTATTTTCCTTTCCTTAGCGAGTGTGTAGTTACTTATGAAAGCATGACATGAGGATTTTACACATAAGGCGAATGACTTATTACTCTTAATACGGACTTATATTAATTGTGAGCGGTTTTTCAAGTAATGGATGAGAAGATTACTTAGGATTAAAACCGTCCTTCCTTATTTTTGGATTTTACACTTCTTATATTTCACGCTTGAATAATGACAAATTTGCCCACAAGCAATTTGCTCAAATAATAATCGGTTCCACATTTAATTGTCATGAATAAGTTGATGCACTTTTTACTTGTGAATGCAATGATCCCATTTACTAGCTTGGTTTGGGGAAAGTGAAACTTGAGGGTGATAAGTGTTCATGGTACCCAAGCCCTAATCCAAGTCATTGAATTCTTTATGAGTTATTTCCATCAAAACCATTTCAAGAAAAATCAAAAAGATATAGATAGAATTGTATTTTGATTCATTGCATTATTAAAAGTCAAAATCATGCATCATCTAGTTTAGAGTAGTGTAGATGCATCTCATATGGCCAAGGTGGATTAATTATGAGGGAAATGTAAATTTTTAAACTTTGAAATATAATATTGCATGAGGACATGGCAATGCTCAAGTGTAGGGGAATTTGATATGAGCTTAAACTCATATCCTTTTATCAACAAATAACCCTAAAACATGAAGCAAAATACCCTTTTATATTGTAAAAAGCAGTGTTATGTGGTATGTTTGTGTTTGTGTGATCTTATGTAGGTAAAAAGATACTATTTCAAGCAAACAAGGAAAAACCAAGCTCAAATGGATGAAAAAGACAAAAGAGGATCAAAAGTGACAAGACTTTGAAGTTCAAGGACCTATCTTGACAATTTGTGAAAGTTGAAGGACTTAAAGTGCAAATTATGGAAAGTCAAGATTAAAGTCAAATTTGGTCAACTACAAAGTCAACTCAAGTCAAAGGGCCATTTTTGTTGAAGAATCAAAGTTGAAGGGTCAAAAATGTCAAAGGAATGAAGATATTAGCCCTAAATAGCAATCTGCCAAGTACAAGGACCTAATCTGCCAAGATGAGAAAGTTATGCATGTTTAATCCATGTGCTTAGGCTATTAACCAATCAGAAACAAGGAAGCAAGTCACACGGATCAAATAATTAAATCCCACTCACAGCCGTCACATTTAATGCCAAATCACAACAGTGTGATCCACAACACTCTTTTTCTACCAATCAAAAGCTGCCACGTGTCCTTCTCTTTCAACAAGATATTTTCCAGGAACGGGTTTGAGATAGAGGGCATTTCAAGTGAAGATCAAAACATCAAAGTTGCTCGTTTTGAAGAGACGAATCCAATGGTGTTAACCAATTAACATATAATCCATTGAATCAAAAATCCCCAAAATGTGTTCATCACCTTTAAAGAAGATTTGCAGAATTCTTCCACGTGTCAAGTGATGATTGGCTCAAACACGTCACAACTCCAACAGAATCTCTCTTATCTTGCCTATAAATACTTAGCTAGTACTTCATTTGTCATTGTAGCTTAATTCTGTAAACACATAGTTCTCTAAATTTCACTTTTCCTTTTTCCCTCCTTTTCACCTAACTACTCAAGAGTCTGACAAACTCTTGAGTTAGTTAGTTAGTTAGAACCTTGTAACTACCATTTGTAACTGATTTCATCAATAAAATTTCAAATTCAAGCTTTCCCGCCAAATTCTGTTTCTCAAATTCCTGTTGAATCTTGTTGATCTTGGATATACTAGTTGCTGTTTGATGTTAGTTATGATCAACCATTGATCATAGCTTACATTGGTGGAGTTTTGTTGCTGTTTGATCAGAAATCTAGCATTTTCATTGTTCTTGAAGGTTTCATAGCAGAATGATGATTTGTAGCTGAATTGATTGTTGATTTGAGTTGATAGCTAGTGATAGGTGGTGGTATCACTAGGGCAAGAGAGCTCAGCGCTCCTCTTCTTCCCAGAGGACCTCTACATTAGGTTTCAAAGCTTCTGTTTTAAGTTCCTCTAAACAGTTCTTGCATGCTTAATTCCCTAGTGTAATGTTGATGGCTGCCTGATTCTACTTGATAAGTAGTTGTTGATTGAGTGATCCTAGTGTATTGTAGCTTGTTCTTGTGCTTTTGTGTTCAGTCTTGAAGTTTTAAGCTCATTTTCAGTACTTTTCAGTCCTATAGCTTAATTGAGTTCTAGTTGGTAAACTTGCTTGATTTCAGTCTCATTAGCTTTCATTTTGATCACTTAAACAAGTTTGCTATAGCTTTTGTATCAGTTTTAATCATTACTCATTTAGTCTTTGAAATAGTTTGATCAAAATCAGATAAGGTGTGTTTGGGACTAGTGGTAAATCAGTTTTCAAGTGTTGCTAATTGGTGTTTAAGTGTTCATTTCTACTTAATAGGAGTTAACAAGTAGTTTTGAGCCTTTTGTAAGTCAGTATAATAGTCAAAAAGGCAATTGGTTAACAAAAAGTTTGGGTCATTCCTTTTATCAGCTTTTAGTTCAAAACTTGTCAGATTCATTTGATTGTTTCTCATTCAATACTTGATGAAATTTGCTCAAACCAGTTTCTAGTTATAGCTTAAAACATAATCTTTCAGTATCTAGAAGGAAATTCTACAGTTTCAAGAAATAAGCAAGAAAACAGCTTATTAGTTAATGCCTGAGCATTTTGCATTCTCTGATGTGAAAGGGTGACTGTTTTGCTAGATCTTTTAATCCACTTCATAAAACTAGTTGTTTTCTTTCACAATCCTGATTAGTAAGTATTGAATATGAAGTTTTGAGATTTTGAGCTTTTTCCAAAATCTGGTCAACGTTTGGTCAACATAAGCTCATTTGAGCTTATTTTCAGATATCTAGCTTATTACTGGATGAAAATTGTTCTAGTTTGATTTCCCCTTCCTTAAATCAAGTGTTTAATCAGTTTTGATAAAAAAATCAAGTTGTGGATGTTTGGATTATGCTATAGCTTATTTTGAGCTTATTAATAAGCACTCTTTTGCTTATTTTGGACTTTTAGCTAAAATCCTTGAATACACGTTTCTATAATTGGATTTGAAGTTGTTTGCAATTTGTTTCAGCTTATTTGGTTGAGTATTAAGCTCAAACGAGCTTAATCTTTCTTTGAGCCCGTTTTTGGTTATAAATTTGGTTTTATTGCATTTTAGTCCCTAAAAGTTTGAACTGTGTTTAAACCTAGCTAATTTTCCTTATTTTGTGGAATTTGCAAAAGTTAGTCCCTGGAATTTGTTAGTTGTTAAAATTCAGTTTATAAGTTTGTTAGTTTGTTTAAATTTGGTTAGTTTGTTAAAGATTTTACAAGATTAGTCCTTCTAGTTAACTGTTTTACATTTTTAGTCCTTATAACTTTTAGAATTTACATTTCAAGCATTTACATTTCATAGAAATTACATTTTCAGTCCTTATAGTTTTATATTTTGCATTTTAACATTTTACTTGAATAAAATTTGGAATTTGCAATTTGTTTTACGTATAAGTAGGTTTATATTTTTCACTTTTACTTAGTGTTGTTTGAATTAGCAATAGATTACCAAGCAAGCTTGAACAACCAAAAACAATTATAAATTTGATATTGATTGGACTTTCTATTAGTTAAGAACTGAGAAAACGAACTTGCATTATACACATTTCAAAAGCCCACTCACCAACCAAAAGACAAGCCTATATAAAGCTCATCCCTCACACATTTTAGTCAGTTAGTTTTGAGTTTTTCTCTCCTCCACCTTTTTCTCTTTAGTTCGTCTCATCACCATCACCATTAGGGTGATTGGTGATTTTAATCTTTGTTTTTCCAATCTTGTTGTTTTAATCTTTGTTTGATCTTGTTAAAACATTAATCATTCAATACAAGTTCTTTGTTTAATCTTTCCATTTCATCTTGTTCATCATCATCTTTATCTTCAAGTTCTTAAGTTTTTATTTTTCTTGATTTGATCTTCAAAAGTTGTTGGGATTTGTGTTTTTGTTAATGGGATTTGTAGTTTATGGTTAGTACATGCTATGTGATTAGTTTATTTAAGTTTTTAGTGGAAAACTTGGTGATTTTTGGATCAAAATCGTCTTTCCTTGTTCTTCGGGTATTGTTACTGTTCTTGAGTTCCCAGACTTCCGAATGAACACTTAAGTTCCGGATGAACCAAGAACTTCCGAATGAGTATTAAGTTCCGAATGAAGTAAAATCTTCCGAATGAGTTTTTGTTTAAAAAGTTCCGAACGAACCACAAAGTTCCGGATGAGTTACAATCTTCCGAATGAACAGTAAGTTCCGGATGAACAGTAAGTTCCGGATGAACAGTAAGTTCCGAATGAGTTTTCTTTCAAAAAGTTTCGAATGAGTCTAAATGTTCCGAATGAGTAAAACTTCCGCATGAACCACAAAGTTCCGGATGAACCTAAACTTCCGAATCACTAGAAAGTTCCTAATGAATCATTAAGTTCCGAATGAAGGTTTAATTTCCAAAAAGTTCCGAATCAGTCCTAACTTCCAAATGAAGCTAAACTTCCGGATGAGCATTAACTTCCGAACGAACCAAAAAGTTCCGAATCAGTCCTAACTTCCGAATGAAGCTAAACTTCCGAACCAAGGACAATCTTCCGAATCAATTTCTTTTGGGTATCTTTAAGGTTTTCTTACTGTTTACTGTTTCTTTATATCTTGTTTTTATTCCTTGTTTTTATTATAACTGAGGCTTTAATTTTAATTTTAATCTTAATTTCAATTTTAATTCAAGTCTTTATTAATTGTCATTAAAGTAATTGTTTTTTATTTAAATTTTCATTTACACTTTTTATTAGATTAGAAAACCAAACCCTTTTATTTAGTAACCAAGAACAATCATTCCACTTAAGACCGAGATCAATTCGAGAGGACTGTGAGACATAAATTGAACCCATACAAAAAATCAATGTATCATGTACTATTTATGTTTTTTATGTCTCTTCTTTAGTTGCAATTGTTATTACTGTATCTTTTGTTGCAGCGCGGGCAGGTAAACCGACTTTCTTAAAGTTTAATTTTATTAGTTATGGTGAAATTTTCATAGGTCCAATTGCTACTCTATGTATTCCTAATGTTTGGTGCTCTTTTTTGTTTTTGATTCAGACATCGACCAAGCCTTGGCTAATCAAAACCAGCCACTCTCACCGCGGCAACCAGATATTGGCATAACGCAAAAAAATGTTATACCAAAGCCTTTAGACATGAACTCTGAGAACGATAGCACGGGTAGCCACGACCTGAGCATCACGGGTGTGGATTATAGAACACACACGATGTTCTGATGGAGGTAATCCTAACTCACTATCGTTGCTTACGCTCTTACATGATTTATTTGGTCTAAACATGTGTTGATGTGTTTACAGCTTTACCAACCTCTGGCCCTTCTTCTTCTAATAATGGCAAGAGAAACCGAATGTCGCTTACCAGTTTGCCAAAACCAAATGCGCAATAATATGTCCACATAGAATGTCAGAAGACGGTTAACGACAGATGACTCAATTGTGTAAATACTCAAACTATGAAGTGTGAACAATGAGGCTCTCTAATCAAACTCTGCGTGCAATCAAGGTTAATTCCTCCTAAAAAAATTTGTTTCCTAGATTTTTGGGTTTTAGTGAGAAAGCTTGAATAAATTCTTTGTTAATGCATCTGATGTGTCTCTTTGTATTAATGGCCACTTATGAGTCTACTCACGCTGACATAAGCAACCAGCAAAAATTACTTTTATAGATTACTCAATGAATCCTCAAATTACGTAGTCCATACTCTGATCTAATAGTTACAGTTTGACAGGTTGTTTACGTGGTCACAAACCATACTTATATAGATTCATTATTACCATAAGAGGTTCAACATTAAGAGGAAATAAGGGACGGATAAGACGGGGAAGGGTGCAGATGGATAGTCAATCAAGTAAGAAAAGGCCTGCATTAGTGTAGAAAGATATTGGAAAAGAAGGAGCCTCAAAGCTGAAGGAATTGAGTTAAACGACAAAATTTTAGACCGACAACCAAAATGAAAAAGTATTACCAAGTCGAGGGAGGTGGTTATGGTTAGCTGAAATTAAAGCTGATACAAGGGTGAGCACACGAGGTAGTATTTCTCTCTAAGCTAGATCTGTAATAAATTTAAATTTCCAGCGTGTTTCGCTTGTCAGTTTGATAAATGGTTAATACTCGCGTCATGTTTTCCCCATGTGAAGCAACACCCATCCACACCTAATGTTACAGAATGCCAATAGGCTGCTTGGAAAAAGAACATAGACATAGTGGTTCGGTGGTCACTATACACGTGTGAAGAAGAAGATCTGCTGCTGGAATAGGTAACGTGTACACAGACTTAAGATTATTTTCAGTGAATAATCACATTTATTTACTCTCAGGTTTGGCGTAGTCATACCTTGGATAGCTTAGTCTATGATGTCTAGATGTGGGAAAATGGTTCTTCATGAAACAACAAGTGTAGGCAGGGTTCTTTTTCATTTTTGTGTGGCATGTACGTAAGGCATGCGAACGTATATATATTTTTTTACATATTTCATTCATGAGACTATTAGAACTTGCATAATTCTATTTAATTTAGGCTACGACAGGTAATTCTAAAAACAAAAAGGATGATTTGAGTGGCCTTGACAAAGCTATAGGTGTTGTATTATGGCAACGGACCATTGATCGCAACCAGTTGGTGGTTAGCATAGCAAACAGTAAACCTAGAAAATCTCGTGATGAGAAAAATGAGAAATTTATAATGCCTGAAGAACTTTTGAGGTTATACGAACTTCTTATCTTGAGGTTTGCGACATTTTTACTATTTCACTTTTGCATATCCTTATTTCTGTCACGATAATAGTCGGAAAACCTCCCTTTCATACGTCCATTTGACCACCATACTTAAAATAACTTGCAGAATGCAAGGACAACCCGTACTTTAGGGAACCAGCTGATAACACGTTTTCATTAACTAAATCAGATTACCGGATTTTTTCAGCATTTGGAATCTGTAATCAAGTTCCGGATCCCAGGTCTCCAATCTCTAATTAGGAAAACAATCATTCACTTGAAACAGAAATGAGCAATCTTGGGAAACCTATTGCTGTAGATGCTGGTACAAGCATGCCCATTATTTGTTTATTACTTAGTATTAATTATTACTATGTTTATTTCACATAACAAGTGGAAATAAGATTGTTTTTTTTCTAATTCGCAGAGAAGATCATTCATTATTATGGAAATATGCCAGCCTTGATGGTGATCATAGGTGTCTGTATTATTATAGAGCACAATTTTACTCAAATATTTATTATAAAAATAAAGACTTTGAAAGTATTTAAGTTTGCTGATCTAAAACGAGCTACTAAAAACTTCAGCCATGATTCACTCTTAGTTCAGGGAGCTTTTGGAGAGGAGCGTGTGTACGTCTTGATGGATAGTTTTCATGTTTAGTATCAAAAATTATTTCTGCATTTGATTAGAAAATTTGTTGGTGTATAAACTTTAAACGTTAAGAGTTTTGTAGCCCTTCCTTGACTATTCACATGATGGAAGTATTGAAGTATTTATTGAAAAATAACCTTTCCAACCTGACTCACACTCCTATACTCCTGACTGCATCAATTGCAAAATGGTTCATTTTTTATCCAATGATATCTACTGAAGTACCATAGGACCAACAGAATAATACATTCACAAGTTTTGGCATTACGACTAGAAAGCCTATCGTCTTTGCATCATCCATGAACTACCTGAAGATCAAATAGTCAGAAATGCAAGCAAGGAAGTAAATACAAAATTTACCTATCTAAGACTACTATTCAGGTATTACAATTAGTAATTTCAACCCATATTTCCCTTAAAAAACAAACTTCTAAGAACTTATGAAGAGAACATCACATTTTAGTGTCTTATTCTGACATGTATTTCTTAGTGGATATCTAGCAAGATACGTTGAACAAAAATTTTGTAAGCCATTGATGTTCTAATTTATGGTCAAAAAATCAGCACAAGTAAGTTCATAGGGGGAATTATAAGTTTAATCCATCGACCTTATAAACTTAATAATTTTTGTATTGAGTTTATCATTAGATTATAATTAACCTGTATATTCAATGATTTATGCTGAAATATAAAGATGACGCATCGAGAAACAAGGCAAAATTTGAGCATTACTTGAAACCTTACAATATGTATGCGACCTAAAATATAATTCCCATGTTCTATTGTTTCTAAAGTTAACATGCTCACTTGCTAATTTAGTTGCTAAGATAAAAAATTCCAATTTCAGATCCTTGGGTCTGTTAGTGATTGGCAGCCAGTTTCGTTGACTGAAGTTACTACAACTGCTGTCGTAAAGAAG
Organism: Glebionis coronaria; assembly: GCA_025667525.1. Classification (NCBI taxonomy): domain Eukaryota; kingdom Viridiplantae; phylum Streptophyta; class Magnoliopsida; order Asterales; family Asteraceae; genus Glebionis; species Glebionis coronaria. Next base: position 74,973 of record JANFOE010001405.1, read on the forward strand.
GCTTAAATCAGATTCTTGGTCACCCTTAGCGACTGAAAGAACCGCTAAAAACTTAAGCGTCTACACAAACTTTCAAAATAATATAAGGATTACGTAATTCACCTACTTTTTACCTTTAGTTACCTAAACTCATAACACAAACAAAAAAAATAGAAAAAAAATAATAATCCCAATATGTTATGTCGTTTAAAATAGGTAGACTTGATTAAACAAATGTACGAAGGAAGTTCATAGCAAAGGGTAAAGACATGCAAACAAAAGTACTTTTATTATTGGAATAAACTGTTAATAAGGTAATAGATGGACATTTGTCTGTATATTACTCAAATCATTTGGCACAGTATTTCTAATTCTTATGTAATCCAACAGTTTTAGGTTAGTCTGTTTAACCACCTGATACACATATTTTCCATTATGCTAGATTTTCAGTACACATTTCACCTGTTAAAAATATAACATAACAGACCAATTCTGTAAAACCCGTATTTAAAAATCAGAATATTTAAATACGCAGTTTAAGTTTAATAAACTATATAAGTATTAATTATTAGACAGAGATATAAACGTAGAAATTAAATACGCAATTCCAGTTTATTTAAATACTATAAATATTACAGTATTCAGATAATAAGTATTTGGTCTCAGAAAATATTACAGATGAATTATTTATTTTACAGAAATAATTAAACGTTAATATTAAAATACGCGATCTCGGTTTTAGTTTAATAATTGAATTATTCAGAAAATTATTTAATGTCAAAAGTATTACGTAAGTATTTATACATAAGTATTTCTCCCAGGAAACAAATATTTCAAACCTCGAATCACGAATAAACACGAGCATGTAAAGATAAACGAAACGAAACGAAAACTTTAGTATGCATTTGGGCTGGCAGTTTTTTTTAAAAAAAAAGAAAGAAGAATGGGCTGGAGGCCCATTTGTTTGGTCTAAACCGGTTTTAAAAAAAAAAAAAGAAGCGGGGGCTTCCCCTTTTCCCCATCACACGACACAAAAAAAATATAATAATATTAGGGTTTATCCCCATTACTGCTGCCGACAGAAAGGAACAGAAAACAGGGGGAAACTTCGATCTCTATGTTAAATTGAGTTGGATTCGGTGTTTGTAATCAAGTCTTAATCACGAAAAAGGTACTCTCAGTCCTATTTTTTTTATTCCGTCTGAATCCATCTTAATCATTCTTGAGTTTACAAATTAATACATAAACCATTAAATGAGATCTTGTAGTGGCCGGGTTGGTAGAGAAAACCGAGAGCATAAAGCTCTCGGTGGGCTGTGAATGATGAACAGCCGAGACACATGTCTCGGTGTGGGTTTCTGTTTGGCCAGCCGCGACCCAAATGGGGTGGCAGTGGTGTTTCGTTGGTGTAAAGCCGAGACTTCAACGTCTCGGTGGTCTCTCTTGTTGCCCAACCTCGAGCCGCAAGCCCATCAGGGGTGTTCAGTTTGGAAACAAAAACAAACAGGGTGCGATTGGATTATCTGGCAATAAGGGGGTGTTTGTGTCTGCCAGAAATGAAAGCAGTGGGAACCACTGCATAAGCAGTGGGAACCACTGCACAAGCAGGGGGAAATGTTAACAAACATTGGGAATTTAATAAAAGCAGTGGGAACCGTACACTGGCAGTGGGAATCGTACACTGGCAGTGGAAACTTAGCAACGAAAAACAAGGAATTATTTAAGTTTGATTAAACCATTTTCTTAAATAAGTTTTAAAAATAAAGTTAAAAATATTGTGTTGTCTTATTAAATAAATTAGTAAAAAAAATAAATTAAATTGATATTGTTTTATCTTGTTAACTAATTTTAAACATGAGATTTATTACGAGTTAATTTCAAGAAAAACTAATTTGGAAAGCTTTCTGATTTTAGGAACCCTTATTTATGTCAGATTACTATTTATAGTAATAATAATTATATCAGAATTATACACTACAGTAATCAGGAAATTCAGGAAAGCACATTTATCAGTAATATTATAGAACCACCAGATTTATCAGTTTTATACGATCAGTAATACAAGAATAAATAAACTAAACTAAGTACAGTAAGATCAGTAAATAAACAGATATCAATAAACTTATTCAGCGTCCTTTATTCATGTAGCTCGCGTGATGTCAGAGTAGAGTTCTTTCAGTTTTCCTTCAGTCAGTTACTGGACACGAGGTACGGATTTTCCGTCCTTTCAATAAGGACTTCCTTTCTATGCATGATTAGGATTCCCCATCTTCAGCCAAATGTTTTCCCCAGTATATGTTTAAGCTTATCAGTAATCATGTTAATAATTAAATAAATTGCCTGAGCATTATATACAAGCATGATTAGTTTATGTACTAGTTACGGAGGTACCGTAACCACGGCACTAGAGGCACCGGTGTCGTGACTCACATGCAGGAGAGTGATATCTTGCATCGTCCCACTCAGCTCAGCTTGGCCATTTTATCAGTATTATTAGTGGGGCGTATGGATGCATCCTAGGCTATAGTTTACAGTTTAGCAGGTTAATGTGGTGTGTGCTCTACACCCTTCACATTGGAGCTGATCCCTCCACCCAGCACAGTTATTTAGAGGTCACCCCTCTACAGCATGACGAGGTCACCCCTCTATGTATTCATGCAACAGTTGTTACAACACATGACCTATATAAGCTCTTGGCAATTAAAATACAGTAAATGCATGTTATACAGACTTACCAGATAACAGTTCAGCTTCATTATTGATAAATCAGACTTTACAGATTATTACAGATTTCCGCTGCAACTTTACTTATCAGTCTTACAGCTTCAGTATTTATCATCTATTTCATTTTAGTAATTCCTTATCATGCTTCATATCCGTTCACTGAGCGTTATGCTCAGCCGTAGTTCTTTTCATGTTCTAACGGCAGGTACACCAGGACGCTGTTAGGATTCTAAGAGCGTGTGCATTTGGATGGAAGCTATCCAGACTTCTTACTTGATGCATTTCTTACATTATTCTACTTATTTTGGGCATTGTTTAGTCCTTTCATTCAGTATTTTATTTTCATGTTTTGGGCTTATGTTTGGATTGCCGAAGTTTGATTCCGGTATTTCCTTTATGGTCAGTTAATGTTTTAGTACATTTACCTTAAGCTTTGATGACACGCCATAAATACACGTAACGGTCCACTTATCCAAGTGGGGTGTTAAAATTATGGTATCAGAGCTATAGGTTCGACCTGTAGGCTCTAAAACTTGACCTGTGACTAGTGGGTAGTCACCAGGAAACTTCCTAGATTTTGGCGCTGTTATCTTTCATGTTTATCATGTATTTATTAGTCATTTTTCTTCATTTATCAGTCAGTTTTCTTAAAGTTTTGAATAAGTAAAAGGTTGGTACAGAACTGGCCATATTTAGTCGCATGTGCTTTTTTAGCGAATTTCGTTTTGGTGAACTGACCATAGACGTTCACCCTTGTCGTTCAGATTTTTGTATAGATGAACTGACCATAAGCGTTTATCCTTACTCATGTCAGATTCATGTTTTTCAGTCGAATATTATTTGGTGAACCAGCCCATATACGTTCACCAATGTTCAGATCAAATTCCATGCTTTTTAGTCGAATGTTGTTTTATGAACCGATTCATAATTGTTCACATTTATCATATCATGACATTTCATTAAATCTTGACAAATATGAATTGGACTACCACCAACCGTATTTAATCCTAGATTATAAATTTCTATACATGACAATTCTCAGAAAATTTGGACGAGTATGGATCGAAACAGAATCGCCCATACGTAGTCACATGCTTCATACTTGAATATTGTGGATTAAACTATAACTATCCACATCAGTTGATGTTAAACCTCAGTGGATCATGCTTATATGTTCTTTGTATCAGTAAAGTTTTATACTCTCGTGTGAATGTCGTTATCTTGCTGATTAAGTTCATGTCTCCTTATGAGAATTACGTTTTCAGCAAAGTGATGATGTTTTCATGCTAAGATACAGAAGGGTTACAGTAAACTCCTGTTTTCATAATAAGTCATGTTTAATCTTCATCAGTCATGTCTTCATGCTGACCATTGTCGGAATTCCGTTTAGTCATATTTTTTTAGCCTCTATACAACCAGCATTAAGTCTACGCAGAAATTATCAGCCTATCATGTTTACCGTTTCAGTTCAGTTTACTACAGTTTAAATCAATTTATTTCTTTGATAATGTCAAACAAGCGACACCAGTATCGATCATCCCATAAAATTTCCACCAGCTCCATGTACAGTATTCCATATGTACCCCATGTACAGTGTCTCAGTTATACTCCATGTACAATATTTCACGTGTACTCCAGGTAAAGCATCTCAGATATGCTCCATGTGCAGTATTCATTTTGTACTTCATGTACAGTAGTCCAGGTGTACTCCAAGTACCCTACTCCATGAATATTGCTAATCGATCCTTAATCATCTCAGGCGTTTCCACTTGTCGATATCCTACCAGGTGCTGATGCTGCTCGTGAGTTGAAGATTTTATCAGATGCTGATGCTGCTAACACTCTGAAGACCACACAGATGCTGATGCTGCTGATACTTTGGAAATCTCTCAAGATGCTAATGCCGTTCATACTATGAAGACTCTACAGAACAAGGACGAAAAATATAAATTTGAAATTTCTGACAAGAATAAACTTCTACCATCTGACACTACCATTCCATTCCAGGCTTTTACTTTCTCAGCTAGATGTCATACTTCACTCAACTAACCGTTCATTCAGAAGAGTGGGAACCGGAACCCAGCCGGCCACTCAGTAGAATGGTTACATGAATCACGGTCATGATAATGATCGTCATAAATTGACAGATAAAGCAGTAGTGACAACCATCGTACTTATAATTAATCAGTCAGTAACCATCGGAACTCCGGCACGGACGTGACCAGAAATACAGAGGTCAGCAGTCTAACCGGTCCGCCAATCCTAGCAGTTACCAAGATTTTTCAGCCTTGTTCATATTCATCTATTAAAACACGTGCCAAGACATCAGTCAAGACATAGTTCTCAGGTATCATTTCGGAAGACACATATCAGGGCACCAGTCATGATACACGTCATACGAATATTTTTCTCAGAGTACGAGTCCGAGATCCTAACTCTAGTATGTTTCCAAGCGAGACCCTCAGTAATTCAGGGTACCTTTCAGAAAGGGGTATACCCGTTCTATTATGCCACGCATGAACCAGATCGTTTGAAATTTTAGTCACCACCACTAGAGTATGATTCAGGTTAAACACGTAGCATTTACTCTGTGAGGTTACAGACGAACACATTCAATGAAAAGTCTCCATGTTCACTTCACGTATTCTTACGTCAGCTTTATCTTAAATCAGGTAGCCCCTACCTCTCAGCCAGGAAGGACACAACAGTATCTCCATATTTATTAAAGCCTTATTTTCAGTTAACGAAGAGATCCGTCTTACTAAATCCCAAATATATTCATTATACTTTCTATCAGAAAAATCAGTACAAATTATTTCTGCATTACAAGCGCGTGACTTATCAGTCTATAGCTACGAACACTTTTAGCTACCAGTTATAAATTCACTTCTAAAATTCCTCGAATACATGATCGGCAGATTATACTAAAGCTTCCAGATGTCATACCAGAAGGTTTTCCAGAAATCCCTTCCTAACCACGAAACAGAGTTCAACATCGAGCTTGTCTCAAGGTCAGAAACTATTTTCAGAACTCTTTATCGCAGGACTGCAAATAAGTTAAAAGAGTTGCGGTATTTGCTGCAAGAATTACCGGAATGAGGCTTATTCGCCTTGGTGCACCGTCTGTCTATCCGGAATAAGGCCGCTATCATGAGATCATGTAGCGACCACTGGAAATCTTTACAAGATCACCATTCATAATCGATGTCATCTCACGTATAGAAGGTTTATCTGACCTACTACGACATCTTAAATGTTTTCCAGAACAAATTGCGACCATGCCACCAGAAGTGGTGAGAGAAGAACATGATGTTTTCTAGATTGATGTTGAACACGTTAAAATCTCTATAAAATTTTGACTGATACGTTTGGGCTCCCTAATGCCCCAGCTATAGTATGAAATTTATGAATAAAATTTTCTCATGACTCTCATGCAATATCATCAGTATATTCATTGATCACATTCTGATAGGCCTAATACTAGAGAAGAACACGAGACTCATCTTCTCACGAGTGTACCGAATCTTCAATAGGAGTTATTTTATACATAACTTTCCAGATATAAATCTCACTTGAACAAAGTGGCATTTCTAAGCCACCACATTTCAACAGCAAGAAATTTCAGACAATCATGCGCAGGTGAAGGCCATCACCTGATGGTCCCGACTGACGCCCGTGAACGAAGTACAAATTTTCTAGAACTCAATTGACTACTACCGCAGAAATTGCCGATAGTTCTCACTAAAAATGTTTTATGACTATTAAACCAGATTTCCACCAGAATGTTCCATAATCCCAGATAAAACTTTAATAGAATCCGCATCACACATTAATGCAGCTATGTTCATATCTAGATGCCTAACCTACTGCAGGTTCAAGATAGAACGCCGTCATGTTAGTGGGTTACTACAACCCTTATAAATTTTTGAACAGAAGTGAGACGAAATTCCATGAAATCGTTATCAGCTACCACAGGCTCAGAGAAAGTATGATACTATCTAAGTTATCGTCAACCATGTAATCAGCCTGCGCGTTTCTTTCGTCCGAAAGGATCACGCAGTAGCAGATCTGCAAAAAATTTTGAAATTCAGCAGTAAATCGTACGAATTCAAGACATTCCATTGACCATCATATCAGACAGAATTCATGTTCACGATTAAGTGTATGTTTACGCCCACTTTAAACTCATGTTTATTTTCACTTTCAAGTTTACGTCTCATTCGCGGTATGATGTTGTTTCAGTTCATCTTTATGCTATCTCATAATTTAAGCTCACGTCTGTGTTCATAACATTGTTCACGTTCAAGTTCGTGTACCATTTCACGATACACGTTTCTCAGTTTATTACCGAATATGGTTACAGAAAGCTTGGGAAATCAGACTCAAGTTTAGCACAACTATTCCATAACCAGGCAGACGTTTCACATCTCAGGCCGTATCGTTTGGCATTCATTCCTCAGTCAGCATACGTTCATGATATGTTCTAGTATCACGTTCAGAGTATGATTCACTTATCATATTCTAATTCCATGCCAGCGCTCCTCATATAATTATGAACCACGTTCACAATTGCTCACTTAGCATGTTCACAATTGTTCACGTAGTTCGTTCCTATATATATTCTCAGCAGCTTGCTCAAAGATATAAATGTTATCTTTTCAGGATAATTATACATACCACTTCATGTATCCTACATGCTATAGCTTATTCACTCAGATTCAGAAAATCTATCTTAAGTATAGAACCGAAAACTATTCAGCATCATCAGGACAGGGTCATCAGGACCAAGATTTTGTTCATTATGTTTAGACCTTTGAAGGAATCGTTTCGAGCGGGAAGCCACTCGAAACGGAGGAGTCCATCCGGACCTCTCATCCGTTTCCTTCAATAAATCCAGTTAAGTTCTTTCAGTCAGGTTACGTTCCATGTCCTCTTCAGCCATGTCACGTTGCATGATCACTTTAGTCATGTCATGTTTATACCTATCAACAGCTTTGTGTCTTAATTAGAAGACAATTCATCCTTCAGCTTAATTGTCTTTTCAGTCTACGTGTTCTTTCAGTTCTTATAACTTCATCAGCTTATTACCTTTAATTCGAGGACGAATTTCTCTTTTTTAGAGGGGAAGAATTGTAAAACCCAGTATGGTCGTATCCTTAATTCGGGGACGAATTATTGTTTTTAGAGGGGAAGAATTGTAAAACCCGTATTTAAAAATCAGAATATTTAAATACGCAGTTTAAGTTTAATAAACTATATAAGTATTAATTATTAGACAGAGATATAAACGCAGAAATTAAATACGCAATTCCAGTTTATTTAAATACTATAAATATTACAGTATTCAGTTAATAAGTATTTAGTCTCAGAAAATATTACAGATGAATTATTTATTTTACAGAAATAATTAAACGTTAATATTAAAATACGCGATCTCAGTTTTAGTTAAATAATTGAATTATTCAGAAAATTATTTAATGTCAAAAGTATTACGTAAGTATTTATACATAAGTATTTCTCCCAGGAAACAAATATTTCAAACCTCGAATCACGAATAAACACGAGTATGTAAAGATAAACGAAACGAAACGAAAACTTTAGTATGCATTTGGGCTGGCAGTTTTTAAAAAAAAAAAGAAAGAAGAATGGGCTGGAGGCCCATTTGTTTGGTCTAAACCGGTTTTAAAAAAAAAAAAGAAGTGGGGGCTTCCCCTTTCCCCATCACATGACACAAAAAAAATATAATAATATTAGGGTTTATCCCCATTACTGCTGCCGACAGAAAGGAACAGAAAACAGGGGGAAACTTCGATCTCTATGTTAAATTGAGTTGGATTCGGTGTTTGTAATCAAGTCTTAATCACGAAAAAGGTACTCTCAGTCCTATTTTTTTTATTCCGTCTGAATCCATCTTAATCATTCTTGAGTTCACGAATTAATACATAAACCATTAAATGAGATCTTGTAGTGGCCGGGTTGGTAGAGAAAACCGAGAGCATAAAGCTCTCGGTGGGCTGTGAATGATGAACAGCCGAGACACATGTCTCGGTGTGTGTTTCTGTTTGGCCAGCCGCGACCCAAATGGGGTGGCAGTGGTGTTTCGTTGGTGTAAAGCCGAGACTTCAACGTCTCGGTGGTCTCTTTTGTTGCCCAACCTCGAGCCGCAAGCCCATCAGGGGTGTTCAGTTTGGAAACAAAAACAAACAGGGTGCGTTTGGGATTATCTGGCAATAAGGGGGTGTTTGTGTCTGCCAGAAATGAAAGCAGTGGGAACCACTGCATAAGCAGTGGGAACCACTGCACAAGTAGGGGGGGATGTTAACAAACAGTGGGAGTTTAATAAAAGCAGTGGGAACCATACACTGGCAGTGGGAATCGTACACTGGCAGTGGAAACTTAGCAACGAAAAACAAGGAATTATTTAAGTTTGATTAAACCATTTTCTTAAATAAGTTTTAAAAATAAAGTTAAAAATATTGTGTTGTCTTATTAAATAAATTAGTAAAAAAAAATTAAATTGATATTGTTTTATCTTGTTAACTAATTTTAAACATGAGATTTATTACGAGTTAATTTCAAGAAAAACAAATTTGGAAAGCTTTCTGATTTTAGGAACCCTTATTTATGTCAGATTACTATTTATAGTAATAATAATTATATCAGAATTATACACTACAGTAATCAGGAAATTCATGAAAGCACATTTATCAGTAATATTATAGAACCATCAGATTTATCAGTTTTATACGATCAGTAATACAAGAATAAATAAACTAAACTAAGTACAGTAAGATCAGTAAATAAACAGATATCAATAAACTTATTCAGCGTCCTTTATTCATGTAGCTCGCGTGATGTCAGAGTAGAGTTCTTTCAGTTTTCCTTCAGTCAGTTACTGGACACGAGGTACGGATTTTTCGTCCTTTCAGTAAGGACTTCCTTTCTATGCATGATTAGGATTCCCCTTCTTCAGCCAAATGTTTTCCCCAATATATGTTTAAGCTTATCAGTAATCATGTTAATAATTAAATAAATTGCCTGAACATTATATACAAGCATGATTAGTTTATGTACTAGTTACGGAGGTACCGTAACCATGGCACTAGAGGCACCGGTGTCGTGACTCACATGCAGGAGAGTGATATCCTGCATCGTCCCACTCAGCTCAGCTTGGCCATTTTATCAGTATTATTAGTGGGGCGTATGGATGCATCCTAGGCTATAGTTTACAGTTTAACAGGTGAATGTGGTGTGTGCTCTACACCCTTCACATTGGAGCTGATCCCTCCACCCAGCACAGTTATTTAGAGGTCACCCCTCTACAGCATGACGAGGTCACCCCTCTATGTATTCATGCAACAGTTGTTACAACACATGACCTATATAAGCTCTTGGCAATTAAAATACAGTAAATGCATGTTATACAGACTTACCAGATAACAGTTCAGCTTCATTATTGATAAATCAGACTTTACAGATTATTACAGATTTCCGCTGCAACTTTACTTATCAGTCTTACAGCTTCAGTATTTATCATCTATTTCATTTCAGTAATTCCTTATCATGCTTCATATCCGTTCACTGAGCGTTATGCTCAGCAGTAGTTCTTTTCATGTTCTAACGGCAGGTACACCAGGACGCTGTTAGGATTCTAAGAGCGTGTGCATTTGGATGGAAGCTATCCAGACTTCTTACTTGATGCATTTCTTACATTATTCTGCTTATTTTGGGCATTGTTTAGTCCTTTCATTCAGTATTTTATTTTCATGTTTTGGGCTTATGTTTGGATTGCCGAAGTTTGATTCCGGTATTTCCTTTATGGTCAGTTAATGTTTTAGTACATTTACCTTATGCTTTGATGACACGCCATAAATACACGTAACGGTCCACTTATCCAAGTGGGGTGTTACAAATTCATTCGTAATTGCTAGCCTACTGAAAATCATTCAAACACTAAGCTTATTTCATATAAAAACAATAAACTTAACAGAGGAGTTTGTTATTATTACCAAAACTAGAACGGTACCCGCGCAACGCGACGGTGAGTAGCTTATAACGAATTTTGAGACTAACAAATATTAATCTCTTACTCATTGTAAAGTTATAAAAATCGAATTAAAAAACCCACTAAAATTGAAAAAGACGAAAAGTTAATAAAAATATATCAAAATGAATATCGAATTAAAAAGCACAAATTTTTTAAAAATATTATGAAATTAGATTATAAAAATAATAGATAAATAAAAAGATTTTTCAATTTAAAAGAAAATTGTTATTACAAAAGGTTGTTATAGAAGTTTGTTACAAAAAGTTCTTAGAAAAAGTTATAGTATATAATGTTGATGAAAATATAAACAACTTGCTTTATTTAATAGGTAAAAAAGTCTAAATTTTCAGTCTTGCTATTTTAAGAAAGTCCCAAATGCAAATACTTTATAAAGTAGTATAGATAAAGGATTCACAGTAGGTTCCAACAAACTATTTTGACAGAAAAAATATTCGCAATCAAACTCCGTTTGATTTATCTGTCAGTAGTATTTCCTAAAGCTATTAGAACCAAGCTGACATCCTTCTATAACAACCTTTATTTTTAAAAAAATTATAATTATATAGATATTTAGTAAAAATCAATATATAGAGTTTTTATTAGATTAAATTTTAATACTCATTATATATATAAATATAAATATTTAAATACTTACGTTTTTTTCTCGGTTCTTGGTTCGACTTTCAAATCCATATCCAACCCAAGAACTGAATTTATAGTTTAGTTCGGTTCAATTTTAGTAAATTCCGTTCATTTATTAGTTCGGATCAATTGTTCCCGATTAACAACTACAAAAAAATAATTACAATAGCACACATGCATTTTCAAACTAATTAATATTATAGATATAAAAAAACAAAAAATCAGAAGTCATACTCGGCCATCGGTTGAACTTTGTTATTCTTTATTTTACAAAGTTAATTTAATTCGTGAAACACAATCTTAAATATATTTAGTAATATAACAAACAAAAACAATTTAACAAACATTACTTCTATGGTTAAAAAAGTATAACTTTTAACAACATTATTTAACTAAATAAAAATGTGAACGATAATTCAAAGTCATACCCGTCCATCGGGCGGGTTTTGCAACTAGTATACATATATATATATATATATATATATATATATATATATATATATATATATATATATATATATATATATATATATATATATATATATATATATATATATATATATATATATATATATATATATATATATATATATATATATATAATATTATATATATATATATATATATATATATATATATATATATATATATATATATATATATATATATATATATATATATTATATATATATATATATATATATATATATATATATATATATATATATATATATATATAGATATATGTATATATATATATATATATATATATATATATATATATATATATATATATATATATATATATATATATATATATATATATATATATATATATATATATACCTATATACGTATATATATATATAGGGGGACTTTATTTACAGAACCTATCTTAGTGACAGAACTTATAGAACTCTTGTTTTTAAAGGCAAACATGTATGTCTGAAGGAATACATGTATGTTTTTGAAACGTACATATATGTTTTTGGATCGGTGCATATACATGCATGCGTGCTTTCAAAAATGTATGTTTTTGAAAGCGTGCATATACATGCATGCACGCCCTCAAACATGTATGTTTTTATATCTTTTTTTTTAATTTTATTTAATTTTAATAAAAAGAATTTTAAATTTGCTTCGAGAATACAAATATTCTCTAAAAACATACATGTACTCCTTCAAACATACATGTTTGCCTTCAAAAAAAAGAGTTATGCAAGTTCTGTTACTAAAACGGGTTTTGTAAATAAAGTTACACTATATATATATATATATATACATATATATATATATATATGTATATATATATATATATATATACTATATATATATATAATATATATATATATATATATATATATATATACATATATATATACTATATATATATATATATATATTATATATATATATATATATATATATACTATATATATATATATATATAATATATATATATATATATATAAATATAGTATATATATATATATATAGTATATATATATATATAATATAGATATATCTATATAGTATATATATATATATATTATATATATATATATATTATATATTTATATATATACTATATATATATATACTTATATATATATATATATAGTATAATATTTATATATATATATATATATATATATATATATATATATATATATATACTATATATATATATATGTATATATTATATTATATATATATTATCTATATA
>JANFOE010001406.1:0-301800 GCA_025667525.1 Glebionis coronaria
AGTTTTCGTCCTTGTTCTGCAGAGTCTACAGAGTATAAACAGTATCAGCATCTTGTGAGGTCTCCCAAGTATCAGCAGCATCAGCATCCGTGAGGTCTCTAAAATATTAGCAGCAACGATATCTGGTAAAATCTTCAACTCTCGAGTAGCATTAGCATCCGATAAAGTATCAATAGTGGAAACGCCTGAGATGATTAAGGATCGATTAACGACATCCATAGAGTAGGGTACCTGGTGTACACCTGGACTACTGTACATGAAGTACAAAATGAATACTGCACATTGAGCATATCTGAGACACTGTAACGTGGAGTACACATGAAATACTGTACATGGAGTATAACTGAGACACTATACATGGGGTACATATGGAATACTGTACATGGCACTGGTGGAAATTTTATTGGATGATCGATACTGGTGTCGCTTGTCTGATATGATCAAAGAAATAAATTGATTTAAACGGTAGTAAACTGAACTGAAGTGACATGATAGCCTGGTGATTCCTGCGTAGGCTTAATACTGGTTCTATAGAGGTTCAAGAATATGATTATACGGAATTTCAACAATGGTCAGCATGAAGACATGAATGATGAAGACCAAACCTGATTTAATATGAAAACATGATTTTATTGTAACCCTTAGGTATCTTAACATGAAAACGTCATCACCTTTCTGAAAATGTAATCCTCATTAGGAGACATGAACTTAATCAGCATAAAAACGACATCCACGTGAGGGTATGAAAACTTGATTGTTACAAAGAACATAAAAGTATAATCAACTGAAGTTTAACATCAACTGATGTGGATAGCTATGGTTCAATCCATAGAATTCAAAGAAGTAAACATGTGACTAAGTATGGTGCGATTCTGGTTCGATCCATACTTGTCAAGATTTCATGAGAACTGTCATGTATAGAAATTTACAATCTGGGACAAAATATGTTTAGTTGTAGTTCAAACCATACTTGTCAAATTTTTTTTTAAAATTTCATTATATGACAAAGGTGAACAACTATGGATCGGTTCACAAATAACATTCGGCTGAAAAGCATGAAATTTGACCTGAGAAAAGGTGAACGCATATGGGTCAGTTCACCTAATAACATTCGACTGAAAATATGAATCTGTCATAAGTAAGGGTAAACGCCTATGGGTCGGTTTACAAATACAAAATTCATAGAAAAGCACATGCGACTAAATATGGCCAGTCCTGTACCAACCTTTTACTTAGTCAAAATTTTAAGAAAACCGACTGATAACTGAAGAAAACTGACTAATAAATGCATGAGAAATATGAAAGATAACAACGCCAAAATATGGGAAGTTCCTGGTGACTACCCACTAGCCACATGTCAAGTTTTAGAGCCTACAGGTCGAACCTGTCTCTGATACCATAATTGTAACACCCCACTTGGATAAGTGGACCGTTACGTATATTTATGGCGTGTCATCAAAGTATAAGTTAAATGTCTTAAAACATTAACTAACCATAAAGGAAATACCGGAATCAAACATCGGTAATCCAAACATAAGCTCAAAACATAAAAAGTAAATACTGAAGGAAAGGACTAAACAATGTCCAAAAAAGCAGAATAATATGAGAAATGCATAAATTAAGAATTCTGAATTGCTTCCATCCAAATGAACATGCTCGCAGAATCCTAAGAGCGTCCTGGTGTACCTACCGTTAGAACATGAAAGGAACTACGGCTGAGCATAACGCCCAGTGAATGGATATAAAGCATGATAAGAAATACCAAAAAGAAGCAGATGATGAAATACTGAAGCTGTAAGACTAATAAGTAAAGTTGCAGCGGAAATCTGTGTAAATCTGAAAAGTCTAATTTATAAGTAATAAAGCTAAACTATTATCTGTTAAATATGAAAACATGCATTTACTGTATTTTAATTACCAAGAGCTTATATAGGTCATGTGCTGTAACAACTGATGCATGAATAAATGGAGGGGTGACCTCGTCATGCTGTCGAGGAGTGACCTCTAAATAATGTGCTGGGTGGAGGGATCAGCTCCAATGTGAAGGATGTAGAGCACACACCACATTCACCTGATAAACTGTAAACTCATAGCTTAGGATGCACCCATATGCCTCGCTGATAATACTGATAAATGGCCAAGCTGAAATAAATGGGACGCTACGAGAAATCACTCTCTCGCAGAGGAGTCATGACACCGGTGCCTCTAGTGTCGGTACCTCCGTAACTAGTACATAAACTGGTCATGTTGTATATATTATGCTCAGGGAATTTATTTAGTTATTAAAATGTCTACTGATAAGCTTAAACATATACTGGGGAAAATATTTGGCTGCAGACGAGGAATCATAATCATGCATAGAAGGAAGTCCTTACTGAAGGACGGAAAATTCGTACCTCGTGTCTAGTATCAAAATAAGAATGAAAGCTGAAGGATTGACCACGACTTCACGGATACTACTTAAATAAGGGACGTGAATGAGTTGTCAGATTACTGTCTCTTATTACTGTTTATTTTTGTTCTTAATTCATTTTGCATGTTCTCATACTAGTTTACTGGTTGCGTATAAACTGATTAATCCGATTGTCTATTGTATTTATGATAAATTCGATTGTTCTTTAAATATTTACTGAACAACGTATATCCTGTATTTCTGATTACCTGTATATTATACTATATTCTGATATAGTAATATACTATATTCTGGTATTATAATATTACTATGAATAGTAACCTGACATAAATAGAAAGTTTTCTTAAAATAGAAATTTTCCAAAATGATAAGCTTGGTTGATAAATTTCGAAGTATAAATAAATCCCATGAGGCTTAAATCGTTTAAATAAAATTATACATTTTATTTACAAACTAATTAAGACTTATTAATTCTAATTAAATTAAATTGATGTTTATAAAACGTTAACAAAAATAAGTCTTAATTCATAAAATGATTTTATGCTAGTAACGTTTCTTTTAAATTTCCTTAACATGCGCGTTCCCGACATCCCGAGTCAAACCCTCCCCGAGACCCTCATCTCGGTCAAACGTGAACAACAAACACCACAACCGGTTGGCTGTGGTACCACCGCCAACTCCAACAGTGGCCGCCGATCCCCAGCCGGTTTCCACTGTGTTCCAAAAGTTCCCACTGACAGGCGACAGTTGCTACTGCCCTGGTCAAAACCCCCACTGTTTTGTCTTAGTTTCCCCCCGTTTGTACCCACTGCTAACACAAACATCCCTGCTGGGTGACCTAAACCCAAACACACCCTGTTTCCCCCTTTATACCTACTGAATACTAACCCCAAACACCCCCCATTGTTCCCACTATTTATTACAGACCCAAACACCCCCTGCTGTTAACCAAAACGTTTGGTGGTCATTTGGTTTTGTTGCGGCTGTATAAACAACACCACCACGACCACCACCGATACCTTGTTGTGGTCTCGGCTAGGTCGAACAGCAACACAACGAGGAGCGCTTGTTTTTGTTAACCGAGTTACGAGCCTGACTCGGTCCCGAACTAATTCAAAGGAAAGGTGGAGAGGGATGGAATCATCTCATGAGAGATGTCCTCTCCAAGGTACAACTTCACTCGTTGGCCATTCACCTTAAAATTCGGTCCATTAGGTTGAGTGAGCTCAAGAGTACCATATGGAAAAATTTGGGCAATGGTGAATGTGCCGGACCAACGAGATTTGAGTTTGCCCGAAAAGATTTTTAACCGAGAGTTCAAGAGTAAAACTTTGTCTCCAACTTGGAACTCTCGGTTTTTAATCTTGGAATCATGAATGAGCTTAGTTCTTTCCTTATAGATCAAGGAATTTTCATAAGCTTCATTCCTGAGTTCATTAAGCTCATTGAGTTGGATTTTGCGTAGGTCACCGGCTTTGTTGATGTCGAAATTAGCCCACTTCAAGGCCCAGTAAGCCTTATGCTCCAACTCAATGCAGAGGTGGCATGCTTTCCCATACACGAGACGATATGATGTACAACCAATCGGAGTCTTGTATACGGCACGAAAAGCCTACAGAGCATCATCAAGTTTATCGGCCCATGAGGCACGATACTCTCCCACGGTTCGTTCAAGAATTCGCTTTAACCATCGGTTAGAGATTTCAGCCTGCCCATTAGTTTGTGGGTGGTATGCGGTGGAAAGACGATGATTGACACCATACTTAGCCATGACTCTTGCAAATTGATCATTGCAAAAATGAGTCCCGCGATCACTAATAATGGCACGAGGCACACCGAATCTAGCGAATAGCTGCTTCAAAAAGTTACAAACCACCCTTGCATCGTTAGTGGGTAAAGCTTTCGCTTCAACCCATTTAGAAACGTAGTCAACGGCTACAAGGATGTATTTGTTTCCTTTAGATGAAGGGAATGGCCCCATAAAGTCGATGCCCCATACATCAACGATTTCACATTCTTGTATGAAATTTTGAGGCATCTCATCTTTATGTGTGATCTTGCCTTGTCTTTGGCCAACATCACAATGTTTAACCATTTCGTGAGCGTCACGATAAATGGTGGGCCAATAAAATCCCGAGTCAAACACTTTCTTAGCAGTGAAGTTAGGACCAAAGTGACCACCAGTGGGTCCTTTGTGGCAAACTTCGAGAATGTCTAAAGCTGTCGGTCCATCAACACATCGGCGAATAATCAAATCAGCGCATTGTTTGAAGAGATACGGGTCATCCTAAAAGTAAGTCTTAATATCTTTAAAGAACTTTTTCTTTTGTTGGGATGTTAACCCGTCAATGAGAATTCCACCCACCAAGTAGTTTGCAATGTCCGCAAACCATGGGGTCTCATCAAAATTCTAGTCGATAGACATTAAGGTCTCAAGGGGAAAAGAGTCATTGATCTCTTTGTTCGGATGATCCCCTTGATAAGGATCCTCAAGTCTACTGAGATGATCTGCGGCTAGGTTTTCGGCTCCCTTCTTATCAGGAATTTCGATTTTAAATTCTTGAAGTAGCAAAACCCAGCGAAGAAGTCTTGGTTTAGAATCTTGCTTAGTTAACAAGTACTTCAACGCGGAATGGTCCGTGTACACGATGGTAGTGGAAAGGACAAGATAGGGGCGAAATTTTTCAAAAGCAGAGACAACAGCTAAAAGCTCTTTTTCGGTTGTCGTGTAATGCAATTGAGCCCCTGTCATTGTCTTGCTAGCGTAATGGATTGGTTGGAAGTGTTTATTCACTCTGTGGCCCAAAACCGCTCCAATAGCAAAGTCGCTAGCATCGCACATCAACTCAAAAGGTAGCTCCCAATTAGGGGTAACCAAGACCGTTGCCTTAGTTAGCTTATCCTTAAGAAGGTTGAAGGCTTCAATACACTCTTTGGAAAAGATAAAAGGAGTATCTTTTTCCAAGAGGTGGGTCATCGGGCGAGCGATTTTAGAAAAATCTTTGATAAATCGACGGTAGAAGCCCGCATGACCAAGGAAACTTCTCACACCCTTCACGGTTGAAGGTGGAGGCAATTTGGCTATGACATCCAATTTAGCACGGTCCACTTCGAGACCGGATTTTGAGATTTTATGTCCTAGCACGATGCCCTCTTTTACCATGAAATGGCATTTTTCCCAATTTAGAACAAGGCGAGGGTCTTCACACCGCTTAAGCATACGTTCTAAATTGGCAAGGCAAGCAGAGAAAGAATCGTCATAAACCGAGAAATCATCCATGAAGACTTCCATAGTTTCTTCAACCATGTAATGGAAGAGAGCCATCATACACCTTTGGAACGTCCCAAGAGCATTGCATATGCCGAAAGGTATTCGTTTGTAAGCAAATGTTCCGTAAGGACAAGTGAATGTGGTTTTCTCTTGGTCTTTAGGATCGATGGGAATTTGAAAATACCTGGAGAAACCGTCTAAGAAGCAATAGTAATCATTACCCGCTAGACGTTCGAGCATTTGATCCATGAAAGGAAGAGGAAAATGATCTTTTCTCGCGGCATCATTGAGTTTGCGATAGTCGATAC
Organism: Glebionis coronaria; assembly: GCA_025667525.1. NCBI lineage: Eukaryota > Viridiplantae > Streptophyta > Magnoliopsida > Asterales > Asteraceae > Glebionis > Glebionis coronaria. The sequence goes on from JANFOE010001406.1 coordinate 5,993, forward strand.
AAACTCTCCACCCAGAAAGGAGACGAGTAAGAATCAACTCGTTGTGTTCATTGGGAAAACGGTTATTCCACCTTTCTTTGGCACACAATGGAAGGGACTTACCCATGGCGAATCCGAAATAGGGTAAATCATTTCGGCATCTAGAGATTTGATAACCTCTTGTTTGATGACGTCATGAATTCAAGGATTAACCCTTATTTGGCTTTGGATTGCTGGTTTAAAGTCATCTTCCATGAGAATTTTGTGAGTACAAAAGTTTGGATCAATTCCGCGGATATCGGAAATTGTCCAAGCAATTTCCTTCTTATGATCTTTAAGCACGGCGATAAGGCGAGATTTTTCTTCTTCTTTCAAGTCCTTAGCGATGATGACGGGTGACTTCTTCTTGTCTTCAAGAAAGACGTACTCGAGATGAGACGGTAATTCCTTAAGCTCTAAATCCGGAGGATTTTCGATGGAAGGCGTAGTCAAATTCGGTTCATCGATAGCAATAGCCTTGGGAGATGGTGGAGAAATATGGTCCTCATTGAGAAGTTTCTCAATGGTACGAATGTCTTCATCCCAATCGGTGGGAGAATCGTCATATTGTAAGTTCACATCTCCCAAAGTTGCTTCAAATTCTGTCAGAAGGAAATCACTTTCTCCAAATGGAGTTAGTGATAAAGCAATAGAGGCAACGGTCTCAACATTGGGAAGAGAGGTAACACTACTTTTACAAGCATCATTAAAGTGTTCTTCACAAGCCTCATCAAGAACGTCGATACAATTAACACTCTCGTATGAATAAGGCTGTTTAGAAATCTTACCCATGTTGAAGACAATTTGATCGTCACTGAAACTAGGATTTTTGTTAATCCAAATTTTAGCAATTAATGTTCGTTTTCCTCGATTCGACTCGAATTTGATTTCCAATTAATCGTTACGACTTAACTTTGTTTTTGGTAAAATCTACTTTGGTAATTTTAAACTAAAAGCTAATATTAAAAACTAGATTGAAAACTTAATTAATCTTAAACTAAATACTTTTAAAAACTATAAAAGAAATCTATTTTAAAATAAAACATAATTAATTGAAATAAACTAAATTAAAAATCTATTGAAAATAAAACTATTTAATAAAAAAAATTTTATATCTAAATTTAAATCTAAATTTAATAAGACTAAGTAAAAACTTTTAACCAAATCTATTTTTAAACGAAACTATATTAAATGAAAACTAATTTAATACTATTTTTAAGAAAACTATTTAAAAGACTTTTATGAAAACAAATTTAAATTTATAAAAGTAATAAAATAAATTTTCAAACAAAACTAAAATATATAAAAAACAATCTAATTTAAAACTAAAAACTATAAATAAAACGGAAACTAATTTTGAAAAAAAAATAATTTAAATGAAATTTAATTTTTTGTCTTTTTATTTTTATAAAAAACTGAATAAAGGAAACATTTTAAATAAAACTTTTATATTTAAATTTTAATTAAACTAAAACTTCTATTAATTAAACTATTAAAGAAATCTGCCAGATTAAAGCTACTATATTAAATTATTTACTCAGAATTAAACACAAAAGGAGTTCTAGACTAGTTGGTTGGGGTGCTGGTAAGATATGCGAGAGGTCCTGGGTTCGAGCCCCAGGAGACCAGATTTTTAACTATTTAATTTTTTGGAATTTTGGAATTTAAAGACACACAGATCAAACGGATCTGTGTTTTACACATTTAAAGGAGCAAATCCCACAAAACTAAATAAGCTGTATAAGCTACTCATTAAGCTGAAACAAAATTAAAAGCAAAGAAGCAGGTAGCTAAAAAGGCAAACAAGCTAAACAACTTCAATTCCCAACTGTCCTAAACTAAAAGCTAATCAGTAACTTATCTAACCAAAATAAATCAGACATAAACAGATAACCATATACGAACAAATCAGAAATTTTAAACTAAATAAACCCAAAAACAAAAAGCAGATCTATAAAATCTTAAACAAACTAACAAAATGGAGATTAAATAATCTAAAAACATTTCATAAATAAAACAATAAAACAAAATGAGATTGAGATGGGAACCCGGTGTCGAAACCGTTGAGTCGAAGGTAGGCGCTGTGCCTCCTTTGAACCGAGAACAAACATCACTACCTTCGAATCACCGTATCATCACCATCATCATCCTCTTCCAAACGAACCTTTTCTTGGAACAGTAACTATATATTTTCCATTGGGGAAAATATTTTTCCACTCTTTTTTTTATATTTAATACAAATAATAACGAACAGTAGAATGAAAAGTAGAAAGCAGATTAATCATTAAAAAAAATGAATTTCGACAGAATTTAAAAACAAGAAGAGATCAAATAAAATTTAATTTTTCATTAATTAATAAAAAGAGTACAATTGCTGAAAATAAAAATTACATTAAACCTAATCTAATTTGCAAAAATTAAATCTAATTTAATCTACTCCTAAATTAATTAAAAAAACTGAAAAATAATAAAAAGCTTAGCAATTACAAGATGTGGGTGGGGTTTTTATAGGCAAACCCTCAAACCATTTTGGTTCTCCTTGGTGCCCACGAAAATAAGATCACATCCCTTGATTTCTTCATTCTTCTTTCTCTCTCTTTTCTTCTCTTGAAATCAACGATTGAAAATCCATCTAGAGCCACAAATTGCCAGCGTGGATAGGGTGTGTTTGTTTAGGCTGAGGTGTAATGATCATATTGGATGGATTGGATATGGAGGAGTGTTTCCTCCAATCAAAAGTGGAGATTAGGCCACGTCGGATGGAGAGGGGAGGACCACATTAGTGTTTCATCCGAAAACCATGGGGATTTAATCCCCCATGGTATGAATTAATTATTTGGGTGAGTAATTTATGAAGGTAAAAAAATTAGGGTTTGGGGGTATTGGGGCTGCGTGAATTGGGAAGATGAGCAGTGGTGGTTTATGTTTTTCTAGTTAATATCGAATGGGGAAATAAAGTGAGTGATATGGTAAACGAATGAAGTGGGGATTGGGTTGACTGAAGGGTAAAAAAATGTTTTTTTAATTTAGGGTGAGTGGGATACACGTGTTTGAGGATTGTGTGTGGGGATAACTAAAATGTGTGAATTGGGTGGAGGACACGTAGGGTGAGAGGTGTGAATTGTTTCAATGTGTGTTGACTGGCAACAATTTTGACCAAGCAAATTCTTTCAAAAAATTTTCTTTATTTCTTCCGTCAAAACTTCTAAACCAAAATGGGCTTTTGAATTCTCGTTTAATGCTTCTGGCCCAATTTAATTAATCCGTCCCTCATTTTTAAAGTGATGTGGGCTTATGTATTGGGCTATTAGGTTTCAAAATAACTTGATTCCTTAATTGGGTTTTTGGGCCCATTAAGCATAAGTGGGGCCCACTAGCCCGAATAATCTTTATTAAGTTAAAATAAAAACGGAATTGATTTGGCTTCCTTTATCTTTTCTTCAAAACCGTGTCGGTTTAGCCGTTTTTCGTGAACTTTGGCACACTTTTGGTCTTTTGACTTTGTCTTCGTCTCTTTTTGGACTTTTCTTCAATATTTGACCGTGAAATCCCGTGTTTTCTTTCCTTTTGATCATTTGTACCTATTTTAACACAAAAACACAAAACCACCCATAATTCCGACATTTACGATATAAAAAACATGATTAGGTCTTGTTTTTCCTTGATTTTAGTGACAAAAGGATAAGTGTTTACACACTTATTAAATCCCCTACACTTGTCCATTGCAATGACCCCATGCAATGCATTATTTCAAAGCATATAGTTACATTTTTCTCATTAATAACCCATCTTGGACTTTATTAAGATATACTATTATTACTACGACGGAAAGATAAAAACTTTAAAGGAAACAAAAGTGATAACAATTTATTAACTTGAAAATTATTCGATGGAAGAAACTCGTAAAGAAATCTAAGACTTTAATTAGGGCTTTGGTGTCATGAATATTAATCACCCTCAAGTTTCACGTTCCCCATACCAAGCTTAAAAACGAGATCATTGTTACTACAAGTTAGCACAACTAACACTTACTCATGTGGTTTAATTAGTCACTTAGACCCCCTTATTCCTACGGTGTATCTCTTGTATTTTATTGTTGTCTTGAATGATCACGAGGATGCATTTTTGACTTATTTCGATAATTTATTAAGGCCGAAAATAAAGTGGGACGATTTAATCAATAGTTAGCTAAAGGACAAAATCTTTTAAAACTGCTTCTCGAAACCTCAAAAAGTTCATATCTTGGCATAACTCATATCACGATTTGAGACCTTTCTCGGACCGATATTTGGCTTGTACTTCAAACTTCAAATCTTGAGAGACGATCTTGAAATTATGGTCTTCTCTTCATTTTGGTATACATCTTCATATGGAGTGAAAGATGCTTCAAACGTTGACCACGACTTCTTCATTTATCCTCTTCTTTATTTAGGATTTTGATATACAACGATCCGCCTCTTTTTTGGACTTGGATCTATTTATCCTCATACCTTGTTAGGGTCTTTTTGGATAGACTTCTCCATAATCTTTAGGGGAGTAGTTGCTTCTCGTCGTGTGTCTTGATCCATCATATTGATTTGGATTAATGATCTTCACGTCATCTTTGGATATTTAGCAAAAAAAGTGAATCCTCATGCCTTGTGAGGGCCTTTTTGGACTCGGGTATCGTCATGCCTTGTTAGGGCCTTTTTGGATAAGCCAATCTTCGCGTCCCGCTTCAATAAGTTATGCCTTGGCTATGAACTCTAATTAATACCGAGAAACTTTTAAACGATCTTGTGCTAGAAGCTATGTAACTTTTCAAATCGTACAACCTTATTTATTGCAAATATATTTATTAACAAGTGATGGGAGAAAAAGTTCATAACTAACTCACATAAGTTAATGAAAGAATACCAAACTTATAATTAACTCTATCATCTCTCGTTCTCCACAATTTAAAATATCAAGTAATGAGACTCATGGATGCTTAGCCTAATAAACCAATTAAGGTCCATATGGTTAAGGATACTAGCTAGAGTAAACTTGGATAAGTAAACTCGGGTTGAGTCAAAATATTCACGACGGGCCTAATATATCAAAGATATCAAAACTTGTTAAAACCATTTTATTTCTTTATTTATTTTGACTTTTATTCTTGAAACGGGAAATATAAATAAGATGCGATGATAAAAGAAAAGAAAATAAAAGAAAATACTACTAGGCCAAAATAGATCAAAATTTTGAAAAACGTTAAAAATTTTAAAAAAATTTCGGTTAAAATGGGGTCAAATTCATGGAAAAGGCCACTAAAATTTCGATAGAAATCCCCCCTACACTTAATATAAACATTGTCCTAAATTTTTAAGCATGTGGGAGAATAAACTCCCCTACACTTAGGACATTGAGTACGTTGTTTAAAATCGAGCTAAGGAAAGGACAACTAAAGTGATTTCATTTATTCATTTTATTTATACACAAGATTGAATCACAATAGCAAAAACTTATCGAAGGAACCGGGAACACGGGAAACACGGGAACACGGGTCTCGTCAAAAGTACCAAAAGTGGATCATCAAAGCACATGTACCTACACAATCGCAACACACAAAACAAACAACCTACACGGTTCCCCCTACACTTATTGTAGAAAATAGATAAAAGATAGATAATCGGGTTGCCTCCCGAGAAGCGCTTGTTTTTGTTAACCGAGTCACGAGCCTGACTCGACCCCGAATTAAATGGTCCATGGGGAAGCCTCGAATGTTATACCGGGATCAAAAATCTTATCCTCAGTCCCGGAGGAACATAGTAAATGAGAGGCGGGAGGATAAGTCATGAAAAGGAGAAAAGTCCTCTCGACATAAGAAAAGTAAATGAAGTCTTAATCCACGGGAGGTGGGATGGGTAAAGGAGACAAATTGTCATCCCCCAAAGACATAGGATGGTCACTATTCGGCAAAGCCGTAAAGGTGTCAATCTTAGAACGGTCAATTTCACCTCCCGGGTCAAAACACACATCCTCATTTCCCGGTATGAAATGAGGAGAGTAAAAGAGATACATCACTTGATTGGGTGTGCACACGGTAGGACGGGGTGGAAACATAAGATGAGAAATATCAGAAGACATATCTACCACCCGCGTCACCTCACCAGACCGAATCAAACGGAAGGTAGGGTCAAATCTCTCCACCTCCTCTACGATGGGAGGTGGCATGGCTAACAACGAATGCTCATCAATAGCAAGAGAGTCGGAGCTATCGATGTCCTCAATCCCCTCTTCAAAGAGAGGATTCACCTCACTAGAGATGTAGGCGTCATCAAAATCAAATAAAGGGTTCGAATAAATCTTGAAATTTTCCTTTTGAACATCTTCATCGGATAGTGACTCGTCATCACTAGAAGTAAAATCATCATCGAGATCAAAAAATGGGATTAGAGAAAGCCAAAGAATCGTTTCCCAAGATGTCGGTGGGAGGTAATGAGTCATCACTAGAAAGAGATTCACACTCATCGTCACTATCGGAAGCAACCGTAGGCTCACTTTGGATTGGAATAAGAGTCTCATCACAAGGAATAGTGATAAGACCCTCATCCCCCATGATGAGAGAGGCATCGATCTCCGTAGTGGAAGAATCGAGAATAGGAGTGGTTGAATCCTTAGGCTCGAGAGCCGGCAAGTCGAGAGAAGGAATTACAATTGCACTAGGACATTGAGCACAAAGATCATTCCAAGAAATAGAATTCTCATCGCCATCATCATCATAATAGTAAGAACGCACAAGAGGAGGAGTAGAAGCACTAAGATTAGATACTTGCTCTTGTCGTTGTCGCTCCTTCAATGCATCTCTTAGTTGAATTAAGCCGTCATGAAGTTGCAAAAGAAGGGCTTTTCTTTCGTCATTCAAAGCACTGATTTGTTGAATTCTCTGAGAGGATTGATGATTGAGGGTGGGATGTGGGGGTTCAAAATTTTGAAAACCGGAATTATAGCACGGATGTGGCTCATAATTCATTGGTTGACAATAAGAAGTATCTTGAGGGCCCCCACAATGATTGCAACACGGGTATTGAGAAAAACCCAGTACATGTTGCGGATAGGGATTGTCATAGACGGGAGGGGGTGAGAAAGTATTGTAAGAGGAGAAGTACGAATTTGTTGAATTGCAAAATGGAAAAAATCCAAATTGTGTATTGTCGATATCAAAACCGCACCGCTCACAAGTACACCATTGACATGTTTGAAAACCATGCCATGGTCTCCCACACCGAACGCAAGACGAATCCATGAAGAATTAAAAATAAGAGGGGTTGAAAAAAGAATTAAACACAATAGAGGATAAAGAAGAATATTTTTGGTGTAATACTTTAGGAAAAGTATTACTTTTGTATTTTTTAATTTTTTTGGTGCAAATCTTAGGAAAGAATTTGCTTTTGTGATTTTATTAATTTTTTATATTTTTAAGTTTTTGATTTTTTGTGTTTTTGATTTTGTTAAAAAACGTAACGTTCAAAGTGAACGGATCCCAGGATCCAAATGTCTACACGAAAAATCGTCAATCGTACGAGCGAAGCGGCAGCGGCGCCATTTTGAAACTAGGATTTTTGTTAATCCAAATTTTAGCAATTAATGTTCGTTTTCCTCGATTCGACTCGAATTTGATTTCCAATTAATCGTTACGACTTAACTTTGTTTTTGGTAAAATCTATTTTTGGTAATTTTAAACTAAAAGCTAATATTAAAAACTAGACTGAAAACTTAATTAATTTTAAACTAAATACTTTTAAAAACTATAAAAGAAATCTATTTTAAAATAAAACTTAATTAATTGAAATAAACTAAATTAAAAATCTATTGAAAATAAAACTATTTAATAAAAAAATTTTTATATCTAAATTTAATAAGACTAAGTAAAAACTTTTAACTAAATCTATTTTTAAACGAAACTATATTAAATGAAAACTAATTTAATACTATTTTTAAGAAAACTATTTAAAAGACTTTTATGAAAACAAATTTAAATTTATAAAAGTAATAAACTAATTTTTCAAACAAAACTAAAATATATAAAAAAAATCTAATTTAAAACTAAAAACTATAAATAAAACGGAAACTAATTTTGAAAAAAAAAATAAAATTTTAATGAAATTTAATTTTTTGTCTTTTTATTTTTATAAAAAACTGAATAAAGGAAACATTTTAAATAAAACTTTTATATTTAAATTTTAATTAAACTAAAACTTCTATTAATTAAACTATTAAAGAAATCTGCCAGATTAAAGCTACTATATTAAATTATCTACTCATAATTAAACACAAAAGGAGTTCTAGACTAGTTGGTTGGGGTGCTGGTAAGATATGCGAGAGGTCCTGGGTTCGAGCCCCCAGAGACCAGATTTGTAACTATTTAAATTTTTGGAATTTTGGAATTTAAAGACACACAGATCAAAAGGATCTGTGTTTTACACAGTTAAAGGAGCAAATCCCACAAAACCAAATAAGCTGTATAAACTACTCATTAAGCTGAAACAAAATTAAAAGCAAAGAAGCAGGTAGCTAAAAAGGCAAACAAGCTAAACAACTTCAATTCCCAACTGTCCTAAACTAAAAGCTAATCAGTAACTTATCTAACCAAAATAAATCAGACATAAAGCAGATAACCATATACGAACAAATCAGAAATTTTAAACTAAATAAACCCAAAAACAAAAAGCAGATCTATAAAATCTTAAACAAACTAACAAAATGGAGATTAAATAATCTAAAAACATTTCATAAATAAAACAATAAAACAAAATGAGATTGAGATGGGAACCCGGTGTCGAAACCGTTGAGCCGAAGGTAGGCGCTGTGCCTCCTTTGAACCGAGAACAAACATCACCACCTTCGAATCACCGTATCATCACCATCATCATCCTCTTCCAAACGAACCTTTTCTTTGAACAGTAACTATATATTTTCCATTAGGGAAAATATTTTTCCACTCTTTTTTTTATATTTAATACAAATAATAACGAACAGTAGAATAAAAAGTAGAAAGCAGATTAATCATTAAAAAAATGAATTTCAACAGAATTTAAAAACAAGAAGAGATCAAATAAAATTTAATTTTTCATTAATTAATAAAAAGAGTACAGTTGCTGAAAATAAAATTACATTAAACCTAATCTAATTTGAAAAAATTAAATCTAATTTAATCTACTCCTAAATTAATTAAAAAAACTGAAAAATAATAAAAAGCTTAGCAATTACAAGATGTGGGTGGGGTTTTTATAGGCAAACCCTCAAACCATTTTGGTTCTCCTTGGTGCCCACGAAAATAAGATCACAGCCCTTGATTTCTTCATTCTTCTTTCTCTCTTTTTTCTTCTCTTGAAATCAACGATTGAAAATCCATCTAGAGCCACAGATCGCCAGCGTGGATAGGGTGTGTTAGTTTAGGCTGAGGTGGAATGATCATATTGGATGGATTGGATATGGAGGAGTGTTTCCTCCAATCAAAAGTGGAGATTAGGCCATGTCGGATGGAGAGGGGAGGACCACATTAGTGTTTCATCCGAAAACCATGGGGATTTAATCCCCCATGGTATGAATTAATTATTTAGGGTAAAAACCCCAAATTTGGGTGAGTAATTTATGAAGGTAAAAAATTAGGGTTTGGGGGTATTGGGGCTGCGTGAATTGGGGAAGATGAGCAGTGGTGGTTTATGTTTTTCTAGTTAATATCGAATGGGGAAATAAAGTGAGTGATATGGTAAACGAATGAAGTGAGGATTGGGTTGACTGAAGGGTAAAAAAAAGGTTTTATTAATTTAGGGTGAGTGGGATACACGTGTTTGAGGATTGTGTGTGGGGATAACTAAAATGTGTGAACTGGGTGGAGGACACGTAGGGTGAGAGGTGTGAATTATTTCAATGTGTGTTGACTGGCAACAATTTTGACCAAGCAAATTCTTTCAAAATTTTTTCTTTATTTCTTCTGTCAAAACTTCTAAACCAAAATGGGCTTTTGAATTCTCGTTTAATGCTTCTGGCCCAATTTAATGAAAAAGTAACGTTCACGGTGAACGGATCCCAAAATCCAATTTTCTCACAAAAACCGTGAATCCTTACGAAAAGAGCCGGCAGCGGCGCCATTTGATACAATGATTTTGCTAGGTTGAAAGTTCGTTTCTCGGTATCTTCTCGAATTGATCACGGTTCAAAGTTGAATAGTTGTTCTTGGGGATTAAGAGGGGATTGGGTTTTCTATTCTATTAAAAAGGATTAAAAGAGTTAAGTGATAAAATTAAGCTAAAAACAATTGACAATTTAAAATCAAATTAAAAGAAATAAAGTGGAATTAAAAATTAAACAACAAATGAAAAGCAATTTATCTTAAGCAGTAAAACGTAATAACTAACCAAAAACATTCATTCGGAATAAATTCTTTTATGCGGAATAACCTTGATTCGGAATAACTAGATTAAAAATGTTCATTCGGAATGTGCTTCACTCGGAATACTCATGCGGAATATAGCTCATGCGGAATAACTGCCCAAAAACCTTCACTCGGAATAAATGCTTGACCCGGAATAAAATCAGTTCATTCGGAATACTATGCTTATTCGGAATAAAAGGAGAAAAATCACTCATGCGGAATAATTCGTTTATTCGGAATAATATTGAAAAGCTTGGTTCGGAATAATTTCGCTCATCCGGAATACATGCTCGTTCGGAATATGTTGCTCATGCGGAATGTCGCTCATTCGGAATAATAAGAAGAAAAAGCTTCGTTCGGAATATTACTTCGTTCGGAATAAAATGCCAAAATCACTCATCCGGAATATATGTGCTCATCCGGAATATTAAACTAAAATGCTGATTCTAAAAAAATGTTCACCCGGAATATTGATTATTCCGAATGAACACACTGATTCGGAATAACTAAACGAAAACTGCTGGTTCGGAATATTGCTTGGTTCAAAATGTTTAAGAGAAAAACCTTCGTTCGGAATAAATGTTAAGAAAAGCTTTATCCGGAATAATTAACCCAAATCCTTCATTCGGAATAAAGGTTGCTCATTCGGAATCTGGGAACTGAAGAACACGAAGAACAGGGAACTAAAACAAGAACGAATTTTAACCAAAATCAACCAAGTTTTAACCAAAGATTAAACCAAACTAACCACCAATCATCTACTAATGATAAACTTTAAACCAAATCAACAAAAACATAAAAACCACTTACTTTTGAAGATCAAACTTAACAAAATAAAAACTTAAGACTTTAGAATCAATAAGAAAAAGAAGAATAAGATTAAAAGGAAACTTGTGTTAAGGATTAAGGTTTAACAAACAAAATGAAAGATTAAAACTTACAAGGATTAGGATTAGATTTAATGAAAAATCACCAAACACCTTAAGGGTGTTGGTTACCCTACGAAACAAGAAAGAAAAAAAACTGGAAAATGAAAAAACTTAAAAACTTTTTCTAATGTGTGAACGGATCCTCTATTTATAGGAGATGTGGTTGGTTGGTGAGTGGGCTTTCTTCTTTCTTTTTGTCTTCTCGTCTTTTCAGTAAGGTTGACGTTTTCGATTCTGATTCGGGATTTTGTCGATTAATAAATTCAACTCGTCTTTTAATTTCTTTGTTTAATAGACTTGAGTTCTTCGACATATGTAAATCTTCCATCTTTGGTCCTTTTCTTCGATAAATCTTCAAATAGGCCCATTGACTTCAAATCTTTTGCATCTATTGGACTATAGACTTCGTCTTTTCGTCTTTTTCTTCGATAAAACCCGTGCAATCCCATGTTTTCTTCAATATTTATCCGGTTGGCTCGGAAAACACAACAAACACACAAACCACGCATAATTCCAAACAAATGATATTAAATACGCGTTTTGGTCTCGTTTTAGCAAGAAATAAGTGGTAAAAGGATGGGTGTTTTCACACCTATCATAAAAACTTAGTTTAGAGTTGTGTAAATCCATTGCACATGTGTGTGCTTGGATTTGTGTTGTGTAGATCCAAACTACATGTGTGTACTTGGATATGTTTAGTTGAGTTGTAATTAGTTTTGTTAGTTCTCACTAAACTATAAAGTGATGTGGTTGTGTCTTGTGAGTTCTCACTAAACTATAAAGTGATATGTAGTAGTGTTGTGTGAAGTTATCTCTTAGCTTCAAAGTGAAGAGTCGTGATGATTGGTTCTAGCTTTGGATTAGAACTCGACATCTAGCCTTGTGTTGGAAAATGGTGAAGTAGGCAACGTTGTGAAGATTGGTTCTAGCTTTGGATTAGAACTCGACATCTAGCCTTGTGTCATAAAATGGTGAAGTGGGCGACGTTGTGTAGATTGGTCCTAGCTAAGATTAGGTCTCGACATTTAGCTTAGTGTTGGAAAATAATGTAAGCAACATTGTAAGGTTTTCTCCGCCAAGAAAGGAGCGTGTGGATATAGTGGAAATCTCGAGTAAGGTGTAATCGAGGAGTAGAGTAGGAACGAGGATAGAGCCTCGTTGCCGAACCACTATAAATCTTGGTGTCTTCCTACTAGGTTGTTTCTTTCCTTACTCAGTAATTACATTCATTATCATTATACTTACTACACATTGTTAATGCATTAGAATTAAACCTAATTATTATGCAACTAGCTTTCAAGTAAAAGATAATTTTGTGCACTCACCTAATTGAAAGGAATTTTAATTAGGAGATAAACGGATGAGAAACTATTAACCCCCCCTTTTAGTTTCTACAATTGGTATCAGAGCGATGGTGACACAAGATCTTTGAAGTATATTGTACTTTAAAACTTGGATCGATCCATTGTCACCTAAAATTAAAAGGTTAAGTCATACTAAAGTTTTTCTTTGGTCAAAACTATTTTTTGTTGAAAATAAGCCTTTTAAATTGTTAATATTACATCTTATTTAGATTAGTAGTATTAATGCATTTTAGATTTACTCTTGAAATGTATCTACTAGTTTGCATCTTGTTATGTGTAGGTACTCATTAAGATAAATCATTCTATTGATTGTGGATTGAGTTACTTACTGATATGAGTGATTTTACTCATATCATTATCATCTTAAAACAATGAGATATTGCAATTAATGTATCAAAATGCCTTGTATTTGTATGTTTCTTGTTTTGATGTGTGTAGGTACCAAGTTCGCGAAAACCGGCAAATATCGACACGAGTTTGAAGATAAAGATCAACAAAGCAAATATTCGAGCTCGACTTAGCGGATTTCATTATTTGTCAAGTTTATGGGCTTAGTGGGACCCACAAATGCTTATTGGGCCAAGGAAAGCCCAAATCGGATGGAAGAAATTGCTTAAAGCTCAACTAATCCATTTACATTTGGGACATTTGTTTTTTATTTGTCCAAAGGCCCAAGCCCAAAATGAATTAAAGAAACGAGATGGGCTTTAGGGTTTGTGTAGATAAACTATGATCAGTCAAAACGTGTATTAAACACGTTACATTCACAACTCAATAAACAAATACCACTCACACGATTCATTCATTCATTTACTCTCACCCACTTTCACACTTTTCCACTCACAATAAAATAAAACTTTCGATATCACCAATGCTTTTCACTTTCCTTCTTTCTTCCCCAACCCACCATAACCAGTAAATACACTACTGTTCCGAAAGCCTAAATCATTATTTACTGGATATTATTTGGGGCTTTTCATCCCGCGTGTAATTCACGTGTGGGGGAATTAAATCCCCCAATTTTAAGGAAGAGAGTATGAGGAACGAAGAGGCTACGTGGCATCTCATAATTGGCTTTGACACATCATTTATTCCATTCCACCAATCAGAAGGCTTAAAACTAACACAACTAGCACACACGGATGCCATGTTGGCAATCCGTGTGCTAGTTGTGAATTTACAACCATCAGATTAAAACAACCAGGAGAGAGGATTGATCTAAGGGCCAAAAAAAAGAAGAATATGCTCAAGAATATCCGAAGATGCTCCTCAGCAAGCCTTAGGGATGGCTATAAAACCCCCCAATTTACTTGTAATTTTCATCCTTTTTTTACTTTAAAGTTATTATGTAGAAATTGTTTTAGGGTTAATTTTGTATTTCTTTTAATTAAATCTTGTAATATTTCTGAGGTTTAATAAAAGATCAGTCGTTTTCATTTACAATCATGTCTCGTTTATTTTTCTTTCCTGCTTAAATTGATATACGAGTTAATTATAATTACTGTTTCACATAATAATGTTTGTGATGTTAAGTATAAGCTAATTAATAGCTTAAATTTAATATTAAAAGTAAAGTATTGGATAAGTTTTTTTCCCCAAAGGAAGAAATTAAAAATGTTGAATCTACTGGTGGTGGTGGTTCGTTTGAAGAATAATGGTGATTGATGGTGGTGACATTTCATGTATAAGGTGGCTCAGCGCCAAACCTTCGTCTCAAAGGAAATCTTCAATAAGGTACTCATCTCTTTTATTTTAAATGTTAAATAGTTTAATATTTGTTTAAGTGTTAATATGCTTTAGATGATTGAGTAGTTCGTGAGTATTTGTTTCTGAATGATTTATGATTATTCGTGACTGATTTTATGAATCTGAAATTGATTTGTTAAGGATTGATTTTTATTAGGTAATTTTGAGTTATCTGATGTTTAATTTTGAATTGGATATTGATTTAGCTTGTAACAATTTAATGCTAGTTTGGATAGTATGCTATTATACTTTTTATGTTCAGTAATCTGCTTTTTAAAGTGACGTATAGAGTTTAATTTGGTTTTTGATGTTACTAGCTGTTGTTATGCTGTCCAATTTTGAGTAATCTGAATATTTGAGGTAATAGCCTAAGCTGATATAGTTTGCCTGCTAGGAGATTCATTTGTGTCTGCTGACTTGTTTCAGGAGTTGGATTATTTTAGTTTTCTTTTATTTTGTTTCGATATTTTGGTAATAGCCTAAGCTGAATAATTTCTTTTAGTTTTCTTTTGCTGATGATTATTTTGGTATGCTGAGTATTTGTTTAGTCCTGCTGATAATTGGTTTAAATGTGAATCTGTTTGTTTCGATAGTGTGAGTTTATTGTTTAAGATTGCTGATATTGATATTAAGTTAGGACTGGCATGTTAGTTTTTTTTAATTTGTCTGAATGTTTATGTTGTAAGATTTTATCAGCTTGCTTATACTAAGTTTTAAACATTCCATATAATCTGTGATTTCGTTTGATATTTTTGAGTAATTTTGCTGTTTAAACTGTTCAAGCAATCAACTTATCAGATCCCATTGATCTGATAAGCCACTAAGCTGTTCCCTAACAGTTTAAGTGAAAATAAGTTGTTATAATATTAGCAGCTTCAATTTAAGTCACTCATGTGACTCCTTTACAATTTGTTTGTCAAAAAGAAATTAAATCCAAAAATATGTCACTCAGGGGTCTCGAACTCGAGACCTCCCCTTTAATTGTCCAGTGTGTTTGCCAACTGGGCTACTTGCCTATTTGATTTTATTTCACTTTATTTGTTTCTTATAGTATAACTGTTTTGGCAGATTTCATTTAGTAGAAACTTTTGTTAACTTCAATTCCGGCTAAACAATTTTAATTAGAGATTTTATTAAAGTGTTTTTCTAGTTTTTAAATATTATTAATAGTTTTTAAATAAAATAAAAATAAAATAAAAATGTTTCTATTAAATTTAAATAGTTTAATTAGTTTATTTTTAATTAATTAGATTCTTATAAAATTAGATTTAAATAAAAATAGTTTTAAATAGATTTGTTTTAAGTGAATTTTAATAAAGATACTTAGTTTAAAAGTTAATTAGTTTTCTAAAAATAGATTAAAAGTCATTTTTAATTAAATAGTATTATTTTGTATAGATTGTTTTAATTAGTTTAAATTTTAAATATTTTTAATTTTTAAGTAATTAATTGTTTTAGATTTAAATATTAGCGGGGTTTACGATTCATGCACTTTAGGATTAGATTTAATAGTTTAAAATGAGTAGATTTTAATTTGAGTTTAAAAACCGAAAACCAATTCAAATCGATTGTCCAAATCAAAGCAAAACCTCTCAAATTCATAAGTTCTTCGTGTACAACGAACTGGATTCACCAACGTGTTTAATTGAATTCGTCATTGGTAATATTAGTCTATTACTTTTTCCTAAAGGTAATTTTCTAATTTACCCTATAACGTATCTCAAATTATCACTTTACCAACGTGTTTAATTGAATTCGTCATTGGTAATATTGTGTACGATTCACTTTTGTGGAGATTTGTTGATCGTTGATTTGAAGACCCTTTCCGTCCTCAGAAAGTTTGTTATTTTTCTATTATATAGTATGTATCGTTTTTCTCGTTTTTTGTGAATAATATATTATATTACGTAGAACAATAAATTTACATACTTTTCAAATAAGGCCTTAGTTGGGATTTCATCACCTAGCTATTGTAGTCGAATCCAAAACAAAAATAAAAGGCAAATAGATAAATACTAATAAGAAGTTTGAACTCGATTTATACAAACTATAAGGTGGGTATAAGGCGACGTGCTATAAAAGGCCGTCTAAGGAAAAAGGTTTTTAAGTGCTTTGTGCCACCTCGTTTCCCCGCTTGCTTGTGCGTATATTGAGAGGGAGAACCTATTATTGGTTTGCCGACTCAAGTAGTAATAAATCTTATTTTTGTAGTTTACTTATTGAACCTCGAGACGTTTAGGTTTTCACCTATCGTTTCAAAGTCGACCGAGGGTAATTTACTTCCATAGTAGTTATCCTTATTCCTTGTATTTTTTATCGATCATTTTTGATTGAGCAATACCAAATAAAATACCAAAAATAATCTTCTTCTTGTCTAAATTCTTTTCTTCAATCATCTAAATTCTCGTCTTTGTAGTGTATGAAATTACGTTCTTCTCGTCTTGTGATTGATTTTAATAGGCTTGAAAATATTCCTCGTAGAAATAGAAATCGTCAACAACGAATAGTGGAACCCGCGCTTCCACCTATTGTTGTAGAGATGGCCGATAACTGAACAATGGAGGAATTGCTCCGTGCACCCACCGAAGGGTATGGGGAAGCAATCGTTGTGCCGGCTATTTTGGCGGATCATTATGAGATTAAGACGGGTCTTTTATCGCTCATTCGTGCCGACCAATTTCGTGGCAATGAGACCGATAACCCGCACTCTCACATTTGGAATTTTCTTCGAATTACCTCGACTCTCAAGTTTAGAGATGTGCCGAATGACCCGATTAAGCTCATGCTTTTTCCGTACTCGCTCGAGGGTAATGCTAATATTTGGTATGAGAAAGAACCACCGGGTTCAATCTTAACATGGTATGATTTAGTGTCTAAGTTCATGAATTATTTCTTTCTACCGTCCAAAACAACACACATTAAGAACGAGATCACTAAATTTGAACAAAAAGTTCATGAATCGTTTGGGGTTGCATGGGAAAGATTTAAAGATTTGTTGAGACAATGTCCACACCACGGTTTCTCGGAATTGCATCAAATAAATACTTTTTATAATGGGCTTACTATGATTGAACAATATTCTTTAAATGCCACCGCGGGTGGTAATCTTTTAAGAAAAACTCCGAGAGATGCGTGGAGAATAAGTGAGGATAAGTCTAGAGCACAGTATTCACGAAACACACCGGGTGTTTCCAATGTGAATTCGTTTAATCCCGAGATTGCTAGATTGGACTCTAAGATTGATAGTGGATTCGCGACTTTGTTGAGTGAGATTAGGAAGAATCCTCATGGATCCGTTAATATGGTTGAGAATGTTTGTGTATCATGTGGTGGAGCACATCCTAATTATGCTTGTTTAACCACGGGGTTTGATCAAGCTAGTGCTTTTGCCGCGACGGGAACTTATGGCTCCAACGGTCAAGTTCCTCGTCAAAATCATGTTGCTCCACCGGGTTTTCCACCGGTTCAAAATAGGTACAACAATGGAAACAATGGGAACAATGGGAATAATTTTAACCATGGTAACCAAGGGAATTTCAATCAAGGAAATGGGTTTAATGCTAATCAAAACAATCAAGGTTTTCAAGGGAATAATCAAAATGATTTGTCAAGCTACATTAAAACGAATGAGGCAAATTTGAAAGCTTTTCAAAATAACATTCAAGGACAAATGGCAACTTTGAAAAATGAGTTTCAAAATACGATTAAAGGGCAAAACAATAAGATTGAGCTTAACCAACAAAGACTTGAACAAAACCAAACCCGTTTTGAGCAAAGATTAGAGCAAAGTCACAATCGTATGTAGAAAAGTTTGGAACAAGGTCAAAATAAATTGCTTTCGATGTTTGAGGGATTTATGTCTAAACCATCTACTTCTTCGGGTTGCTTACCTAGTAACACCATTCCAAGCCCGAAGGGAGAGCTTAAGGCCATAACCGTTTATGATGATTGTGAAAATTTAGATGAAGTTGAAGTGATTGAGTTTAAGCCTCCACCTAAGGAAACTTTTCTAGAAGTCACTAAGGCTACTTTGAATGTGATTAGTACCTCGGTTTTCTTTGATTTCTTTCCCGAGAAGTATAAAGATCCGGGTCAATTCTTGATACCTTGTGTTTTCAATGAGCTTGGGGTTTGCAAAGGCCTAGCCGATCTAGGAGCTAGCATTAACATAATGCCCCTAGCCCTTTGGAAGACTATTGACTATGCACTACTTAGTACCACTCGTATGATCATTGAGCTTGCTAATGGAACCACCACTCGACCGGTTGGTATAGCGGAAAATGTCATTATGAAAGTGGGAAATTTCTTGTACTTAGCCGACTTTGTTTTATGGTGATAAAAGCATTGTTTTTAAACCGGAAAAAATTCAAAGATTTGCTTCTAAAAAAGTTGAAAGTGTTAAACTTGTTGAAACAATTGAAAGTAATAAGAAAGCTCTTTTTGATAAAGGTGTTTTTCCAATTTTGGAAACTCTAATTTGTGAAAGTAAAAAGTTAAAGTCAAATGAAGTAGCTTGCTTTGTTGAAACATGTTGTAACCTTTCCTCATCTACACTTACTCCACACGAGGATGATAAGATTGAAAAACAAATTGATGATTACTTAAGTGAGCCATTTGATGCTAGTAAGTTTGTTAGTGAGAATTTTGATCCCGAGAATGATATTGCTTTAATTGAACAATCTTTGAAAATGGACTCATTTTCACTCTCTTCTAAGGATCATGTTGATGTTCATAAGGCACAATCTTCAATTGAAGAGCCTTTGATTCCTAGCTTCACACCGAGTGAGGTTAGTGGCTATTCATGTGATAAGCTCATCGATGAACTTTTTGCTATCATTGATCCACTTCCACGGGGAAGAGAAGACGTTTCCGATCTCGAGATCGAACGTGATTCTAGTGTTTTACCTACCATTCTCGAGGAATTCGCCGATGAATTGCCTTCTAATGAGAATGATGATCTTGTATCCGAGTGTGACACACTCGATACTTTGTCGGATATTTCTTGTGATGACAAGGATGACGATACTTTCGTGACCTACTCAAATCCTCTCTTTGAAGCTTCATTGAACAATAATCCATTTTTTCAAGAGGATTTTGAGAGCATCATACCTCCTACCTCTCACAACCTTTGTGATGATGATCTTCTTATGAAGGAGGTTGATGAGTTTCTTTATATAGACATTCCTTCGGAATTTGAGGAAGAGTCTAATGACGGTGATGAAGACTCTTGGTTTGATCACCCAATTTATGATGACGATAATGTTGACCCGGAGGGAGAAATTACTTTTGCTCCAATTATCCTTCCCACTCGCTTTGATCTTAATGTGCGGTTTTTTCATGCGACTCGTTTTGAGTACCATGACCCCTTTGTTCACATTCCTAAGAGTGATAAGGTCAACAAAGTCATGCAAGTTGAAACCACTATGGTTGAGACTTTTACCACACCTTTACCATGTGCTTTATATGATTTAGGATTAGCATGGGGGGACGACACCTTGTTGTCTATTCCTTTCTCCACCGAGGACGAGGTATTCGACCCCGGAATCGTTGATTTAGGGAAATCTCGGCCTTTCACCGATGTAATAAATGAAAGATTTTTCTATCATCTTGGTGCGAGTTTATCTCGGGGAGCATGCTACATCCATTTAGTGATTTGTGACTACCATCTCTTGTTAGAGATTTGTGTTGGAGTTTTATCCTTTCGTTTGTCATTCGACAACAAGGATGTAATTTTTGACCCCGACATCGTGCTTTATCATGGGTTCTATTCCATTATGCCGGTTTTTACCACTTTCCCTAAGGACCAATGAATGCGGGGATCGACTCGAGCTCATGACTCGGTGAACAAAAACGAGGTGCCTTGTGGGGGAGTCCCATACTTTCTATCTTCTTTCTATTTTCTAACACTAATAAAGCTTGATCTTTCAAGCTCGTGCTCGTGTTTCGTTGTGTTGTGATCTTAGGTATGACCTAATATTTGAAGACTCCCGTGTTCGGTTTTTGCCGGTCCACTTGATCTTCCATTCTTTGAATGCCAAAAAGGGGCACAATTTCTATCCCTTGATTTTTATCGACTAACGTTTTATCTTGAGGAATAATTAATAAATGGCTTATAGATTTGCGTGCTCTTTCCATGCTAGGAATTTGCATTAGACTCTTCGTGTCTTAGCAAGGGGGTGTTACTCTTGAGCTAAGAAACATTGAGGACAATGTTTGGTTTTAGCATGGGGGAGTCAATCGATATAATCGCTTGTTATTGCTTTTGTCGTGTCCAAACTATTGTTTTTCTCATTTTTTTCAATAAAATTTTAAATTTTTAGTGTTTTTTTTAAGTTTTAATAAATAAAATAAGTGCTTTTGACACGAATGTAGGCTTTCTGTTGGTGAAAATAAGAATAGTTTTTGACTCGACTCGGTTTTTAACCTTAGCTTTTCCTTAACGTATTTGAATTAAGTTTTGCTAGGCTTTTATATAGGGATCTTTAAAACGCGAAAGTCTTAATTCATACGAGTTAAGAACAAGAACTTTTCGCAAGCTCCTATAATTGATCCTAGAAAGTCGTTTATCAAGGGAACTTTAAAATGCAAAGTCTAAAACTTGAAAAAGTATAAGAAGATGCAAGATCCTATAGATGACTTGAAAACCCAAAACTTTGATTTAATAGGCTAAGTATCCATTGATTTCACATTTTTGAAATTTTACAATATGGAGAACAAGAGATGATAGAGCCAATTATAAGTTTTGTATTCTTTCGTGAATTTATGTGAGTTAATTATAAGCCTATTCTCCCATCGCTTGCTAATAAATTTATCTTCAATAAATAAGGTTGTACAATTTGAAAAGTTACTTAGCTTCTAGCCCAAGATCGTTTAAAAGTTGCTCGGTATGGATTAGAGTTCATAGCTAAGGCATAACTTATTGAAGCGGGATGCGAAGATTGGCGAGTCCAAAAAGGCCCTAACAAGGCATGAGGGCTATATTTTATTGCTAAAGATCTCAGGTGATGTGAAGAATCATTTATCAAAAATCAATATGAAGGATCGAGACACATGACGAAAAACAAATACTCCCCAAAAGTCAAGGAGAAGTCTATCCAAAAAGGCCCTAACAAGGTATGAGGATAAATAAAGCCAAGTCTAAAAAGGAGGCGGATCGTTGTATATCAAAATCCCAAATAAAGATTGGAGAAAAATGAAGAAGTCGTGGTCCAAGTATGAATCTCTCAAAACTTCAAGTGAAGAAATTCCTATATGAAGAGAAGACCATTATTTCATGAACGTCTCTCAAGGTTTGAAGTATAAAGTCGCTGCCAAATATCGGTCCGAGAAATGTCTCAAATCGCGAAGCGAGTTATGCAAAGAAATGAACTTTATGAGGTCTCGAGAAGCAGTTTTAAAAGATTTTGTCCTTTAGCTAACTATTGGTTAAATCGTTCACTTTATTTTCGGACTAAATAACTATCAAAATAAGTAAACAATGCATCCTCGTGATCATTGAAGACAACAATAAAATATAAGAGATACACCTAGGAATAAGAGAGTCTAAGTGAATAATTGGCCCACATGAGTTCGTGTTAGTTTCCTAACTTATAATAACAATGATCTTGTTTTTGCACTTGGCATGGAAAAGTGAAAAGTCGGGGACGATGAATCTATTTGAGTTTTATGATCCTTAAAGTTATTTTTCAATAATGAAAGCAATACATTATGTCTTTGCAAAATAAAGTGTCAAAATGTTGAATAATGGTGTAGTTAGTGTTTTATTCTATCATTGCGTGAGGACACGGCAATTGCTTAGCAAGGGGGAGTTTGATATGAGTGATTTTACTCATATCATTATCATCTTAAAACAATGAGATATTGCAATTAATGTATCAAAAATGCCTTGTATTTGTATGTTTCTTGTTTTGATGTGTGTAGGTACCAAGTTCGTGAAAACCGGCAAATATCGATACGAGTTTGAAGATAAAGATCAACAAAGCCAATATTCGAGCTCGACTTTAACGAATTTCATTATTTGTCAAGTTTATGGGCTTAGTGGGACCCACAATTGCTTATTGGGCCAAGGAAAGCCCAAATCGGATGGAAGAAATTGCTTAAAGCTCAACTAATCCATTTATATTTGGGACGTTTGTTTTTTATTTGTCCAAAGGCCCAAGCCCAAAATGAATTAAAGAAACGAGATGGGCTTTAGGGTTTGTGTAGATAAACTATGATCAGTCAAAACGTGTATTAAACACGTTACATTCACAACTCAATAAACAAATACCACTCACACGATTCATTCATTCATTTACTCTCACCCACTTTCACACTTTTCCACTCACAATAAAATAAAACTTTCGATATCACCAATGCTTTTCACTTTCCTTCTTTCTTCCCCAACCCACCATAACCAGTAAATACACTACTGTTCCGAAACCCTAAATCATTATTTACTTGATATTATTTGGGGCTTTTCATCCCACGTGTAATTCACGTATGGGGGAATTAAATCCCCTAATTTTAAGGAAGAGAGTATGAGGAACGAAGAAGCTACGTGGCTTCTCATAATTGGCTTTGACACATCATTTATTCCATTCCACCAATCAGAAGGCTTAAAACTAACACAACTAGCACACACGGATGCCAGGAGAGAGGATTGATCTAGGGGCCAAAAAGAAAGAAGAATATGCTCAAGAATATCCGAAGATGCTCCTCAGCAAGCCATAGAGATGGCTATAACCCCCCCCCCCCAATTTACTTGTAATTTTCATCCTTTTCTTTACTTTAAAGTTATTATGTAGAAATTGTTTTAGGGTTAATTTTGTATTTCTTTTAATTAAATCTTGTAATATTTCTGAAGTTTAATAAAAGATCAGTCGTTTTCATTTACAATCGTGTTCGTTTATTTTTCTTTCCTGCTTAAACTAATATACGAGTTAATTATAATTACTGTTTCACATAATAATGTTTGTGATGTTAAGTATAAGCTAATTAATAGCTTAAATTTAATATTAAAAGTAAAGTATTGGATAAGTTTTTTTCCCCACTGGAAGAAATTAAAAATAGTGAATCTACTGGTGGTGGTGGTTCGTTTGAAGAATAATGGTGATTGATGGTGGTGACATTTTGTGTATAAGGTGGCTCAGCGCTAAACCTTCGTCTCAAAGGAAATCTTCAATAAGGTACTCATCTCTTTTATTTTAAATGTTAAATAGATTAATATTTGTTTAAGTGTTAATATGCTTTAGATGATTGAGTAGTTCATGAGTATTTGTTTCTGAATGATTTATGATTATTCGTGACTGATTTTATGAATCTGAAATTGATTTGTTAAGGATTGATTTTTATTAGGTAATTTTGAGTTATCTGATGTTTAATTTTGAATTGGATATTGATTTAGCTTGTAACAGTTTAATGCTAGTTTGGATAGTATGCTATTATTCTTTTTATGTTCAGTAATCTGCTTTTTAAAGTGACGTATGGAGTTTAATTTGGTTTTTGATGTTACTAGCTGTTGTTATGCTGTCCAATTTTGAGTAATCTGAATATTTGAGGTAATAGCCTAAGCTAATATAGTTTGCCTGCTAGGAGATTCATTTGTGTTTGCTGACTTGTTTCAGGAGTTAAATTATTTTAGTTTTCTTTTATTTTGTTTCGATATTTTGGTAATAGCCTAAGCTGAATATCTCTTTTAGTTTTCTTTTCCTGATTATTATTTTGGTATGCTGAGTATTTGTTTAGTCCTGCTGATAATTGGTTTAAATGTGAATCTGTTTGTTTCGATAGTGTGAGTTTATTGTTTAAGATTGCTGATATTGATATTAAGTTAGGACTGGCATGTTAGTTTTTTTTAATTTGTCTGAATGTTTATGTTGTAAGATTTTATCAGCTTGCTTATACTCAGTTTTAAACATTCCACATAATCTGTGATTTCGTTTGATAGTTTTGAGTAATTTTGCTGTTTAAACTGTTCAAGCAATCAACTTATCAGATCCCATTGATCTGATAAGCCATTAAGTTGTTCCCTAATAGTTTAAGTGAAAATAAGCTGTTATAATATTAGCAGCTTCAATTTAAGTCACTCCTGTGACTCCTTTACAATTTGTTTGTCAAAAAGAAATTAAATCCAAAAATATGTCACTCAGGGGTCTCGAACTCGAGACCTCCCCTTTAATTGTCCAGTGTGTTTGCCAACTGGGCTACTTGGCTATTTGATTTTATTTCACTTTATTTGTTTCTTATAGTATAACTGTTTTGGCAGATTTCATTTAGTAGAAACTTTTGTTAACTTTAAATCCGGTTAAAACATTTTAATTAGAGATTTTATTAAAGTGTTTTTTCTATTTTTTAAATATTATTAATAGTTTTTAAATAAAATAAAAATAAAATAAAAATGTTTCTATTAAATTTAAATAGTTTAATTAGTTTATTTTTAATTAATTAGATTTTTATAATATTAGATTTAAATAAAAATAGTTTTTAAATAGATTTGTTTTAAGTGAATTTTAATAAAGATAATTAGTTTAAAAGTTAATTAGTTTTCTAAAAATAGATTAAAAGTCATTTTTAATTAAATAGTATTAATTTTTTATAGATTGTTTTAATTAGTTTAAATTTTAAATAGTTTAAATTTTTAAGTAATTAATTGTTTTAGATTTAAATATTAGCGGGGTTTACGATTCATGCACTTTAGGATTAGATTTAATAGTTTAAAATTAGTAGATTTTAATTTGAGTTTAAAAACCAAAAACCAATTCAAATCGATTGTCCAAATCAAAGCAAAACGTCTCAAATTCATAAGATCTTCGTGTACAACGAACTTGATTCACCAACGTGTTTAATTGAATTCGTCATTGGTAATATTAGTCTATTACTTTTTCCTAAAGATAATTTTCTAATTTACCCTATAACGTATCTCAAATTATCACTATACATATCTCGACACATCACTTACACTTATAGAAGACTCATCTTCTTTGATTTCCAACATCATTGAATGATGATATCAAGGTGGGTAGGAGTGATACTAATACTTGAAGACTTAGTAGTCACTATTAGTCATAGTTGCACTTCGCATTGGTTCCTTGAAAGCTCGGAATGCAATTTGTGGCCAAGGTACGCTTTCGTTCTTCCACACGCCCTATTGATCACTCTTTTGATCATTAATTGACTATATGCTTGTTCTTGGCATCCTTGCCTTGACATTTATTTGTGGTTTGTGATTCTTTCCTTTTTCCCTCTCAAACCTTCATTTCTTGGATACTTGGCTCACTATGGAGATGTAGGGTGAGTTAGTAGAAGCTTAAAGTATCGAGCATGATTTCCACGGTTTGCACCCTTACGGTTAGTAGGCCCAATATCATGTGTAACTTGTGCAATTAAGCTCATCTCTAGGATGAGTAGTGAATCCCTTGAGATACCAAACTACTTCATTAAGTTGTAGGTGGATTTTACACATTTGGAATTGAAATATTCCAAGGATATTTTTATTGTTAATGCTAGAAATAATTATCCGATCATATGGGAGAGAAAGTGAATCTATACTTTGCACATGTTTTGAAATAGAATACGACTACTCTTGAAAACTATCTTATTCTATGCATCAAAATTTCTTGGTATAATTCAATACCAAAGCCGTTTAGACTTTCACCGAAAAGGCACGTCTTAAACCACTATATATGACACAAGCACTTCACCTCCTCAATTTTAAGAATGTCATATGTCTCTTGAGCAATGTTCTTGGTCTTAATTCACTTACCTTGACTCCTCTCCCCTTTGCTTCTTTACTACGAGTAGTCGTTTGTTCGTTTCGGTCTTTTCCTATCTCGATTCAACTCGTAATCCTTCAACAAGGCATTATTACTTAGTGTTGTGGTGGTCCAATGATATCCTAAAAGGTTTAAGATATATTTTTAAGTATTTTAAAAATTTTGGTTTTCAAAAATTCATTGTTTTTCTTTGATAAAAACCTGCCTATGTAGGCTATTCTTTATCTCTCGCGGTTCAAACATGCGGTTCTCTATCGATAAGGAACCACGTGCAGGAACTTTGTCAGAGCGTCAGTTTTTATAAAATACCCTTTTTCAAACAAACCCTTCTCTCTCTTTCTTTCTCATAGCCGACGGTAGAAGCTTCAAAAACCTTCAATCACTCAAATTAATTGATTCCATGTTGTGGGTTTCACTCATCCTTCATCAAACATCAATTAATTGTAAGTATTCTCATTCAATTTAATCTATTTTGTTCTAGGGTTCATCCTTTCATAATTGGGGATTTTTAAAATTGAAATTGAATTAGAACCTTGATAGGAATGTGGGTTGACATAGTTATGTTACTATGATTCCTTAAGTTCATATTCATTAAGATTTCACTAAACCCAACTTGTAGAACAATCCGAATTTTGACTAATTTTTTTTGGTTAATTGATGGAATTTAGATGAACCCATGAACAATTGGGTAATTACATTGTTAATTCATGCCTAAAATCTTTGTTTTGAAAAACCAATGTTCTAGTTCATTGTTGATTCTACATAGTTTATATGTTTTGGTCAATGATGAAATGCGTACATTATGAACATGAGAATGACAAGGATTAATCCTTTGTTTGTCAAGCAATTGATGAAACACATTATCATCTTTTGATTTTTGATTTTTTTTCATATGAGTGATTGGAGAAACATTTCTTGTCTATTGTATTTAGGTACAAATCATGCCTTCAAGATATCAAAAAGATCACCAAGACACTAGACAATATATGCCTAACCTTGCCGACTTTTGTCACTCAATTCAACTTGCCAACACCTATCGTTCCCTTCAAAACCGTTGTTTCCACGAGGGTAGAGTTGTCTAAGAGGACATTAGGAATTATGCTTACATAAAATCTATGTTTGAACAAATTGGGTTCGATTGTTTGTTATACATAGAAGAAGACATTTACCCCCAATTCCTCTTGGAGTTATTTATAACTTATTCTCTCATTATGGAAAATGGTAGAATATTTGTTAGGTTCATTTTGAATGGTCAACTCATTCAATACACTCTCGAGACCTTTGGTCAAATTCTTGGTGTGCCATTTGAGGGTAGTTGTCGATTCACGGATAAATGGAATCTTGAAGCTCTCCTTGAGTCCAACGATTGTCCTCCAAATGCCCACTTGGAAGTTGACTTTGAATTCATCCTTGACATCATTTCCAAAGTGCATAATAGAACCGTTGTAAGAATCCTTCATTCTAAAAGACGTTCGGTGAAACGTCATGAGGTTCTCTTAAGCTACCTTAATGATGACATGGTCCAATGGGCCAACATCCTTAGGGAAAATATATTTTGTCTTGGTGGTAATCGGGATCATGTTCCGGCATGTTTAGTGCATATGATATTTTGCATCTTTACCGATACCAAGTATAATTTAGCATATTTTATCACTCGACGGATCAATTATGCTATCTCCAAGCCTAAAACAAACATCCCTTATGCCATGCTCCTTACTCGCCTCTTAAAAAGGTTTGTTCGTGACTTTACCAATCTCAATCTTTCTCGCTTTCAACCAGTTCAACGATTAATGTTGCCTATTCAAGAGGTATATGAAAGAAATCCTAGAAGTGATAGAGGTTCAAGAAAAGCCGACCAACAAGAGTCTGATGATGAGGACACTTCTATGCCAACAAGTGATGGTGATGGCATAGGTACAAGTGTTCATTTCGGCTATTCGAGTAACTCCCCCCCCCCTCCACTAACTCATTCATGGACGGGTTAGAAGACCTATCTCCTTCTCCTCACCATGCTACTAGTGAATTTCCGGAGAACCTTAGTCTTGAGGATGTCTATCGGTTAAATCTTAGAACACAAGGTGAGTTACATGATCATCGATTTGAGTCAAGAGGTGGATTTAAGTACTTGGGGAAATTGATCAAAGGACTTGGCAAGAAGAAGAGATGATGACTTGGATTGGATTCATGATGAACATGTTGTTGGACATGTTTTATGATGTTGAATTTTTTTTGTGTGTATTAACTATTACTACCTGTTTAGATTACTAACTATTTTAATCCTTAATTAACTATGTAGTCGATCTTTCGATTTACATAGCTTTTTGCATATTTGTGTTTGTTAGGTTCCTAGATTTTGATTTATAGTTAACTTTGGCTTGCTATTTACCTGTGTGAAATCTGGGCTGACCAAAGTTTGAGGAAGTGCACATTTTTGACACCACTGGTCACGATTCCATATCGAATCCGCGGTTCCTTAGAGATAAAGAACCGCGGACCCACATAAGGAACCGCCTGTCCCTGTTTCGACATAATCTTTTCTTTACACTGTTTTCCTTAATCGGTGTAAAACTTTGATAAATTTTTTTTGTTAAAACCTACACTTTCCTAAACTAGGGTACCTAATTTAATTATTCACCTAAAATGATTTTAACCCATTACTAGTTTGGATCATTCCCTTCTCTTCTTAAACCCTTTCTTGTTGATTGTGTTCTTCATCCCTTCAACTCTTCTCCAAACCTTAACACACAACCATGGTGTCCACTAGAACATCCACTTTTTCTAAAACTTCCTCCTCCAAAAGAAGCCTCAAAATTAAGATTAAGATAACTAACATTGGTTCTTCATCTTTTCACACTCACAAAAATGAGATCTCTTCCATTCTCATTTCTTCTTCACCTTCACCACCCCTTGATCCATGCAAGACAAACTCAAACCATGGTACCAACCATTCGCATGGTTCTACCTCCTCTTCATGCCAATCAAGAATGAATGATCTTTCTTCACCTTTCACCCCTAGTCCTCCTTTGGATGAGATTCCTCAACCACAACCTCTACAAAGCATTCCCTTTGTACTTGAGCATTTGGTTACCTCTCCTTTCACTCCACCAAATTCTCGCATCTCACCCTTGGACACTATGCCTCCACCACCTCCTCCACCCTCTAACACTAATGCTCCTATTTTGGGCATTCCTATTCCCCACTTCATGGGTGATCCTTACTTCTTTGGGTTCCTAGAAGCTCATAGTGAAAATGACCATGTTGTCTCTATAATAACTACATCATTCAAAACCTAAGGTTGGAGATTCTTGGTCTTCATAGAAGGTTGCATGATTTCTTGCTTGCCTTGTTCTCCATGCCTCCTCCTAGGAGATGAATGATGGTTTTCAAAATAACATGCTTTTTAAAGAAGGTCAAGCCAAAGAGATCTATGAATTCAAATCCTAGTTTTAGCTATCTTTGTAGTAGTTAATTGTCATTTTATTTCTTGTATTTCCTTTCTTTTCCCTCATGATTTTCTCATGTGGATGATTTATGGATTTAGTTTTATGTGTTTTAATCTATGTTATCACATTAAACAACTTTAATTTATTTAAAATGGAATCTAAATCTATTACAACCTCTAGAAACTTGACTTAAAGTTGGATCAAAATGTTATCTAAATACTTTGTCACCCTTTGTCAAGACATTCTTTGTGAATGTGTTGCTTTTATGCAACCTAGCATACTCTAGTGCTAAAAGAGGTAAAAATCCAAGATTTGCAAAATTTTGAAAAAGTCTTATTTTTCTCCAAAACTTTTGAAAATTAAGGTTTGCTGTCCTCTGGACGCGGCTCCTTAGCCCCCAGGCAGCTCCATAGCGATATGGAACCGCGGGCTATATTAAGTAACCACGCACAGTAAAGCCGTTTTTGGTCTTTCTTATTTGACCACTGTCTTAGTTAAGATTATTTGTTTACCTAATTTGGCTAAACTTTTCCTAAAACCTTTCTTTTTCATTTCAAATCTTTGCCTTGTCTATTTTCTTTAAATTCTTCTCTTTTGGGAGTTCTTTTCTTCATCCCTCATAATGCCTAATTCTTCCTTTCATAACCTTGACATTTCTTTGTCACAAACTTCTCAACCTAAAGCTTCTTCTTCTAAGCTTTCAAAGAAACCAAAAATCTCGGTTAAACTCGTTTGGATCAAAAAGAACAAGAATCCTCATGATTCTTCTTCTCCAAAATCCTCCAAGAATTCCTCTTTCTCTCTGATTTAATATTGGAATGAGACATACTCTATAAATCCAATTACCGGAGAAACAGAAATTCTTCCACCACCACCAAAACCTTTTAACTCTCCTCAACTCAATGACCTATCTTCTTTCCCTAATCTCACTAGGCATTGTAATAACATGTCTTATCCATTATCTCCCTCTCCACCAACCTCTAAATTTGATGGACCTCCCCCATCTAACGACTTTGTTTTGCATCATGGTTCCTCGTGTGCTTGTTTCCGTCTTTAACAAATTGAACTTGCTCATATCTATGACAAGCTAAATTTCCTTGAATTCCTCCTCACTCGACCTCCTCTTAAAGTTTTCGTTCCCGTGAACAAAACTTTGAATGATGCTTCGTCGTCTTTCTTTTCCAACTAAGGCACATTTTGTACTTTAGTTGTTTGAGTTAATAAAACTTAAGCAATCCTGGAAGATTATCACTATTAGAGTAGTTTATGCTTTGTGTTTATTTTCCATATTTTTTGCTTTAAATATTCATATTGTGTGTATGAATATTTCTCTTGTATGTTATTTCATATTTGTATAATATGATGTTATATGTGTTATCTTTCCCACTAATTCTATCTCACACATTTCTTAAAGAGTTGATCATGGCTAAAACTTAAAATTAATTATGGGTGATTCCATAAATTCTAAATTTTAACCCCATGACATTTTAAATCATCTTTGATTGGTTTGGATGTTTCTTTTCTTCCTTTATTCCACCAACTGAACTATGATGTTTTCAATACACACTCTTTGGACATACTTAGCAAATGCTTGCTTCTAATTTGAGATTTCTTTTCCTTCTCCCTCTTAAGTTAGTTAGCAAGTAGTGCACATACATACATTGGTGTTTTTTCTTTCTTCTAACCTTTGTGTAGCATGTAACCTTAGCTCATTTTCTTGGTGCCCCAAGCAAGGGGGAGTAAGCAACAAGGGGGAACTACTAGCAAAAGTCCGGTTCTTTTCTTCTTCAAAGACTTGTGCTAACCTTTTTGCTTCGACAAAGGGGGAGAAATGATAGTGATAAACTCGTTAATAATTCGAATAAACTTGTATTTTACGTAAATGAGTTTATAGTTTGTTGTAATCAAAAAGGGGGAGATTGTTAATGCAAAGAAATGCCTAAAAACAATGTTAGTATTAATTAATCTTTCTTAGTTTTGATCACGACAAATTACAAAGACATTTATTATCAAACACAATCATAAAACTAATTATCTAACAAACACTATCATCAAGGTAATAATCATTACACTAACATATCTTAATCATGCTTAGTGATCATAAAAGTGATTAGCCTTAAAACTCACTTTTGTCAAATGTAACAAAAGATTTTTAATAAACTTTATTTTTTAGAAAATATTTTATTAAAATGAAAATGTAAATTTGAATATGGCATATTCCAAAGGCCATAAGAATATCCTTTGAATGTTCAAACAGCCTCAGATATTTCAAATTCACTAAAAGACAAAACGGAGCGGAGTCTAGTGCCCGCGGTTCCTTAAGTGCCTACGCGGTTCCCTATCGATAAGGAACCGTCTGGTAGATAAGGAACCGCCCCCAGATAGCCACTGGCATTTTTCTTCTATAAATAGTGGATCAAATCTGCATTCTCATTAACCCTTTTTGGACATCTTTTTCAGCCTTCTTTATCCTATCTAATCCTAGTCATTTGTAAATGATCACTTAATGTGTTAAGTATGTTTACTCATGATTATCCTCTTGATCTCCTTCTTTACCTTGTCCAAAGAGAAGATCACTCACACACTTGTGATGTGATTAAAGATGAAGCATTGATGAAGATCACCTTCTCCTAAAATCTAGTCATGTTCATCATTTGTTTATTTGTGTCTTGTGTAGATTCAATGTATTTGTGAATACTTGGACTAGTTGTGTTCATCCAAGCTATATGTGAACACTTGGATTAGAGTTGTGTAAATCTATTGCACATATGTGTGCTTGGATTTGTGTTGTGTAGATCCAAGCTACATGTGTGTACTTAGATATGTTTAGTTGAGTTGTAATTAGTTGTGTTAGTTCTCACTAAACTATAAAGTGATGTGGTTGTGTCTTGTGAGTTCTCACTAAACTATAAAGTGATATGTAGTTGTGTGGTGTGAAGTTCTCACTTAGCTTCAAAGTGAAGAGTCGTGAATATTGGTTCTAGCTTTGGATTAGAACTCGACATCTAGCCTTGTGTCGGAAAATGGTGAAGTAGGCAACATTGTAAAGATTGGTTCTTGCTTTGGATTAGAACTCGACATCTAGCCTTGTGTCGTAATATGGTGAAGTGAGCGACGTTTTGTAGATTGGTTCTAGCTAAGATTAAGTCTCGACATTTAGCTTAGTGTCGGAAAATAATGTAAGCAACGTTGTAAGGTTTTCTCCGCCAAGAAGGGAGCTTGTGGATATAGTGGAAATCTCGAGTAAGGTTTACTCGAGGAGTGGAGTAGGAACGAGGATAGAGCCTCGTTGATGAACCACTATAAATCTTGGTGTCTTCCTACTAGGTTGTTTCTTTCCTTACTCATTACTTACATTCATTATCATTATACTTACTACACATTGTTAATGCATTAGAATTGAACCTAATCATTATGAAACTAGCTTTCAAGTAAAAGATAGTTTTTTGCACTCACCTAATTAAAAGGAAATTTAATTAGGAGATAAACCGATGAGAAACTATTCAACCCTCCCTTCTAGTTTTTACATAGTGGACCGATTAGATTGTAACACCCCAAAATTTATACAATTCAATACAACAGAAGACTCGTTGGTGTTACGGGATAGCACATTACTCACATCATAGACAACGCTTAAAAATCGTGTCGTTTATTAATAAAGCATTTCCATTCATATATATCAAATTTACATAGGTCCCAAGTCATTGTATTTTATACAAGTTTTACAAAGAGTTTGAATGGAAATTATTATTTATGTGCGGGCCATGAATTCTTGTTGTCTTCCCGAGAATTACCTTCAAGTACCTGAGATAAAACATGTTAAGAAAAGGTCAGCGAAAACGACGAGTGAATTCATAGAGTTTTAATTAAATCCATCAATATAACATCGGTATAAAATTATTACCGAAAATCATTTTGTACAAATCTTTTTAATAGGAAATAAAATAGCCAAAGTCATTTAATACAAATCCTTATCAAAATCATAATATAGGCTTTCGCCTTCAAAATAATTATACGAACCATTGTCGTTAAAAACATCATACCATACGTTTTATAACGTTGTATAAAGTGAAATAAAAACCGTTATATGAATATGGTTATATAAAACCAAAACATGAACATAATATAATTAATAAGACCCCGTATTGCTAGTCAGGCAATACATCGTAACTCAATACGTATATCAGTATTTTCGTTATTTGGATTATTATAAGCCGCATGACATTGTTACCTTACTACAACAAACAACGGGTAGCTAGCCCGAAACTCAATTTTTCCATCTAAATTAGCGTGTCGTCACAATAATCTCGCTTGTGTAAATCTTCTCATACTTAAATTCGCTTACAAATCAATGTGGCACGACGGGGATCAACCGTCAAGGCGCGAACTGGGGTGATCGTCCCCAAATAGTACTATTATATGCATAAGCGTCTACCAAATCCCGGTAGTTCACAATTCATGCTAATGGGACTTTTAGTGACATAACCTAACTTTAATAATCCATTTTATCTCATCTATCGGGTCATTTAATCATTCATCGGGTCATACAATCATTCGGGTCCAAATCAATAAACAAACAATCGGGACAACTAGTGTCCTATTTTATAAAAACTAACATGTTATCTCCCTCGCGGGTTTATCAAACATTTCATAAAAACATTTAAAAGAGTGCGAGGCTATGAACTCACGTGGATGTGGGAAAGCGGGTTATCGGTAATTCGGATGTACGGTACGTGCTTCAATCACAGAAACCTAGACAAATAATACTCGTCTTAGACTTTTGTCCAATGACTTTATCAAAATAACAATTATGTATATATATGATGACTTTATACATATGATGATGATCAAGTGGTTTATACATCTTTACTTATTTATTATAGTGTTTATGTGTTGGTAACATTTTTATACTAGTTATACTAGTTCAATTTAATTACATTTTGAGGCCCAATGGGCACATTACAAGCCCAATATATTATATTATCCCAATTATACTTTTATTATCAGTATTATATTTTACATGTTGGTCCCAAATGGGTTAAGCCCAATAAGTAAGTTTATAAGTGTTTTACTAACTAGTCGGGTTTATAGTCCGATAAGGCTACTTTGGCCCGTTAATGTCTATATGTTGTAAAGCTCGGGTTTTATCGGTTTTTACTTGTTATATATGTTTATATATCAGTATGTGAGTTTATAAAAGTTTACATTAGACGGGTCTAACCGTCTAAGTTTTATTTAACAAAAACGTTAATCTTTCGGTTTTAGCCGAAAAGACGTAAAACTTAGTATATAGTTTTTATAACTTATAAAACTTACCAAACTACCATTTTTATATAATGTCCATTTATTTATCCTTATGCATTTTTATATAAATTAAATATATAAGTTAGTGGGGTTTAATTCACATTTTATACTATATTTATTTGAGTGCTTATATAATAATATTAAACTTTAATTTCACAAAATCAGTCCTAAAAATTTAGTCTACTAAAATGATCATATCTAGAGTTCTACATGGAGATAGAACCCCAAATTTTTATCACAGAAACTACATGATATGTGCTTCATTGTATTCCTTTATAGCTATTGATTAATCAACCTCTAAGTATTTTAATAAATTCGTCCAAAACAGTATAGGTATATTTGCACTCTAAACTTGTTTTGATCATATCTCACTCATTTTTATGATTCTATTGTATGGCCAACTCTCACATGTGTACAAGTCTCAATACTCACTGTATATCAATTCATCTATACCATTTTATCAGTTCCTCATATGTTTATTTACTGTTTTTATACAGCCTACTAAATTAAGCAAGATTAACCACTTTTACATATAGTTTTTCATCTTTTTACCCATGTTTATCAACACCAAATCCCCACATAATATTTTTATCATCATATATTCATCATATACATATACAATAAGAAAGAAAATACATGATTACATAATCAAAATAACAAGAGGATGGAGAGAACAATCTTTATACCACCAAGATTATGTAGGTATTCATCAAGGCTTAGATTTTTGATGGAAGAACTTGTGATAGATCAACACCAATCTTCATGGCCACCAATACTTGTAAACTTCATGTAGAAATCAGCCCTTGAACATCACCAAATCTTCTCCTTGTATGTTAAAATCACCACCAATCTTTAAGGCTTCAAAGGTTCTTCACCATATGTGTAGATATCACGTGGTTTGTGGTTAAAATTGATCAAATGGTGGTGGTTTATGGGTGGTGGTGGTGGACGGCTAAGAGAGCCAAAGGGAGAGATGAGAGTGTTCTGCATGGAGAAAATGAAGTAAATGGTTTCACTTGGGTGGTTTTGTGGTTTGGTTATGTGTTAGATTGTTTATTAAGCTTGCAAGACATGTGTCTTGCAAGTTTATGTATAAACTTGCCACAAGGCTTGTGTTGTCCGGTTATAGTGGGGGTGGGACAAAACTTGTTTTTGTCTCATCCCCAACTATTTACGTGTACTCCTCGATTCCAGTTTCCTCGATTTACGTGCCCTCGGGTCGTTTTATGAAAAACGTTTCCATAAATTTTGAACCAACGGCACAAAACGAATCTAATAAAAATTGTCTCATCAAAAACGGAGTTCGAAAACGTAAATACGTAATCCTAAGGTTTCCGGTTTAGTCGTAAAGGACGTTAAATTATAATCGTAAGTCCTAATCTCTTCTCGTAAATTTTTGAGTTTATGAACCAACACAAATTTAAAATCTCAAAATATTATTTACGGATAAATTTATTTTCTGAAATGTCGGACTGTCACCAAAACGGTGTATGTAAACGTAAGCACGTAACGTATAATCCTCCGGTTTAGACGTAGTCGATGCTACTTCAAGAAGTAAATCCAAATTTCTTCCCAGAAATGGGTGAGTTCATAATATAACATTAAAACAATGTTTTTAAATAATACTTGAGAATAAAATATCAACCATAAATTGACGGATTGTCACAACATTTACCCCTAAACAGGATCTTTGTCCTCAAAGATCATCTTATCTTACTACTCGCTTCTTATAGAGTTAAAGCCATGTGGGTATTTCCTCCACATTCGGTCTTTTCTCATAAGTGTAATTCATTACAATACACGAGTTTCATCAAACATAACTACGGGAATAAGATCAGGCTTAATGTTGACTTACTTTCTCTATCCATGATGTTCACGGGTTTTTGATGAATGCAACTTTTCGCCGATCTAAACTTTATCAAGAAGTGATCAGATTCTCACTTGATAGACATTTTATCAAGTTCGATATACGATATATAATTCACGCAACTCTTGAAGTCCTAGGGTAGATCCAGCTTATATGCCTTTCAAACCAATCTTTTACATCATCTCAATGGTCCCATACAACGGGGACTTATATCCCATGATCTTTCAGATCATCAATTCATTTTTCCATGGTTAAAATTTTTGGCATAACTTCGCTACCCATCTGGCCCTTCAAGATCTACATTTCATATTCACATAACCTCCTGCCCACTACCGGCAGTCAATAATCAGATCCTAATTTCAACAATCATTTCAGGTCTCGCGGATCGGGAATGTTAGGTTCGCCATCATAGGAAACCTTAAACCTAAAAGACATGTCCAACTCACAATGGGTGTATGTCGGGTGTCTTCATCCCAACTCCTGCTTACAGATGCTCTAATGTAGATCCTAACAAGATTCGATCTCGATCCTAATATGATGATTATCAATGATAATCTCTCCAAAGGAAAACGGTTTTACAGTTTATTAACAAAGGTCAATCATTCAAACATAAAACAACACTTATAGTATTTTGTATCATTACTTTACCTCGTCCCTTCGATTGGGGTGGTACAGTACTCTCAGCAAGATTCGTTCTCAATGACTTCTGAGCAAATCTCTAGAGATTCGATGCGAAGCGAAGATCTTGATAGAGATGATCGATACAGGCACACCATGTTTACATAACTCCTTTAAATACAAAAGAGTCAATTTCTTCATCAAGAATCTATCATTAACAGGAATGATATTAGTAGATTTGGTCAGTCTGTCGTCGATGACCCAAATCGAATCAAATTCAGATGATGACCTTTGCAATAGTTAGACGTTTACTAATGTATGAGGCGATGTCTGCCTTCATAAATTGCATCAGTACAACTTCTTCTGATATTGATACATTAAATCAGAAATGACAGGAATAGAATACTTATACTTACAAGATTCCAACATAACTATATCTCAAAATCTCCATATCTAGGCAACCACAAGTGGCCTTTTATACAATTAACGCCATCGGCTCCTCAATTCTAATGGTTCACATTAGCCGTGAACCCCTTCTTATTATCTATATTATCCTTCCTATATAATGTGTCAGTAATTACGTTCACTTTCCTAGATGGAATAAATATCATGACCGCATTTATTCGAAAATTCTTTCTTCACATTTTCTAAGTCTTAGTTCTGTCTCAACTATTGTTTTTATCAGTTTTGCTCAATCTGATGTTTAAAGCGTCGATAATTATTACAAGTAATTAAATAATAAATATTTAATTTTATGAAAGGTAACCGTAAAAATTTTAAATTTTCTCAGTTTGTCTAATTATAGAAAAATGTTCAAGATAAATTTGAATTTAATTAACAAGATTTTTGTTGATTTATCGAAAATAATTATTAAGATTCGTAAATGTTCGAATAATTATGGTTTAAATGGTTTCCTCAATTCCTCTTAGGATGTCTTGAGGTATACACGAACATTTACCCCTAAACAGGAGTTTAGTTAAAAGTTTTGGGTATAAGGGAATAATCCCTTTAAAAATCCTTTGTTAAAACATTTGTCAAAATATATTTGCACTTTCTTTTTGGTAAAACCCAAAGTCTTAAAAGGGCTCTTAATTTTTGAATAGTCAATATAGATTCCATTATCTTTTAATCACACGGTCAATTAACGTAAAGGATTTAGTCTTTTATCACATGTTAATTATTCAAGGTACAAGTTTTAATTGTTCGGCCAATTCAGGGCAATCTATAACTAATTATTAACTCATTCTCGTTCTTATAAACAAACATATGGTCCTTAATGATCACAAGCATGAATTTATCAAATTACAGCCTACACACGTGCTTCACCAAATTTATGAATGCTACATGTGTATTAGTCAATCCAAACGACATCACATGAAACTCATAATGTTCATTACAAGTTCTGGATGTAGTGATTGGAATAGATAATATTTTTCGCGGATGCGAAGTTGATGATAACCATGCCGTGAATCAAATTTTCGAATATACGCTAGAACCTTGTAAATGATCGAACAAATCTATCATCTTGGGTAGTGGATATAGATTTTTAATCGTCTATTTACCTAGTTCACGGTAATCAATATATATAAGAAATAATAACACCATAGCTCTTCATAATGACGAGCTTGGTAGAATAAAAGCTTTTCCCGACAACTCTCTCAGTTGTACGGTAATTCTTTTAATTCAGATGGTGCTGACGTACAATGCACATGCCACAGGTACAACACCGGGAATATAATCAATACCAATTTCAAATTGCCTTAATGGTGAAAGTATAGGTAATTCACCAGCAAATACCTCCTAAAGTTTCAGATAACATAAACATCTTTTAATACATTTATTTTAAGTTCTTTCTAGATTATAATATCTATGACTAATTCACAACCATTCATGGTATAATTTCAAGTCTAAATGCAGGATATGGTTATTCATCAAGAATTATTTAAATAACTTTTGATAATCAACATCTTATCTTTTAGGGTAATTCTACTCGAGTTCCCATTAATTAAGACAATGTCGTCATGTCATAATCAATCAATTCATTCTACCGGCACTATTAACTTTCCAGTTTCATTGTCGTCGATAAGATGTGAATTTCTCAAAAGACTAATAATAACTCATAGTCCTTCACTAGTTCAAGGATATCTGGAGACATAACTAACCTTAAAAAGAGTAAGGTCAACGCATAATTTACGCGAGAGAATTTCAAATCAGATACATACGAAAACATTTAACGAATATGAATATATCCCATGTTTTCATAATTTGAGTACGCATTCGAAAGCTCCTCGGATCGTTACCCAGGTCATTC
This sequence comes from Glebionis coronaria, assembly GCA_025667525.1. Lineage (NCBI taxonomy): Eukaryota > Viridiplantae > Streptophyta > Magnoliopsida > Asterales > Asteraceae > Glebionis > Glebionis coronaria. The sequence continues at coordinate 45,745 of JANFOE010001406.1, forward strand.
AAATGAAATCAAATCATAAGAAATGATAGGAACGTCGATACATCCAGTCGGGTATCAACACTCGGTAATCAGATACTTTTCCTAAGAATCTCACTACGGGAGAATTGGACAAGAAAGAATTGTCAATTGTCAAATAAGACAATTTCCACAGATGAGTAAATTCGACTCAGATGAATAGATGCTACAGGCACATATGTAGGTGTCCCTATCAATATGTCCCTATTTTTCACTTCTTGCAGATCTCATAAAATTTAATCTTTCACAATCTTCAAGGAAAAGGTAGTGTTTATTAATCAGTTTTATGGTGACTACTAATCAGCCTTGCATGGTCCATTCCAAATTGTATGTAGGCACGCAACTATATACAATTTCAAGATTAACGATGCAATACTCAGTTCGTCAAAATTTTATCATCATGTTTATAATAAAAACATTTTCATGCTTAATTCTTAAATAAGAATCAAAAATAAGTTTACAAAGATTTTCTTTGTTATGAAAATAATTAAGTTTTCCAAGGTGTTTTATAACCAACTTCATTTCGATAACAATCACTTATAAGTCTTACTTTGAATAATCCTTATAGTGATGAAAATTCAATTTTTCTCAAGGGATACTGTTTTAACTTATAAAAACAATTAGTGATCTACAAAGGAGTGATGAAAAGTTGTTTACCAAGAACTAACTACAATATAATAAGAAATGAGCTTAGCCAATTAATCATGAGGTTCATGACCTCGATGGCACTCAGGGATACAAAGAGAATAATCCACAACGTAACTCAAATCAAGATGAGTACTTGTTCAATGGTTACATCACTAATGCGAACATTAGGATGAAGCAATAAAGGATAGATAATATGGATACATGTAGAATTTAGCAGTCAATGGTAGTCTTTTCATTAGTCACAAACCAGTCAAAATTGTACCGTAACACATTACGTGTCACTATGTCATACAATTCTCAGAACTCATCCTACCAACTGATGTCTCAGTTAAGTTAGGGATTATATTTTTTTAAAAGATACCACAATGAATGCTAATCTACAAGAGTCATTAGGTATTCTACATGTCCTGAAAGATCCATCGGTCCTAATTCAGAAGAAGATTTCTTCAATTTATTTATTGGACACTAGGCATCCTCATCATTGGACAATGGTCTAGAAACAACCCTTAACACGAACTAACGATCATTTAAAACCTTATAATTCAATCACATGACTCAACAACATCCTCTTAACAATTTCTTATTCCATACAAGTTAAATTTTACTTCATTTAAGTTTCAACCAACTTATACTCAATTCGATATCCTACCTCATTTTCCAATACTTTCAACTTTGTTTTTAAACCTTAAAAGGGCAATAAAAGTTCGATATTATCAACACTTAATTTCCAATCCTATAGTTCCTTCATCAATAGTTATCAAATGAGTCACTAGTATGAAATGACTTACACATTCAATTAGACTTCTCGGAAAGGTATTAGTGGCATGAGGCTTTTGGGTAATGGTTTCATTGACAGCCTCAAGTGCAACATTCACCCTTTCGATTTCAATTCAAGAATTGGGTGACAACGAATCAGATGACACCTTTCCATGTGGTAACGTTTTGTCAAACTCCACTCTATAAGGAAAGATCGTCATGACATCGATATCAGATTTAATCTCGCCAATTCTTCTTTAATATCGTAATCAACTAATATCAACATTTCTACGAATATCAACCATTTGTTGGGATCATAAATATCCACAACTTGGTTTAGATCTAGAATAGCTAGAATTGCTACGGGAATAGCTTCGATTGATTTGCTAGGGGAGTTAGGGTTTCTTGTGACAATCTACGTCGTATAAATACCTCGTATAAATATTTAAAATAATCATCAAACAATCATGTAATCAAATTACATCATATATATATAATCCAAGTTATATATATATATATATATATATATATATATATATATATATATATATATATATATATATATATATATATATATATATATATATATATATATATATATTAAAATAACACTTCTCAGTCTGGCCTTGTCGGTAACTCGGGAATTCTTCGGCACCGTTATAGTCAAAAGATTTTTAGACATTTTTAGAAAAATGTTTGTAGTTAAAAGATTTTGAAATGTTTTATTCAAAACCTTAGTTTTAAAAATCTTTCGTTCTCTATAACGAGAGCTCTGGTACCAAACTGTAACACCCCCAAATTTATACAATTCAATACATCGGAAGACTCGTTGGTGTTACGGGATAGCACATTACTCACATCATAGACAACGCTTAAAAATCGCGTCGTTTAATAATAAAGCATTTCCATTCATAAATATTAAATTTACATAGGTCCCAAGTCATTGTATTTCATACAAGTTTTACAAAGAGTTTGAATGGAAATTATTATTTAAGTGCGGGCCATGAATTCTTGTTGTCTTCCCGAGAATTACCTTCAAGTACCTGAGATAAAACATGTTAAGAAAAGGTCAGCGAAAACACCGAGTGAATTCATAGAGTTTTAATTAAATCCATCAATATAACATCGGTATAAAATTATTACCGAAAATCATTTTGTACAAATCTTTTTAATAGGCAATAAAATAGCCAAAGTCATTTTATACAAATCCTTATCAAAATCATAATATAGGCTTTCGCCTTTAAAATCATTATACGAACCATTGTCGTTAAAAACATCATACCATACGTTTTATAACGTTGTATAAAGTGAAATAAAAACCGTTATATGAATATGGTTATATAAAACCAAAACACGAACATAATATCAATAATAAGACCCCGTATTGCTAGTCAGGCAATACATCGTAATTCAATACGTAAATCAGTATTTTCGTCATTTGGATTATTATAAGCCGCATGATATTGTTACCTTACTACAACAAACAACGGGTAGCTAGCCCGAAACTCAATTTTTCCATCTAAATTAGCGTGTCGTCACAATAATCACGCTTGTGTAAATCTTCTCATACATAAATTCGCTTACAAATCAATGTGGCATGACGGGGATCAACCGTCAAGGCGCGAACTGGGGTGATCGTCCCCAAATAGTACTATTATATGCATAAGCGTCTACCAAATCCCGGTAGTTCAGAATTCATGCTAATGGGACTTTTAGTGACATAACCTAACTTTAATAATCCATTTTATCTCATCTAGGGGTCATTTAATCATTCATCGGGTCATACAATCATTCGGGTCCAAATCAATAAACAAACAATCGGGACAACTAGTGTCCTATTTTATAAAAAATAACATGTTATCTCCCTCGCGGGTTTATCAAACATTTCATAAAAACATTTAAAAGAGTGCGAGGCTATGAACTCACGTGGATGTGGGAAAGCGGGTTATCGGCAATTCGGATGTACGGTACGTGCTTCAATCACGGAAACCTAGACAAATAATACTCGTCTTAGACTTTTGTCCAATGACTTTATCAAAATAACAATTATGTATATACATGATTTCTTTATACATATGACGATGATCAAGTGGGTTTATACATCTTTACTTATTTATTATAGTGTTTATGTGTTGGTAACATTTTTATACTAGTTCAATTTAATTACATTTTGAGGCCCAATGGGCACATTACAAGCCCAATATATTATATTAGCGCAATTATACTTTTATTATCAGTATTATATTTTACATTTTGGGCCCAAATGGGTTAAGCCTAATAAGTAAGTTAATAAGTGTTTTACTAACTAGTCGGGTTTATAGTCCAATAAGGCTACTTTGGCCCGTTAATGTCTATATGTTGTAAAGCTTAGGTTTTATCGATTTTTACTTGTTATATATGTTTATATATCAGTATGTGAGTTTATAAAAGATTAAATTAGACGGGTCCAACCGTCTAAGTTTTATTTAACAAAAACGTTAATCTTTCGGTTTTAGCCGAAAAGACGTAAAACTTAGTATATAGTTTTTATAACTTATAAAACTTACCAAACTACCATTTTTATATAATGTCCATTTATTTATCCTTATGCATTTTTATATAAATGAAATATATAAGTTATTGGGTTTTAATTCACATTTTATACTATATTTATTTGAGTGCTTATATAATAATATTAAATTTTAATTTCACAAAATCAGTCTTAAAAATCTAGTTTACTAAAATGATCATATATAGAGTTCTACATGGAGATAGAACCCCAAATTTTTATCACAGAAACTAGATGATATTTGCTTCATTTTATTCCTTTATAGCTACTGATGAATCAACTCTAAGTATTTTAATAAATTCGTCCAAAACAGTATAGGCAGATTTGCACTCTAAACTTGTTTTGATCATATCTCACTCATTATTATGATTCCATTGTGTGGACAACTCTCACATGTGTACAAGTCTCAATACTCACTGTATATAAATTCATCTATAACATTTATCAGTTCATCATATGGTTATTTACTATTTTTATACAACCTACTAAATTAAGCAAGATTAACCACTTTTACATATAGTTTTTCATTTTTTTACCCATGTTTATCAACACCAAATCCCCACATAATATTTTTATCATCATATATTCATCATATACACATACAATAAGAAAGAAAATACATGATTACATAATCAAAATAACAAGAGGATGGGGAGAACAATCTTTATACCACCAAGATTATGTAGGTATTCATCAAGGCTTGGATTTTTTATGGAAGAACTTGTGATAGATCAACACCAATCTTCATGGACACCAATACTTGTAAACTTCATGTAGAAATCAGCCCTTGAACATCACCAAATATTCTCCTTGGATGTTAAAATCACCACCAATCTTTAAGGCTTCAAAGGTTCTTCACCATATGTGTAGATAACACATGGTTTGTGGTTAAAATTGATCAAATGGTGGTGGTTTATGGGTGGTGGTGGTGGACGGCTAAGAGATCCAAAGGGAGAGATGAGAGTGTTTTGCATGGAGAAAATGAAGTAAATGGTTTCACTTGGGTGGTTTTGTGGTTTGGTTATGTGTTAGCTTGTTTATTAAGCTTGCAAGACATGTGTCTTGCAAGTTTATGTATAAACTTGCCACAAGGCTTGTGTTGGCTGGTTATAGTGGGGGTGGGACAAAACTTTTTTTTGTCTCATCCCCAGTTATTTACGGGTACTCCTCGATTCTAGTTTCCTCGATTTACGTGCCCTCGGTTCGTTTTACGAAAAACGTTTTCATAAATTATGAATCAACGGCACAAAACGAATATAATAAAAATTGTCTCATCAAAAACGGAGTTCGAAAACGTAAATACGTAATCCTAAGGTTTCCGATTTAGTCGTAAAGGACGTTAAATTATAATCGTAAGTCCTAATCTCTTCTCGTAAATTTGTGAGTTTATGAACCAACACAAATTTAAAATCTCAAAATATTATTCACGGATAAATTTATTTTCTGAAATGTCGGACTGTCACCAAAACGGTGTATGTAAACGTAAGCACGTAACGTAGAATCCTCTGGTTTAGACGTAGTCGATGCTACTTCAAGACGTAAATCCAAATTTCTTCCCAGAAATGGGTGAGTTCATAATATAACATTAAAATAATGTTTTTAAATAATACTTGAGAATAAAATATCAACCATAAATTGACGGATTGTCACATAGATTATCCGAGGAAACGAACGTACGATAGCATATATGGGAAATAGAAGTCCCTAATGATCACCGTGGGTTGGTTTGCTGAATGTTCCCACAAAGCAAATCGTAGACGGGTAATTGGATCAAATGACGAGGATTTAATGAATAATACCCTTCATGACTATGAAGCTCAGCATATGTGTCGGTTTAAGAATATTCATTGTTGAGATATTTTGAAAACTTATCCTGGAAATTTTCGTTTTTAAATTATTTGTAGGATCGTGTTATCTAAGGATTAAGCATGTTATAGTTAATCATTTGAGATGGATGGAGAATAGAAGAATTAGATAGAGAAAGAAGACAGAGAAAGGAGAGAATGAAGAAGAAAGATTGATTATGTGAAATGTGTGTCAACACAAAGTGACTAACCCCTCCTAACATGCTAGGAGGGGGTATATATAGCCCACCCTACATGTGGGCTATATGGGCTATATTGGATCATGAGCCCAATATCATTGGAGTGACCGATCCTTTCTAAATACGTAAAAACATATTTCCAATAATCTTCCCCAAAGGGAGGTCACTCCAAGTTACAATGTCCTAAATAGTCTATAACTCGTGATCTATGCTAACAATGATGTGACTGAGATCTTTGACTTTGGTCTTGAACATGTGTCCTTGCTTTGACCTTGTGCATTCATCACTTGTGATATTTACCTCCTCGTGACTTCATGTTCCACATACTTATACTTTTATAAATTCTTGAAAGCTTAAGAGTTTGATACAGCGGAAGACTTGACTTTTAGACTTTCTTGAATTTGTTGAAGTATTAAGTGCATACAGTATAAGCATGTGGTGACAACTTCTTCTGGATTGTACACCGTAATGCCACCTTCTTGTTATGCTGCATAAGATAGTTAGCAATAAAATATATACACGGATGAAATAGCCTTGAACATTTCATTCTAATTCGGTAGCATTTTACCTCCGGTCGGAGAAGACCGTTGGACGATATAAAATATCGTACTTATGACAGGTAGTTTCAATTAAGAACCTCCTTGACAAGATTTCGCGGGTACACCCGTTCTTTTTATTCGACCGTCCAAAGCTGACTGCGAACATAAAGAGTGAATCATTTGGATAATAATATCCGCATGATTTGAAGCCGTCAGTTCATGTTCCTGGAACAAGTGAAATTCAATTAAGAACCGCACCATCGTTGCTTTCCAGTTGTCACGAGCTTGATTCGTATAGAATCTTGCAAGTTACCTACCAAGTGTTGTTTGAGGTTAACACTAGAAGGATTTCCACTCATCACCGTGAACACTAAGGTATCACTTTGAGTGTTTTGGCAAGATCACTAAGATATTGCGTAGAGGCCTATAACGTGTTTAAATTCATTGAAGAATTAAACCACTGTTTCTTTCCAGTAATCACAAGTTTGATTCATAAAGAATCGCACAAGTCACCTACCATGAGCTTTTTGATATTCGCTCAAGAAGGATTTCCATCTTCATTGTAAATACTTTCGTATTACTTGGATGTTCAGGCAAGATCATGAAGATTTTGCGTAGGACTCTTAAGATCTTTCTTACTTTTCACAGTGTGTGAGGAAGCAAGGAACTATGAAAATGTGTCATAATGAGATATTTGATGATCTCAAATGGCTCTAGACTCAATCGTGCATTTTGGTTTTTTTAGTGATCGGAGGCAGGAGAGGAGTGCCACCATTTCAATATCAATTTATTCGGAGTGAATAAATCAATAGATAATGTGTTATCTTCGTGTGATTAAAACAATATCTTTTAAGAGATATCTGAGTTAGCTGGGATGGGTTGTGCCTTGCATCACTGGGTCTATGATGTCTGTCTTCAATATCAAGAATTGTTAAACAATGATCTTAGTAGCATATGTATTGACCCGGTTTCTGCCTAAGTTGTAAGGAGGGCTTCTTTCTTTACACTCTTTATCTTTACAATTCTTTTTCATTCTTCAACCACTTCAATGCTTACCAATACGTCATCACTAGCACCTTGTTGTGATTGTTCCAGTGCTAACTTAAGTACTTGGTCGGCATTCAGCTACGTTCACAATCTTTCTCCATCTTTCCTAAGGACTACTATTTCTCGCTATGGAATGTCCTTGGGAAAATTCCTCCGGTTCTAGAGGAATCATTGGACTTTAACCTATCCTACCATCCTTATGTCACCACAATCTTCACCGTCGTGAATAGAGATGTTTTGGGTAAGTATATGTCACCATGAAATCCATTTTGAAGTGCAAATCCATTTTTCTCCCCCTTAACATATGCCACGATATCCGAAAACATTTCGCACATGTCGGGATGAGCTATCACGTTAAGTCAAACCATTTATGATTAATGATTTCCCATATTAAATCACATTTTCTCCCCCATATTAAAAATATTAACCCAATCGATGTTTTTAATATCAATTGATTTAATAGCATTTTAAGAAAATTTGGGAAGAAAAATGCAAAGCTAATTATCTTCATGAATTGCACAAGCTCCCCCTCAAATTAATGAGGTGTACTTGAAACGTAAATTATATATCTTTTAAACACAAGATTAGCAATTTACGAGGTTGGACGTGAATGATGGAGAACATCATATGAAAGATTCACATGGTTCTTGTTCACGAATGTTGGTCGCCTCGTCATGTCTGAAGTTATCTCTTGACTCTATGTGTATGATTGATATCGCTGTCTTGACACCAATATGTGAACTTGGCACTCTTGGCATCAAGGATTCTGAATGCTGGACAATTTCTCCCCCTCAATTGTTGACCCGTGTTCTATTAAAAGAGTTGTAGTCGCCGTTTGAGTAGTCGCATCGTCGAGTATGTAGATATCAATTGTAAATTGCTACGGTTGGTGGAGATGATAACTTCATAAAAACAAGATTTCTCTTATTTTAACAAATAAATGCACTGAAACGTACATATATTCATGTTAGATTGTGTTATTACATAAACACAATCCCTTACATGGTTATAAAGTAAACCATGCCCGAGAAAATAAATTCCCGTTGTTGAGTCAAAGTTTTTCGGTGAAATACTTGACTTGAGTATGAAAATCGGGTTACTATCTGAAATAATAGCAAGCCATTTTGAGCATGTTTTAAAACGTTTGAACTTCTGCTCGAACTTTATTTACAACCCCGTGTCATTATTGAATGACATTTCTAGTATCGTAAATATTATCGATTCCAGAAGACATGCTCTTTTTATCAAAACATTTTTGAACACACAATTTTGAAAGATTTAGAAAAACCTTTTGAGAAATTCTCGAAAAATTGTGTTCAAAGTTTTGAAAACCAATTACTTGAGCTTAAGATGTTGAATATCTTACAAAACGAGCTCAAGTCCGAGAAGTTGTAAACTTCCCGTTGTTAAGGAGAAGTTTATCATCGGCGATAAACTTTCCTTTTAACTGAAGAACGAGTCCTAAGTTGACATTTACTTAGAAGTCGTTTTCATGAGCTTGAAAAACTTTGAATGTTTTAACGTAAAGCTCATGACCGAGAAAGATGAATTTCTTGTTATGAGGTAAAGTTCTCTTATTTAAAAGATACGCTTTCCTTTCTGATCTTAAAACTTGGAATGTTTTAAAACAAGCTCATGACCGAGAAAAATTAATTTCTCGTTTCGAGGATAAGTTATCTTTAAAGATAAGCTTTCCTAAAAATGAAGTTCGAGTTACAGTCTGATATTTAACTATAAATCATTGTGCATGAGCTTAAAAACTTCGAATGTTTTTATTATTAGCTCATGCCCGAGAAAAATTAATTTCTCGTTGTAAGGATAAGTTTATCATCGGCGATAAACTTTTCTTTTAATTGAAGAACTAGTTCTAAGTTGACATTTACTTAGAAGTCGTTTTCATGAGCTTGAAAAACTTTGAATGTTTTAACGTAAAGCTCATGACCGAGAAAGATGAATTTCTCGTTAAGAAGCAAAGTTATCTTATTTAAAAGATACACTTTTCTTTATGAGCTTAAAACTTGGAATGTTTTAATACAAGCTCATGACCGAGAAAAATTAATTTCTCGTTACAAGGATAAGCTATCTTTAAAGATAAGCTTTCCTAAAATTGAAGTCCGAGTTACAGTCTGATAATTTAACTGTAAGTCATAGTGCATGAGCTTAAAAACTTCGAATGTTTTTAATATAAGCTTATCCCGAGAAAAATTAATTTCTCGTTGTGAGGATAAGTTTATCATAGGCGATAAGCTTTCCTTTCTTTGAGGTCCGGGGCATAATCTGAAATATAATTATACGCCATTGTGCATGAGCTTAGAAACTTCGAATGTTTTTAATATAAGCTCATGCCCGAGAAAAATTAATTTCTCGTTAAGAGGGTAAGTTATCGTTGCGTAGATAAACTTCCCTGTATCTGAAGTCCGGGTCATCGTTTGTCATTTAACGAGGAGCCATCTACACGAGCTTAAAACCTTTGAATAGTTTTAAAGGAGGCTCGTGTCCGAGAAAATTTAATTTCTCGTTTTGAGGATAAGTCATCATCGGGATGAACTTTCCTGTCTTTTGAGAGCGAGTTACAGTCTGTTATGTGACTGTAAGTCCTAGTGCATGAGCTTAAAAACTTCGAATATCTTTGATATAAGCTCATGCCCGAGAAAAATTAATTTTTCGTTGTGAGGATAAGTTTATCATCGACGATAAACTTTCCTTTATTTTGAGAGCGAGTTACAGTCTGTTATGTGACAGTAAGTCATAGTGCATGAGCTAAAAAACTTTGAATATCTTTGATATAAGCTCATGCCCGAGAAAAATTAATTTCTCGTTGTGAGGATAAGTTTATCATCGGCAATAAACTTTCCTCTCTTTTGAGAGCGAGTTACAGTCTGTAATGTGACTGTAAGTCCTTTTCGTAAGCTTAACCATGAATCCCCTAAGATATTTGTTTCTCCGATATCTGCTTCTTCAGCAACCAAACTCTAAGAGTGTCCTTAGTTGAACGGTATACAACGATTGGACCGCTTCGTTCTTTTAGAACATCAACTTTGGTACCTGCATTCTTATTAGGAATTTGTATGCTTTGATATAGGTTAGCGATATATATCTTAGAAGCAAGTGGGGGTTCACAGTTGTCTTTTCATGTGCCAGTGGCGACCTGAGTGGATGATTCACTTGTCTTAGTTGGCAAACGTTTCCTTTTATAGAAAACCTTAAGTTCAGGCTTAAGTGATGTATCATCCTTTGCAATTTCCTCCTTAGTAGTCTTAGTAGAATCGGAGACTATCCTAGTTAAAGGGCACTCGTTTCCTACAAGAGTGAAAGGTCTACCAGTGGGTCGCCACATTTTACCAATGGGTTTGATTTTAGCCACCCACTGGGATTTAAGTTTAGCACGGGAGTTCACCTCATTAAGTAATTTCTTGATACAAGAATCATGATTGGCTTTAAAGACACATTTCCTACATGTTTTACAAGTAGCCTATTTAATGTCCGAGTAAGATCTAGAATTCCTAGATGATTGATTGGTGCTCCTAGGAAGTGACATGCTACGGTTAGCAGTGTTGGATAAACTAGAAGGCATTTGACTAGGTTTGAAGTTCATATATCTTACTTGTGTCTTTAGCTTAGCTTCCCTTAGACCAAAAGTATGACGAACTTCATTTGAACTAGTTTGAGACGTGTTCTTTAGACTATGTCTAGGGAGACTAGAGGCAATCATGTGATTAGGTCTTGCAGAAGCTGTTTTAGTCACAATGGGCCTAGATAGTGGAGTGAGCGGTCTAGAAAGATGAACCATATCAACTTGGGAGGCAGACCGCGGTCTCGAGGATTTTGGTCGCTCGGATCTAAATACAGTCGGTTGTCTAACAAACTGATCCGTAGGCGGTTTCCCTAAAATTGATGGTTTTTCGAGCTTAGTATCCACAATAGTTCCTTTAGTTTTCCTTAATTCATTTCTCAAAGCAGCTATAACAAAAACCTTTTCCTGTACTTGAGCCTTTAAAGTCTCATTCTCTTTGAGCAAGTTATCTTGGGATGCCAATTTAGATTCAAGCAACTTAATTTGTTTCAAAAGATTATCCTTTTCAGCTTTAGAATCTAGAACAGTTTGATCTAATTTTCGTTCAAGAACAACGTTTGACTTTTCAAGTTTTTCAAAATATGTTTCAAATTTCTCCGTTTTCTTTGAAAATTCAATTTTGGCATCCTCAAGCTCTTTTGATTGCTGAGCTAAAATCATTTCAAGCTCTTCAATCCTAGAAGCAGAATTGGTTAACGTAGCAGTCATAAAGCACATATCATGATCTTTAGCATTCTGATCATTTTTCTCCCTCATTAGGATTCACATCGGATGAATCAGAAGTGGTATTTCTATCACTCTTTTCCATCCCATGTTCGGCATAGATAGGGTCGGAATGCTCAACATGCTGTAAATCATTGTTATATACAGTATTCAATTGTACCCCAACTATTGGCTCTTCGTCATGCATGCTTGAATCATGTTGGCGTGATGCAATGACGCTGCTATCATTGTTAACAGAGGTTGTCTCCTTTGAGTCATTCGTAAGACCATTTGTTTTCTCTGGCATCTACATCGGATTTTCTTGTATTCCACTATCATGCTCTAGTTGAATTTGTGAACTTTCATAAATCAAAAGTGCAATAGATTTCATGAAATTGAGCAATCTATCACTGAAGTCTTTAACCTTGATTTGTGTGTCTTTAAGGAATGACTTGTAAATCGTTGAAGCTTCAACCTTGGCAGGATGAAATTGAAAGAAACTCGAAAAATGTTGCTCTAGAACTTGAAGTGAATGTGAGGATTCAATTTGATTAATGTCTTCTTTGTTGATCTGCTCTAGTAGTTGGTTAAATTTGAGGAGCATTTGGTGGACGAAAATGGTACGATCTTGACCGAAGAGTGTCACAAAACCACTTCCTTCTTTAAGTAGAGAAATGTTCGACAAATGGGACCGAAGTAGTCGAAATAAAGTCATTCTACTTTCTCTATCTTTAACTTTCATTTGATGTGGATCTCCCTCTTTAGATGGCAAATTCAACGAATCCATTGAATGTCGATGAAAGAAAAATTGTTAGTTGTCGAAGAACTAATAGTGGTTTGACAATTCATGGAGAATTCGTGAAGACAAATTTGAGAGATTTTACACCCCAGCCAATTAATAAACCGTAAAACTTCGTCACAATCCTCGTTTGATGATATAACTCTTTACACGACTCAATGATGTCTCGATGATAATACAAACCCGATATTATTAAACTAAACAACTTGATATCCTTTCGACCCAACTTAAGTACTTTGACACGACCCGATTTAACCTAGACAAAAACTTACGTCTATAATTAACTCGTGAATAATTGTCAACCAAATACAACTTGGTGAAAAATCTTTGTAAAACTAGACGTGGCCTAAAAAACTCACAATTGAAATATCAAATATTAAAACATCAAATATTAAATATCAGATTGAAATACTCATCTTCCAAAAACGTTAAATATCAGATTAAATATCAGATTGAAACATCAAATATTAAACGTTAATTACTCAAATATTAAATATCAGATTGAAACATAAAAAAAAATAACACTCCAAGAATACGTGGAGCCAAAAAAGGAAAAACGTGGCCACGAAATGGGATGGAGCCAAAAAAAATGGGAGCAAAAAAATATGGGATGGAGTGTTACGTTTTTATGACATTTGACTAACTCAAAGAAATGGGAGCCAAAAAAGGAAAAACGTGGCTAACTCAAAGAATACATAGCCTAATCACGTTTAACTAAGCTCGTTTCTTGTATCCTCCGCCCCTAATACCAAACCAATTAAAAACAATTCTCTCACCCTTTTATCTCAAAAATCCAACTTCGAATAAACCAAGAAAACTCTATTTGTTCTACTCACTTCTAATCTGATCCCAAAAAGCTCAAAGCCAATCACAGTATAATAATCAAATATCAAACACCCTTTTTATCTTCTTGATCAAGATGCTTCAAGATCAAGATGCGACCAGTGATTCCGATCTGCTTATAAATCATGCACAAACAAATCACACCACAAAATACCCTTGGTGATTGATTGATCAAGTGGATTCCAAGGTATGTTTGATCATTCGAATCATGCAAGAAGAGGAAAGAAACCAAGAAGTATTCGAATTACAAGATCCATTGGATGGGTCTCAGGTAGGCGTTATGTTTATTTTATTTTCGGTTTGGATCAATGAAAGTTATTGAAACTGAGAGCTTGAGTGTTGTGTGGGTTTGAGTCGAGTGTTGAGTGAGTCGAGGGTGGGTTGGAGAGAAGTCTGTGTTGAGTCTGTTTCAAGTAAGGTCTGTGAGTTTGTGTGGTCAGATTTATGTGTCAAGTGTCGAGTCGAGGGTGGGTGGGTGATACGAGAGGGTTTTTGAGTCAGTTGGATCTAGTTGAGGGAGGTTGGGTGAGGTGACGAGGGTGAGTTAAATGTGCGTCGAGTCTTTCTGTTTGTTTTTGTTCGAGGGTCTTGTTGGTCTTGTTGTGTTGGAGTCGGGATGAGACGAGCTGAAGTCAGATTGAGTTCGAGAGGTGAGGGAGTCGAGTCGAGTGTGAGTGTGAGGGTCTAGAGTCTATGTTTGTTTTTGGTTTGGTCTAAATGTGTTGAGTCAAAACTTTGGTCAAAACGTAAAATTTAAATTATGTCATCGCAATAACCAAGATAGTCATCGCAATATTGAAAAAAATTTCCATCGCAATATGTATACTACAACCCATCACAATATGTATCATCTTCATCGCAATATCAACCACACCATCGGAATGTCTTGATAAAAATTTCGGCAGAGTATCGTCTCAATGTCCCTTAAAAACCGTCGCAATCCGCGATCGCAATAAGAGATCGGAATAATCGTCGGAATAAGGGTGTCGGAATAATTTGATCGCAAAGTAGAACCTTATGGTTATTGCGATCGGAATGTGAAAAACTGAAACTTTCCGATGGATGTGAAAGACGCAAAGTACAAACCTTGATACTTGAAGAACACGAGAAAACTGATTTGCTCAAATAAGACAAATGTTGATCTTGATGTGAAAAAATTATATTACACTCATATGAGACAAAAAACAAAGTGATAAAAAGTGATAATAAAAAATTTGATAAAGACAGTGAATAATAAAAAAGGTTTTAATCAATGTGATAAAACTGATAACCAAAAACAACCAAACACAGTGAATAATAAAAAGGTTTTTATCAATTTGATAAAGACAAATTTGATACTGATATGAGAGAAAAAAAATTGAAAAACAACACGCCACACCAAAAGTTAAAAAAATAGTGAAAGAGGAAAATTTTTACCACCAAATCAAAAGATACAAATACGTTATTCAGAAGAATCAACCAAAGCTCTTGATACCAATTGTAGGATCGTGTTTTCTAAGGATTAAGCATGTTATAGTTAATCTATTGAGATGGATGGAGAATAGAAGAATTAGAGAGAGAAAGAAGAGAGAGAAAGGAGAGAATGAAGAAGAAAGATTGATTATGTGAAATGTGTGTCAACACAAAGTGACCAACCCCTCCTAACATGCTAGGAGGGGGTATATATATCACACCCTACATGTGGGCTATATGGGCTATATTGGATCACGAGCCCAATATCATTGGAGTGACCGATCCTTTCTAAATACGTAAAAACTTATTTCCAACATTATTCGTAAATCGTTTTTATCTAATGTTTTTTAGTTTTAGTGAAATTTTATTTTAATATTAAATCTTTTTGTTTAATAAAAAAATTATATGGCTCCAGAACAGCTATGGCACACCACTCCCCCTGAAAACTGGTGCCATAACAATTCTGGTTCCATAACCTACTTTGCTTAAGTGGCGCTACTTTTTGACTATGTCACCAATCCTACAGCTCCATCGTTTTCGGTTCTCTAATACGTACCCTAATTTTTTTAACCAATTGTTTATATCTAAAAAAGTGATAGGAAGACATTGTTATTACGATATGATCGATAAAATATTTTCCTTTAGATAAAAACAGTGTGAACAAAGTTGATAACATTACTAAGATGGGGCATAGGCAAAATATGTTGAACCACTTCTTTCACAAGTTCAACACATTGACATATAAAATTCTCTCCGTAACATGTATCATCAGGGATGAACTTACAAGGGGTCGGGTGTGACACAAGCCATGAAGGTTTATTATTCATAACAATTATAAAACCCTAAACGAGATCAAAGCACATATAGCGGAAGTGATTTAACAAGATCATTATTTAACACAATTATAATTAATCGAGTTAGGGTTTACGTACCTTTTACAAAGTAATTCCCTCGCACAAAACCTAATTACCAAATTAGAGTTTATGTAAAACCACCAAGATATAGTCTATGATAAGACAATATTACGTTCTTGTACATACGTAATACAACGAGATAACCATAAACCTAGTACGTATAAATCGAGCTACTACGTCTTGTTGAATAAAGCTTAATCGAAAACAATCAACCGAAAACCCCTTGTGGGTTTCGGTTTGCGATCGACCAAGAGAGGGAGGAAGAGAGAAAGTAGTATTGATTTGTGAAGGGTAAGGATGTTTATATAGGCCTAGTAAATCTTGTAGCCCAAGCAAAATGTAAAGGAAATTTTTTCCTTCCCTTTTCCCTTCTCCAACTGCCGGCCCAAAACACCCCTAAGGGGTGTTCCGGAACCTTCTTTTCTTCTTCCTTTTTATCCTAAACGCTCGTGAATACTTAACTCTTAATTATTAAACGATCGTTAAGTTATAGCTTGATTTAATTTAATAAATATAATAAATACATTTATTAAATAATTAACTCTTTACGCATTGTGTGCAATCCCGTAATCTCAAGTTCGATCCTAACACACGACTACTAAATTTATGTCCATAAACTTTCAACTCCCACTTGGAAAAATTTATATAGTGTGATCACATTGACTAGCGTCTAGTTATACTACCAATGCCTCTAGTACAACTCGAGTAAGGTCTCCTGGATAAAACCTTTTAATGATTCGTCATTATTATTATCCTTTTATTTCTAATACAACGTTAATAAGGCTATGGATCTTAGTCATTCCTTTCATTAACCATTCTGTTTCTCATTCACAAATTAATATGATTACCCAAACACATTTGGGTGTGGCCATACAAACATCTTACTAATCTCACGAGGGTCCCAGCTGTATTATAACTCTAAAACGAGTTGGAGGAAATAAATTGCATATTGACTACAAGCAAAACCAATGAATTTTGCAACATTTCTGAAAATAATCCTTATAGCTACCAGTTACGTTTAGCGTTATATTACTCTACAGAGATGCACTAGATTCATAACGGTTTTTGGTATCTCAAGTCTAAGGATAACTATTTATGATATACTTAATGACGAAGATCCATAAAGTATAGTCATATAGTTTGGATAAGTCCAATATTCGATGCATCAAAAATCATCCAAAATCGATCAATATACTTTCAAGTTTCAAGTATACTCTATCTCTATTTTGAATCATCTTAATTTAATAATACTCCCATATTATTAATCGACAACGAACATTTAGCATAACATTTTATTCATGGATTAAAACATGTAAAATATGACACAAAGTAAAATAAAAAGAATAAACGAAATCCAATCTTTATTTCATTAAATAATAATGTCTTAACATCCTTTATCCAAATACTAATAACAGATTTATTGCATGAAATCGCTAGCTAATTGAAGCCCAATGCTTTTGGCATGTTCAATAACCTTTCCTCTAGGCAACGCCTTAGTTAAAGGATCTGCTACGTTATAATCTGTGCGAACTTTTAATAATTTGATTTCACGAGCTTCAACTTGTTCTCGTATGTATTGATATCTATGTTTAAAGTGCCTGGTTCCCTTCATGATTCCAGCATCATTGGAGAATATGATTTCGGCAGAATTGTCACCATACATATTTATTAGGTTCTTTTATTGAAAGCATCACTCCAAGATCTTCAATAAAACTTCCTAATCCAAACCACATTTCTTTCGTACTCCTTTAGTATTGGCTTTCCTCCGAACACCAAAAATATTCTTTTCGTATTCATCAAATACTTCAGAATATGTTTTAACAGCATCCCAATGGAGCTACCTTGAATTCTGTTTGGTAACACCTGACCAAGTTCTGAGCAAACGCCACATCAGGCCTTGTGCATCTTACAACATACATAATAGATCCTACAACCGAAGCATAAGACACTCTTCTCATGTAAGCCTCCTATTCAGGAGTAGATGCATCCATCTCATGACTTAGATTATGCTTAACTTACATAGGTTGAAAACCTTTCTTGGAATTATGTATATTATACTTTTTTCAATATTTTGTCAATTTAAGCATCTTGACTAAGACCAATTAACCGTCTACTCCTATCTCGATAGATTTTGATTCTCAGAATGTATGCAGCTTCTCCAAAATCCTTCATAGAAAAATATTTACCAAGATAATCCTTAACTTCCTTTAGTCTTGGAATGTTACTTCCCATGATTAATATGTCATCAACATATAAGATTAGGAATACTACATCACTCCAACTAGCTTTGCGATATACACATGGCTCATCACGATTTTGAATAAATCCAAACTTTTTGATTTCTTTATCAAATCATTTGTTTCATTGATGTGATGATCAACCAGACCATAAATATATCTTTGAAGTTTGCACACGCGTTTTGGAAACTTAGGATAAACATATCCTTCTGGTTGCTGCATATAGATATCCTCATCTAAGAAACCATCCAAGAAGGCAGTTTTAACATCCATTTGCCATATCTCATAGTCATAGTATGATGCTATAGCTATGAGAATCCTAATAGGTCTTAAGTCTTCTACATGAGAAAATATCTCCTCGTAGTCTACACCAAAAGTTTGTGTAAAACCTTTAGCTACTAAACGAGCTTTATAGGATTGTACTTCACCATCCATGTCAGTTTTCTTCTAGTGTATCCACTTATGTTTCACCACTTTAGCATTCGGTGGTTGATCTACAAGAATCCAAACTTTATTAATTCTCATGGATTTCATTTCATTATCCATTCCAACCATCCACTAATCCTTTTCAGGATCAAGTATGGTATATTTATAATTTGTTGGTTCACCAAGATCCCCTAATTCATCATCATCATCCTCTATGTTAAGACATAGTTTGCTTGGAGCACGTATAGTCCTTTCAGACCTACGTAGAGGAATAATTTCCGGTAGAACTCCCAGACTTTCTTGTTTTACAAGAATTATTTCTCTAGTATTCTCATCAGATTGTAATGTGTCTATATAACATCCAGTTGTTTTGACTAATGTAATATCTATGTTTATAAATAAAGAGGTGATTTTACTAAGAATTTTTTGTTTTTCATTATGATGTGTGACTAAATTGTTGAAAATATGAATACTCACTATCTCAATGATCACATCCACATATGCCTATATGTTACATACACTATGTATATATCAAGTATGAGTTCTAGAGAGAATTATATGTACAAATAATGAATAAGAACAACTCAAATACAACAAAGATACCCTAAATAGTCATACAAACCATAGAAATCCCTTATAAACTAATATTCCAAGCAATATAACTACAAAATAACTAGGTACTATTATTAAACACTTTATACAAATTCTAATCTACTATAAAAAAAGGTAAATAATCACAAAACATTAATATTCACTAATCACAAGCTAATTACAAGAAAATAACCTAAAAACCAAGATTAACATATAAAATTCAATCTATAATGAATTAGGCTCTAGTCTTTTGCATAAAATTATAAAACTAAACTAAGTATCATATTATAATCATAGATTTATCTTAAACCAAGTTACAAATTATTAAAGCATAAAGTACAAGTTTTCAAAGCATAGATTCTTAAGTTTACTTAAATAGCCCTAGATTATGATAAACCTATATAAACCCTTAAACTAAGAATGTAGAACCCACTGAAGTCATAAACATATCATATAAGAGTTAGAATAAGTTTACATTAAGATACAAACCCTAATTACCCAAAATAGAAAGTCATTAGGCTTAATGATATAGAGCCTCTTATATTAAGAAATCTACATGAAACCATAACCTAGTCTTTTAGGATAAGTCTACAAACACTCATATGACTTCATTAAAATTATAAGATTATGTTAAGACAATGTATAAGTACCCTAATGCACAAGGTACAAGATTTCAATGCATGACTTATAGATTAGGTCAAAATAGGTATTTTCACTCTTTAGATATGTTTACCTAAACTAAACCATTAAACCAAGTATGAGAAATCTTTGGACACTTAAGACACAATGTATAGGACCTAAATTAAGTTTACATCAGTACCTAAGTGTGACAACCGCGGTTCTGAGGTTCGTCACTTAGTTTTATTTTGTGCAAGTTACGTGTCTTTACGTGTTTATGTGATACTTGGTGTGTATAGATTGTGGTTTGGATATCATTTCGGGTACGGGGTGTGAGACCCCCAAAATCTGACATGGAACAAGTAGGCAACGAGGGGGTAACAAGTCATAGTACAAGAAACAATGAATTACAGTTCATACAAAGATGACGAAATAAAAACATGTACATTACATCATAAAAGGTCAGAGTTCTTAAACATAGGTCCCAGAGTTTTAGAAGCGGAAAATTATATTATTTCGTCTCGATTTATAACATAAAGTTTCCCAAAAGATATAATAAACTTCTGACGGTTTATACTAGAACCAATCTTTTAAAAGCATCACAGAAATCTCCAAGCTACGATAATCTCTTGCGGGCTCCCATCCAAGCAAGCTAAGTAATAATACCTGAGATTAAACATGTAAAATCGTCAACATAAAGTTGAGTGAAATTCATAGGTTTAGCAGTAAAGGTGTGGAACACAAGCATTCAGTTGTAAAACAAGTAGTGTGGAGTATGGTTATATACGTCAACCATAGTCCGAAACCATTATTATTGCTGTTCAGTTCATGAACCGAAGCTTAACTCAATGTAAGTTCCTCTAGAGAGTATTCAGCCTAAATACTCAAGTAAATAAACGAATATCAGTGCATCAAGGTACTTGAGACGGGGACTGTCAATCCCGATGGATCCGCCCACAACATTCGCGCTTAGTACTCGAAATTAACGGTTCATGATCGGGAGAGGAAACTAAAGGCTAGACTAAAAAGAAATAATAACATTGAAAACCTGAAAATCATACATGTCCTGGATAGCATACAAGTTCTGGATAGCATACAGTTTTTAAATGGTTGTGTACCACCATGTAAAATCTCACCCTTGTTTAGAAACCATGTACAAGTTAAAAGGGGCTATGAACTCACCTTAGCCACGAGGTAAGT
This sequence comes from Glebionis coronaria, assembly GCA_025667525.1. Lineage (NCBI taxonomy): Eukaryota > Viridiplantae > Streptophyta > Magnoliopsida > Asterales > Asteraceae > Glebionis > Glebionis coronaria. Next base: position 66,698 of record JANFOE010001406.1, read on the forward strand.
CAATCACGGTACTCAGCAACTGAGTAGAAACAATGTAGTGAGACGATCACCAACGATATGGATGCCCGGGGAAACATGAAAACCGCAACCTATCAAAATAAGGTGCGCGTTAAGACTCGAACTCGAATTATCGATATGTACCAGATATAATATGACTCAAATGTTTTCAAAGTATACACATTTCAAAACCATTGACACAAATCAAATGAATTCATACTAACCATTTATTCCAACACTTCACGTTAAAACACTTGAACACTTGAAAATGACCTGTCATACGACGCCAAGTCAACGCAAGTCAAACTATCCTTTACCCTTATTTGGACCAGTAGATAAGTCATTTATATAATGACTAAGAACTTGAGTAAGTCACCATGTCCGATGGTGAACACTCAAACTCACGCAACACAAGCATTGAACTAAGTATCCGAAATAAAAATCAGCAAGTACACCCCGAATGTACACACCGATCTACCCTATCTAGACATGTCCGTTTTACATGAAAATTGGTGTCAAGGTAACTTATAACCTGTATAAGACCTCACTAAAATTTGAGCCAAAGTACACACTTTAAAATCCATCAGCTCGACACTTTACTCGACTTCAAATTTGGGACAGATTTGTGCACTTGTTTTGTAAAACCGTTTAGACCGCTTTAAAAGTACAAACTCGACAATCCGTCTTTTGAAACCACTACTAGACTCATCAAACTCAGTTTGTAAACTTTGAAAACCAGTAGATACATTTATCTAACCAAGCCTAAAGTCCCCGAGAATCGACCCAAAATTAGCCACAATTTCGGATTGTGCCGACTTGCGTCTCCCGATACACGAAAACTAAAACTAGCATAACTTTTGACTCATAATGAGTTATAAGCTCTATCTTATACCAAAACGACCGTCTCGGAAAACTCTATAACAATTTCAAATAATCTTAGCCTTTCACAGACCTTAAACCCACGAAACATACTGTTTAAGGCTGATGTCCCAAATTAGCTTTTTAGAAAACATGACAAATCCATTTTCACTCAAAACCAATCATTCTCATACCCCTAGGATCACTATACTATCATACCCATCATCCAAACACTCCTAAAAACACTTGTATGTAAAATCTAACAAAATCAAAGATTAAAAACAAGACTTTTAAGGATTAAAATGTGATGATCATACCAAATATAACACATGCATGATGATTAAATCATCATACAATCTTGAAATCAAAAGTTCTTGAAATTTTGATGCATGTTAATGAATTTGATATCATTAGAATCACAAGAAAATTCTAAAAATGGGTCTTGTTTTTGATTTGGATGAATCATGATGGATGGTGGTGAAGGTGGCGGCAAAAGGGTGGGGTGGGGAGAGATTGTGTGTGTTTTTTTTTACAAATGAAAATGGTTAGTTAGTGGAAGTAAAATGGGTTTTTATATGGTTGTTTAAGTGGAGGGGCCAATCTTGCCAAATTTGAAACTTGTGGACTTAAAAACAATTAATAGTTTTTAAGGGTAGAAAATGGTTATTGGTAAATCATAAAAATATTTACGGGGCTCGGGTTTCGTAAAAATACTTTCAAAAGTTACAATGCATCATAAAAATGATTATACGATTTCTCGACACGACTTAATATGTAATTAAAACGAAACCGTCGAAAATGTTAATTATCGAAACAATCGATAAATAAACGTAATATTTTGGGCATCCGTCGGTATCGCGATCACTAGGAATTCTCGTTGTACATTGTTTTTGAATAAACTCGTTGTAAAACGCACGCGGGTGATTTTAAATAAAAAACTTTGATTTAAATTAAATATGGAAAAATAAAATATAAATTTTATAATTCCATATGAAACATTGTCAATGAACAAAATAATACTTAAAAGTATAATTTAAAAATCTCAGGATTTACATATAAAATATTCAAGAAAACGTAATACGTTGGAAAATTCAAAAAGCACGAATAAAAAGAATAAAATAATACTGGGAAAGTACGGGTTCTCACAGTCTCCCCCCCTAAAGGAACTCTGTTCCCCAGAATTCTCTTGAAAAAGTAGAAGATGCAAACGAGAGGAGTTACAAAGTGTAGAACAAAATTCATTGCTTCCCAGGAAATTTTCCGCACCACGACGAACCTTAACGGTTAGGATAACGGTCTTTCAATACGGAGATACACCGAGAGATAGAGTTGTTGGTAATACGTGCGATAAACTAACAAGACTGAACACAAGAATCGCTTAAACAAGCAAAGTGCGATAAAATGAATCAAGATTGTAAATCAACAAGGGGTCGCAAGTCATGAAACGGTAAAATGTGACAATCTTAAAATGTAAGAATCTCGTCACAAGCGAAATAGAAGGGAAATATGAATAACATATGATCTTTAAAATACAAGCTGTCAAAATAAGTTGTCTAGGATTTTGGTATTACTTTAAAACTTAGTTTTAAATATTTTCTTTATTAAAAGAAAATTTTACCAGGTGTATTGATTTAAATATCAAACTCTATATAAAATGAGTGGGTAAACAGTTGTCAAATCTTTTTCTTGATCAGGAATTCAAAGTAAAAGTAACTCGGTTCAAATAGTTGTTTTGATCAGCTTAAGAGCTTTTCGGGTGACTGTATGAAATTATTGTTAAAACTCAGGTTTAACGTCGTCGTTAGGAAAAAAATCGGATTTTCCAAGTTGTTTAGAATCATTGTTAGAAATTATAAATTAATTTAATAATTTCATTATATTGACAGTAAAGTACGATATAATCAAATACTTTAAAAGATACAACTTGATATTCTTTTTAAATACTAGTTATAAATTTACCAAAGAGGGTATATAGATCCGGTACTTAACTTGAAACAGTTATTTTGGTAATTTAAACATTTGATAAAATGTATAAAACATTCTTAAAAATTAATAAGAATTTTTAGAAATCCAAGGAGGGGATTAAGGTATCAATTGATAAACACGTAACTTTTTCTGGTTTCAAAAGGTGACAAGACAGCAACGAATGGGAATCATATAAAGGGCAAAAATCTTGTATACGAGCGATAACACAGGGAATAAAACAAAATCACATCAATTCTTAACAAACGTGATAGAATAGATGCGTCGATGAAGAAAGTAATAAGAAACAAAGGATTATAGCAATGATAAATTCACGAGTGTGGTTGACATCACCACAACGGCTTATTAAGTCCTCGGTGGTCGAAATACGATCGAAAGGGAAAAGCCACACAACAAATTTTTGAATCAAAGAAAATTATTAAGAAGTTACTTGAGAGAAGTTCCAGTAAGATGAAAAACATTAACAATGAAAGGCAAAATCAATATATGGTTCACACGTATGAATTTCAAGACGATAGTATCTAACACACATCATGGCAATTACATGTAATCATCGTTCACGTCCAGTCATAAATCATTAATCACATCCCGAGACGTTTCATAGGTCTACCAAGATAGATAAAGAAGATCGATCGATGAAGAGGCATAATAACATTGAAACTTTCAAATCTGGTATCAATGGTAAGAATTTAGGCAAATGGTAACGAAAATCGTACCATGAGGATGATGAGGTAACAGGTAAAACAAAGGTCGTTGAGTAAAGAAATATGTGCTTGAAGCATGTACTTTGTTCAAGAAAAGAGAAGGGATTATATGTGTATGTCGCGAATTGTTGTTACTCGCATAAGATGTAAAAGTTTTCTAAAACTTTATTTTATCAAACTTTTTAAGGAACATAATTAAAAAGTTGATTCTTGGTTAATTATTTAAGGTGACTACTATTCGGCCTTGCATGGCTCCTTCTAAATTAGGCATAGGTGATCAGGCCATGCATAATTTAGGACTAGCAATGCGATGCTCATCTTCGTCAAACAAGTATTACATATCATATGATTTCAAATATGTATATAATAACATTTGTAAAAACAGGAATCAAAATAGTTTATGAAACTATTCGCCAATAAGTTATTGGCTAGACATTTAATTTAACAGTTGTGATGTTACAAGGGTTCTTTATAAGACCGTATTAGAACAATTTGTGAAAATGCATTGTAAAATTAATATAAATTAATTTTATAAGATAAACTTCAAGTATTTTGTAAAGTCCAAGTGGAACTTTTGTAAAATGTTTCGCAAACAATACCAGTTAAATTCATGTGATGACATGATGATAGCTTACAAAATAGCGAGTGGGTTACATGAGGGAAATAAGGAGTAGTTCAATACAATCTATGAAATGGTTACAACGTGAGAAGGTTTCAAGAGGTTTAGCCGAAATCGTCAAGAGACACGTGCTAAGATGATAAAGAACGACGAAAATAAGAACTTCAATTCTCGGTCCAACTCAGTGGTACGATAGAAACAAAGGACGATAATATAGAATGACAATTAAGTCATAAATAAAAGAAAGGATAAAGGAATCCGTATGTGCACATGGTAATTTATTTAACAAAAATACACTTTTAAGGAAGTAGAACATCAGTTTGTCAAATCACTTGATTTCTAAAAGTTCAAGATTTATGTATGACCGAGCTCAAGTTACTATTTGTAAACGTTTTCAAACACAATCAATGTTTCATGATTGTAAAATATTATTAGCTACAATTTTACGAGCTCACACGAACTTAAAAACGCTTCAAAACATATTTTTAAATTCTATAAGTTTTGACCCGACCAATTAAATCTCTAACGATATTCTAAGACTCAAAGTCTAATGCATTTCGATGTAAAACAATGTTTTGAACAACTTTCTAGTTTTACCCGAGACTTGAAATGGAATAAAAATGGACGAAAATGCCCTTGCATTAAATCTGTCAACAAAACGATATTTTAGAACTACGCAAAAATAAGTTCTTAAATTTCACAATCTCAAATGAGCGTAACCTGCTCGATTTTAATGTTTATTGGCCAAATTTTATGTCCTAAACGGACGTCTCAACAAGTAGAAGCATATTTTTATGTCTAAAGTTATAAAAATATATTCTCGACAGTGTAAAATTTCTTGTAAAGTTTCTGTACAAAATAATATTCTTTGACACATCTTGAAATTAAATCTAAATTTCATAATAACTCAGAATTAATGTATACACAAGATTTGTGGATTCCATAAAGACGAAAGAAGATAAACTGTATAACTAATCATGTAAAGGAAACCCAGTATGGAAATGGTTCAAGAATGCCAACGGTAATCTGAGAGATAAAAAACGACGCATATCATCCGTGTCTTCGGCTGCAAGATTCAATGTAGGAAGGTCTCCTGGCGGCGTGATTTTCCAAAATCATAAGACATACCGAGAAAGAAACAAAATATTAACAAGTCACACTCCTGAGGCGGTGTTGCGATTTTTAGTCGTTTTACTTACCTTTAGGAAAAAGTAAGCAAACGCTAAGTCGTGGTAAGTATTAATCAATACGTTTTAGAAAAAAAAACGTAAAGACGACAATCGAGTTCGTTCTCAAGGAGGTATGGTGTTTAGCCAAAAATTATAGACGTTATTTATTCGAGTGATTACGTTTTTGTAAAGAAAGAAAGAAAGGAAAACGGAAACGACCTACGCTAAAAATGGTCGGAAACGCGTATACGTACGAACGTAAAAACGCGACCCAACGAAAAAATTCACCTAAAAATTAATTAAAAATCACTAAAATTTTCTAAAAATCCTAACTAAGAAAACTACGCAATCCAAAAAAAAAATGAAACGTAAAAATAATAGAAATGAGGCAAAGCGAGAAAATGACGAAAAATAAAAAATTTGAGAATGTGACTAAAAATAAACTTACTAAACTTAAAATAAAAAAACAAAAATAAAATTAATTTGAAAATGCAATTGGGCCGAAAGCTAATTTATAAATTTGAACGAAAAGTATTTATCGGACCAAAAATCCTAATAAGAAAAATATTAAACGAAAAAAAAACTGAAAATTGACTAGGACTATTTTTATTTTTTATATTTTGAACTTATAAAATTACAACAAAGGAAAGTTTTGAAAAAGCTTTTTGAAACAAGGCATGAATAGGCATTTTAACAAAATATAGTTAAGCTCGTTTTTTAGAAAATCATGAACCAAAAGTTGTAAAACTTTTAAGACTAAAAAAACAAAATAAATAAAAACAAGCAAGGAAAAAAAAAATTACTATGAAATTATATACTCAAGTAGCGCTCAACATTTGCTTATAACGAAATAAGAAAAGAAAGACAAGCTTATAAGCTAATCTCCACGAAACAAAGAGAGAATAAGACAAAACGAAAAGGAAATAAGTTCAAAAAAATCTCATAGAGCAGTTGGTCGAAAATGGTGGTGTTGTGTCTGATTTGTGCAGACAGGTCAGGGGTTCGAGACCCTGCAGCACCCTTTCTGATGATCTTTTTTTCCTTTGTATGCTCACACGAAATAAAATGAACTATAAAAAGAAAATGAAAAGAAGGATAAACAAAAAGTGCCAGTAGATCAGATGGTGAGGGTTGTGAGTTTTCTGCGTCTGGAATTGCTGGTGAGGTCAGTGGTTCAAACCCCATTGCTGCCACATTTTTGCTATATTTTTTTTATCCAAATTCAACCAGGAGACAACAAAATCATACCGACAAGTGAATAGAAAATTAACATCAAGTATGATGCACTAATGGTTTACTAAGCAGATTCAACTAGCTCAATTTTAACAGCTTGATATGTTCAGTGATAATCTTGATAATAAACTCCAAAGAAGCACATAAGAAGCGCAAGTAAACGAAGATACTCGGAATCATATAGCTAATGAAATAGTGGCAGCAAGTTAACAGCAATTTGGCTTGTTTGCATACAATTAAACACAAAAAGGCAACAGCAGGCCTACTCAAATAAAAAAAAAATGCACAGTCTTTTTTTTCAATACTTTTATGGTTTACTCTCTATGGTTATCTTGGGATGCGCAGTTCGACAGCAAGCAGTTAACACAATGACATTCAACAATCAAGAACAATGCATATAGGCCATATTTCGGATTATTTTCCAGCCTCCTAACAAGCAGTACCCCCATTTATTATTAAAAACAGAAAATCAAGGCCTCTTAAGCTATCTATAATCTGAAAATCAGATTCCAAATCCACAAAACAAAGCCATAATTTAGTCTCGTGTAATAGGCACAGTTAAGAACAAAGAAAATGAACTCGAAGTAACTTGTTTTTTTTTTAGCAACTGGTACCCAATCTTTATGCAGCCTATCAACACTTATGAAACACATATAAGTGAACTAACTTCACTAGTAATCCAACATAAATAACAAATTTTACCCAAAGATTAACGAAAAATAAGAAACTACCTCAGAGACTTTCATGAACCTATTTTTTTGTAATATGCAATTTTACTTTAAACCAAAAGCAAGATTTAACTAAGCTACACCTATTGAGTTTCGGATTTCCCAAGTTTGTACCTAAAAAAAAAGACCTCTACAATAGATCCACCAAACTATTAATATATCAGATCATAAACCTAGTAATATAACAAACTATGACAAACAACATGAAAATAAGACGGATTAATACCAACTGACAACTATTTTCAGAAAATGAATCAACAAAGGAGTTTGTTGATTTTTGATAAATCTAAATGAACCAAAGGCTAAAATCAACTTAAAATAACCTTTTAAAAACGATGCAATCGATCCTAAGCACTAAAGCTATGCTTATGATAGAAATCAAATCAAAACCAAACACTATTTATATGAGCAACAATTGACATTACACTAACATTATCATAACTAACGCTAGACAATGAAACAAATAACAACTTAAACAGTAAATTAACATGAACAAGAACCAAATAACCAGTTAAACAATCAAATAAGCAAAATAGGCAGCTAGACAATAAGCAATGCAAATTTATAGACTTACAAGAACTAAAAGAGGAAGAGATCACTTACAGAGGGTCCACAGCTTTCACTCTTAACCTAGCAAACCATAAGCACCTCAGTTCAACCCTTTTTTAACTTACAATATTCCTATAAACTCCAAAGTTGATTATTCTGGCTTATTACCCACTTTCAACCAAATAACCAAGAAAAACCTTCCTGAAATTTCTTCTAACCAACTGACTAACCATAAACAAACTTCCACAGCTCCAACTTGATCAAACACTTCCTTGGTAAACCAGTTGTCAGCCAGCTTATCCAATAAGCTGGATGAACAGTGACGCTACAATACGATGAACAGTAACAAGGACAGACATTTTTGTGATTTGTATTAAGGAGAAGGAAATATAAAGTGCAATGAAAGGAAATTTGCTGAATGATAAATTGGCAAGTAAGTAAATGAGACAGAAAATTAAAGGGCAGAAAATTTAAATTGCATTGAAAAATGATGGAACTCAATATCGATTTTTTACATCAAAAATTGGAACAAAAAACTGATAAACTACAAAGCTAAGCTATTTATACAAGTGAGATGATCAAAACCCTAGCCCTAAAACGTCCTCCTCTTTCCACAATTGCCCTTGGATCTTGGAATATGCCATTTTAGATGTTGCCTTCTTGAAGTTTCCATGTAATCTGGATGGTTGATTTGTTGTGGGCAACAAGCAATATGATCAAATCCCTCCATTGAGTCAATGTAGTCAGAAAAAAATGAAACCCGTGACTTGTGAGGACCCATATGGTGAGCTGGCAACTGAAAATGGCACATGGGTTGGTTTATGGTGTGATGAATAATACTTTATCAAAAGTAATTGTAATTTACCCTTTGATTCGAGTTTGATTGTTACTGGGTTAGGGATTAGGGTTCTTAGCAGAGATGTCTAATTTGATTTGGGTAAACACTTTATGTTTTCTACTAAAATTCAGTTTAAACTTTGCAATTCGTCACATTTGGTCCCTCTGGTATTAGCAAACTAAAGCTGCCAAACTCCTTTGTAAATTACTTTGAACCTTTGTCACTTTTAGTCCTTGTATCTTCATATAACTTGGAAAAGGACTATATTTGTCATATCTTTGAACTTCAAGGGTCATTCTTGGACATTAATGAAACTTTAGGGACCAAACATGTATCTTGAGATTTAAAAGGGTATAAAGTGTCATTTCTTCAAAGTTGAGGGACCTTTCTTGTACATCTTCATTTCTTCAAGGACATTTTTGTAAATTCATCGTTCGGGTCCGGTTCTTTGTGTGGCTTCGTTTCCCGTATTCGTTTTTGCTTGATTCTTGTTCTCTTTTGTTGAATTCACGATATCCGTACCTAAAATACACAATGAACAAACACAAGCATATATAGGGGTATTTTGATGATATTTTATGCGTCTTAAGCCCGATTTGGACGATGAGACTATGTATAAAAGCAGTCTCATCACTCCCCCATACTAAACCATTGCCGTGTCCCCACGCAATGCTAGAATTAAGTATCGTAGCACCTCCAAAATTCATTTTATGATGACTTTTATTGAAGACATAAATTTAAATAAACTACTACACGTGTTTTGGACATAATGTATGATTTTCATCACGAGAAAGTGACTTTTGGGATCATAGAACAAGAACACGTGAATGCTTCGTTAGAAATAATTTCGTCGTCCTCGATTTTCACCCAATTCCATGCTAAGCGTGTAACGAGATCATTGTTATTATAAGTTAGCAACACAATCATTACTCATGAGTGTTAATTATGTACCTAATCCCCCTTATTCCTAATTGGTATCTCTTATATTTTATTTTTGTCTTAATGATCACGAGGATACATCATTGACTTATGCGTGAATAGAGATTTAGGTCTAAAAATAGAGTTTTAACGGTGTAACCAAAATCATTAAATTAATAATTCATCCTAATAGACAACGATGTAAAAAAATTAAGTCAACAAGAAGAATCGATAAACACGGTTTTATAACGGTTTTGAACATGAGACTTATTACCATGACTTTTATTATCCGCCATCATCGGTGGTTTTATTATCATGTTTTACCTCCATCTTTTATTCAACTTCGCCATGAAGCTTTTATTATGACTTCGGTCTTGCCTTGCCTTTTATTATCCGCCTCATCGGTGGTTTTATTAGCCAAAGACGTATATCCTCACGCTAAAGCGAATTTTGGATCTTTAAAGCTTCGAAGATTAAGGCTTGATTCACTTTCAATTTGGGCATAGATTTTTCGGCCTTGTGAGCTTCAAATTTTTGCTTAATTTAGGTGAGCACTTGAAATCTTATTATTAGGTGAAGCTTTTGATTATTCGGGTGCCAATACTTCAAAATCGTGACGCTGGCGATACCTTAATGTTTTCCCAATTTAATTACATGGAAGCTATTAAAACAAATTAGAAACCAACAATAGTGACTAAACCGCTAAATCAATATTTATTAACAATTTATTATGCAAAAGCGTGGGGAGAATAAGCTAATAATTACTACACATGAGATCGTGATGATTACGAGACTAATAAATAACTCTATCATTTCTCGTCCTCATTTAAGAGACTTAGCCTAAAAAGTTAAGGAATCGAAGCTGAGTGCTCAACACGCACGGTCGAGTCAAAAATTACTCTTATTCTCACCATCGGAAAACCTACATTCGTGTCTTAAACACTTATGAAAAATACGAAAATTTTTAAAATTTGGCCATTTTTAGCCTTATTTTGCAATAAAACGATAACAAAAAGATGAAATTTTGGATTGCGTGTTGACGTAAGCAAGGTGAAGTATCTACTCACCCCCCCATACTAAAACTAAACATTGTCCTCAATGTTTCGAGTCTAGGGGTACGAACACCCCCATACTAGAGACGTAGTCGAATGCTTAATCTAGCATGGAAAGGGTGTAACCATTAAATTAATAGCCGTTTATGAAGTGTGCTAAAAACCTAAGGTTAGAACATCAAAGGATATATCATATGGATATCGAGAAATTCTTCAAAGCAAACGATCGAGTGCTCCCATAAAACGAACACGAGAGGCTCCAATCGTGAAGATGATCATCTAAAAACCACAATTCACAAACAACTACGGAACAAAGGTTGGAAGGGCACAATTCCCCTCACATTAAACTACATTAGAAAGCAATAATATGTACATGGATAAGCATGGGTCTCCCCCACGAGGCACCTTGTTTTTGATAACCGAGTCAAAAGCTCGACTCGAATCCCCATAAATGTGATCATTTAGGGATAATCATGGTATGGTCAATTTTTGGTGGGACTTACATGTAATCAAGGCCCAAAAGCAACCGTGTATAAAGGCAAAACCTCTATACCGGGATCAAAGATCGTGTCTTCGTTTTCGGATGATAAACGAAACAACACGACTTCGAGTAACAACGTCCCAAAGGGACACAAGAAAATAGCATAAGAAGAGAAGGGTGGGACATTGGTTGGGCATAAAAATCGAGTCACTCGAGGTAAACTCTCACCGTAAGTGTAGAAAGAATTTCTAGTGACTACTTCGGTAAAAGACCGAGATTTTATCTTAAACGTGATACCGGGGTCAAAAATCTCGTCCTCGGTGGAGAAGTGTGAGGGAACAAATGGGGCTTCCCCCATACTAGATCCACACAAAATGTCGTCAAAAGAAGTAGACGCGTTTGTAGCAAGCTCAATTAAGCGAGGTGATGAAAGAGTTATCTTTGGAAAAAATTTCAAATCACTTGTAAAATCTTTTCCTTTTTCATTTTTAAACTCTTTGTTGCAAAAACCCGAGTTGATTAAATTGAAAATATTTGGTGTTTCCAAAACAATTCTAGGCACACTTAAAATTTTCACATTTATCTTGAAGGCGGGAGGAGGATTTGAATTTTTAAAACGTGAATCGATCAATAAAACATCCCCCTCCGGGCTAACGCAACGGTCCTCATCAAACTCAAAAATAGAAGGAGGATCATCAAGAATACGTTTGATCTCGGAAAAGTCTCCATGGGGATCAAAAACGTCTTCTCTTCCTCGTGGAAGAGGTCGAGCAATAAAGTCGTCGATAATCGAGTTGCTAGCTTCAACCGTCGTGAAACTAGGAAAAGAAGGCTCTTCGATTGAAGATTTTGCCTTTGTCGTTTCGACCTCGACATCGAAAAACGTATCGATGTGAGCAAGGCCATCGGCGGACTTCTCACACGATAAATCCAAAATCTCACACGGTGTGGGATTAGGAGTAAAAGGCTCGTCTCGTGACGATTTTGCCTTGACGGTTTCAACCTTGTCCTTCGAAGGGATCGAACGTGGGTTTTCAAACATTTTAGCAAAATTACTAACACGTCCCTTCGGAATTAATTTCCGTTCATCTTGTAAAAACGAGGGTTTAACGATTTCCTTTAAAACCTTTTCATATTTTTCTTTTTTAAAATCATTTGATGGAATTTCTTCGTCAAAATTAAGTGTATATTGATTTAGAAAATCCTCAATAATTTCATCCTCATTAGAAAAATTAGGTTTAGAAGGTACAAGATTTAAATATCCCAAGTATCCTACGAGTTTTTCCTTTGGTTTACTTTCAAAAACATTTTTCAAAACTTCGTTGGATGACGTTTTTGTTTCCTCAAAGTTTTTGCAAGACGACGAAGGTTGCACGACTCTAAAATTCGAGAGATTGGGATCAATACGAGACGTACGATTCTTAGGAGTCGAAATAACTTGAACCTCTCCCTCGAGATTAGGATTGGTGACGTTCGATGAAGAACTCGACTCGTATGAAGCTATTTTTTTCTCTAAGGTCTCAATCGTTGAAAGAAGTTCATTTTGCTTAATAGTGTAAGCCTCCACAATTTTGTCAACAATTTTATCCCATCTCTCGACAACTTGGTCAGATAAACGTTCATGTTCTTTAAAAGCGGCATCATATTCGTTTTCCAACTCGGTTCTCATGGAGGCCATTTCTTTTAAGTAAAATTCCTTTTGAGTTTCCAATTGTTTTTCGTGATGTTCCTTAAGGTTCCCAACTTGTTCTTGAATCATCATTAAGTTTGCATTATTACGTCTCACATAGTCATAAAAAGCGTTTTGATTCATCTCATCATTTTGATTTTGATCACAATTAAAAGAAGAATCATGTGACGAGTAGAACGAAGACGATGGGTGATCTTGGTCGTAAGATTGAAAATTATCACCATGATCACGTGGAGCGGAGTTATAGATATAGCCCTCTCGACCTCCAATAACCTTACAATTAAAACAATTGGCACCATCGGGCGGGCCTCCACAATATGGACACGAGTAATAACCACCATGATTCGACATGATGCAACGAGAACGGTGTTACGAGAATTAAACGTTATAGAGGGTGAAAGAAGAAAATTATGAATTTAGAGGGAATGTAGAAGATTATTTTTGTGCTTTTGATTGTTTTTTAATTTTTTTTGGTATTTTGAATGTATTACGTAGACAAAAATCTACAAATCTCTCCTCGAATCGATTTTCTCGATTAAAAGAGCCTCAAGGAATGAAAACGATCACGTGGAGTGAACGCCTTCGATGACTTTAGAACGTTGGTGGAACACCAAAACGTTCAAGAGGGTTTAATCTTGAAAACACAAGCAAATATATATACGTAGATAATACTTTGGTTGGCAAACCCTCGATTAGCCCTTTTTCTCAAAACACGCACAAGCAAGCGGGGGAAACGAGGCGGCGCTAAGCACTTAAGAGCCTTTTTCCCTTAGGTCGTGAAATACAACCGCCTTATACCCACCTAATAGTTTGTGTTAATTGAAATTAAGCCTCACGAAAGTATTTATCTATTTTGCCTTTTACTTTTGCTTTGGATTCGAATACAATGATCGAGTGATGAAATCCCGAATCAAGGTTGTGATTTCTCACGTATTTAGAGTACTTGTATTTTTATTGTTCTACGTAAATACAATATATTATGCACAATAAAAACGAGAAAACGATTTTGTGTTAATTGAGTTCAATTTAACACTATTTATTTGTATGGCTAATAGTATAGAAAAATAAAAAGAAGTATTTACGATAAAAACGTAAACACTCAAACAAACACGATAAATAAGTACGGCTAAACAAACCTCCCCGGCAGCGGCGCCATTTTTGGTGTTGCGATTTTTAGTCGTTTTACTTACCTTTAGGAAAAAGTAAGCAAACGCTAAGTCGTGGTAAGTATTAATCAATACGTTTTAGAAAAAAAAACGTAAAGACGACAATCGAGTTCGTTCTCAAGGAGGTATGGTGTTTAGCCAAAAATTATAGACGTTATTTATTCGAGTGATTACGTTTTTGTAAAGAAAGAAAGAAAGGAAAACGGAAACGACCTACGCTAAAAATGGTCGGAAACGCGTATACGTACGAACGTAAAAACGCGACCCAACGAAAAAATTCGCCTAAAAATTAATTAAAAATCACTAAAATTTTCTAAAAATCCTAACTAAGAAAACTACGCAATCCAAAAAAAATTGAAACGTAAAAATAATAGAAATGAGGCAAAGCGAGAAAATGACGAAAAATAAAAAATTTGAGAATGTGACTAAAATTAAACTTACTAAACTTAAAATAAAAAAAACAAAAATAAAATTAATTTGAAAATGCAATTGGGCCGAAAGCTAATTTATAAATTTGAACGAAAAGTATTTATCGGACAAAAAATCCTAATAAGAAAAATATTAAACGAAAAAAAAACTAAAAATTGACTAGGACTATTTTTATTTTTATATTTTGAACTTATAAAATTACAACAAAGGAAAGTTTTGAAAAAGCTTTTTGAAACAAGGCATGAATAGGCATTTTAACAAAATATAGTTAAGCTCGTTTTTTAGAAAATCATGAACCAAAAGTTGTAAAACTTTTAAGACTAAAAAAACAAAATAAATAAAAACAAGCAAGGAAAAAAAAAATTACTATGAAATTATATACTCAAGTAGCGCTCAACATTTGCTTATAACGAAATAAGAAAAGAAAGACAAGCTTATAAGCTAATCTCCACGAAACAAAGAGAGAATAAGACAAAACGAAAAGGAAAGAAGTTCAAAAAACTCTCATAGAGCAGTTGGTCGAAAATGGTGGTGTTGTGTCTGGAATTGCTGGTGAGGTCAGTGGTTCAAACCCCATTGCTGCCACATTTTTGCTATATTTTTTTTATCCAAATTCAACCAGGAGACAACAAAATCATACCGACAAGTGAATAGAAAATTAACAGCAAGTATGATGCACTAATGGTTTACTAAGCAGATTCAACTAGCTCAATTTTAACAGCTTGATATGTTCAGTGATAATCTTGATAATAAACTCCAAAGAAGCACATAAGAAGCGCAAGTAAACGAAGATACTCGGAATCATATAGCTAATGAAATAGTGGCAGCAAGTTAACAGCAATTTGGCTTGTTTGCATACAATTAAACACAAAAAGGCAACAGCAGGCCTACTCAAATAAAAAAAAATGCACAGTCTTTTTTTTCAATACTTTTATGGTTTACTCTGTATGGTTATCTTGGGATGCGCAGTTCGACAGCAAGCAGTTAACACAATGACATTCAACAATCAAGAACAATGCATATAGGCCATATTTCGGATTATTTTCCAGCCTCCTAACAAGCAGTACCCCCATTTATTATTAAAAACAGAAAATCAAGACCTCTTAAGCTATCTATAATCTGAAAATCAGATTCCAAATCCTCAAAACAAAGCCATAATTTAGTCTCGTGTAATAGGCACAGTTAAGAACAAAGAAAATGAACTCGAAGTAACTTGTTTTTTTTTAGCAACTGGTACCCAATCTTTATGCAGCCTATCAACACTTATGAAACACATATAAGTGAACTAACTTCACTAGTAATCCAACATAAATAACAAATTTTACCCAAAGATTAACGAAAAACAAGAAACTACCTCAGAGACTTTCATGAACCTATTTTTTTGTAATATGCAATTTTACTTTAAACCAAAAGCAAGATTTAACTAAGCTACACCTATTGAGTTTCGGATTGCCCAAGTTTGTACCTAAAAAAAAAGACCTCTACAATAGATCCACCAAACTATTAATATATCAGATCATAAACCTAGTAATATAACAAACTATGACAAACAACATGAAAATAAGACGGATTAATACCAACTGATAACTATTTTCAGAAAATGAATCAACAAAGGAGTTTGTTGATTTTTGATAAATCTAAATGAACCAAAGGCTGAAATCAACTTAAAATAACCTTTTAAAAACGATGCAATCGATCCTAAGCACTAAAGCTATGCTTATGATAGAAATCAAATCAAAACCAAACACTATTTATATGAGCAACAATTGACATTACACTAACATTATCATAACTAACGCTAGACAATGAAACAAATAGCAACTTAAACAGTAAATTAACATGAACAAGAACCAAATAACCAGTTAAACAATCAAATAAGCAAAATAGGCAGCTAGACAATAAGCAATGAAAATTTATAGACTTACAAGAACTAAAAGAGGAAGAGATCACTTACAGAGGGTCCACAGCTTTCACTCTTAACCTAGCAAACCATAAGCACCTCAGTTAAACCCTTTTTTAACTTACAATATTCCTATAAACTCCAAAGCTGATTATTCCGGCTTATTACCCACTTTCAACCAAATAACCAAGAGAAACCTTCCTGAAATTTCTTCTAACCAACTGACTAACCATAAACAAACTTCCACAGCTCCAACTTGATCAAACACTTCCTTGGTAAACCAGTTGTCAGCCATCTTATCCAATAAGCTGGATGAACAGTGACGCTACAGTACGATGAACAATAACAAGGACAAACATTTTTGTGATTTGTATTAAGGAGAAGGAAATATAAAGTGCAATGAAAGGAAATTTGCTGAATGATAAATTGGCAAGTAAGTAAATGAGACAGAAAATTAAAGGGCAGAAAATTTAAATTGCATTAAAAAATGATGGAACTCAATATCGATTTTTTACATCAAAAATTGGAACAAAAAACTGATAAACTACAAAGCTAAGCTATTTATACAAGTGAGATGATCAAAACCCTAGCCCTAAAACGTCCTCCTCTTTCCACAATTGCCCTTGGATCTTGGAATATGCCATTTTAGATGCTGCCTTCTTGAAGTTTCCATGTAATCTGGATGGTTGATTTGTTGTGGGCAACAAGCAATATGATCAAATCCCTCCATTGAGTCAATGTAGTCAGAAAAAAATGAAACCCGTGACTTGTGAGGACCCATATGGTGAGCTGGCAACTGAAAATGGCACATGGGTTGGTTTATGGTGTGATGAATAATACTTTATCAAAAGTAATTGTAATTTACCCTTTGATTCGAGTTTGATTGTTACTGGGTTAGGGATTAGGGTTCTTAGCAGAGATGTCTAATTTGATTTGGGTAAACACTTTATGTTTTCTACTAAAATTCAGTTTAAACTTTGCAATTCGTCACATTTGGTCCCTCTGGTATTAGCAAACTAAAGCTGCCAAACTCCTTTGTAAATTACTTTGAACCTTTGTCACTTTTAGTCCTTGTATCTTCATATAACTTGGAAAAGGACTATATTTTTCATATCTTTTAACTTCAAGGGTCATTCTTGGACATTAATGAAACTTTAGGGACCAAACATGTATCTTGAGATTTAAAAGAGTATAAAGTGTCATTTCTTCAAAGTTGAGGGACCTTTCTTGTACATCTTCATTTCTTCAAGGACATTTTTGGAAATTCATCGTTCGGGTCCGGTTCTTTGTGTGGCTTCGTTTCCCGTGTTCGTTTTTGCTTGATTCTTGTTCTCTTTTGTTGAATTCACGATATCCGTACCTAAAATACACAATGAACAAACACAAGCATATATAGGGGTATTTTGATGATATTTTATGCGTTTTAAGCCCGATTTGGACGATGAGACTATGTATAAAAGCAGTCTCATCATGAGGCGAGGAGGTTTAATGAAAGAAAGGAGGATACAAGTAGGACTGATAGGTGTGAAAACACCCATCCTTTTTACCACTTAATTACAATAATAACCGAGCCAAAACGTGTATTTTATGTCATTTATGTCGGAATTATGCGTGGTTTGTGTTTTTGTTGTGATTTAGGACGAAAATGTGAAAAGTGGAGAAAACACGGCATTCACGGGCTTTTATCGAAGAAAAAGACGAAAGATGAAGTCGAAAGATCAAGAGTGGAAAAAGAACGGAAGTCCAAGACCAATTCTGAAGATTTATCGAAGAAAAAGTCAAAAGACGGAAGTTTACTAAAAGCCGAAAAACTCAAGTCTTATTTATGAAGAAAATCCAAGACAAGTTTGAAGTAATCCCAAGACAAAGTCCAAGTATTAAGAAGATTAACAAAATATTAAGAAGTTTAAGGGCTCAAGTGTGTAATTAAGAGAAAGAAGAAAGAGGGAGGAAGCTTCCTAAGCTCCTCCCTAATCCCCATATATATAGATTAGGTAGTTTCAATGTTTAGGTTGTTGGTGGCTTGACAAGCCTCTCTTCCACCATTTTCAATTCCCTGTTCTTTACTTTTATGCACCTTAATCTTCATGTAACGCATCTTTAATTTTCTTTTAATTCCAAGTAAGGTTACCTTTAATTGTTGTTAATCTTTACTTTATTGCTAATCTCCTCCTACCTTTCTTGTTTGATTTGTTCTTCTTTTTCATTGTTCATGTTCTTAAGTTTTTATGATTTTAATCAAGTGGGTTTTGATTGATTTGGCTTTGTTTGTTAGTTTTGATGATTTGTTTTGATTGATTATTGTTAGTTGATGTTTATTGGTTGTTTTGGTTTAATCTTTTGGTTTGTTTTGATTAGTTTTGATTAAATTCGTGTCCTATTGCTTCTTACTGTTCTTCTTCTGCTCTGCGTACTGTTCTTGCCCAGAACTTTCCGAATAGGCTGTTTCATTTTCTTTCTATTCGGAATATTTCAAATATTCCGAATCAACTGTCTTAAAAGTGTTCTATGCGGAATGTTGATTATTCCGAATAAGAACTTCTGTGCGGAATGTTGATTATTCCGAATAGGGCTTTCTATGCGGAATGTTTGATTATTCCGAATAGGGCTTTCTATGCGGAATGTTCAGTTATTCCGAATAGGGCTTTCTATGCGGAATGTTTTATTATTCCGTATAAGGGTAATATTCCGAATAGGGTAAGGATTCCGCATAGCTTTATATTATTCCGCATAACCTTTATTCCGAGTTGAGTGTTTTTCCATTTTTATTCCGCATAGGCATTTTTATTCCGCATAGTTTAAATATTCCGAATAGCTTTTTATTGAGTTTTTAGTTTTCAGTTTTAAACTTTATTTTTCCCGCCTTTTTCTTTATTTGCATTTTTACTTGCTTTCCTTTTATTTAAGTTTTATTTCGCGTCATTTACTTTATTTGCCTCTTAAATTCTCGTCATTTATTTCCCGTTAAGTTTTCATCTTTCATTGTTTCCTTTTATCGTCTTTACTTTATCTTTATTTGTTTCAAGTCTTTATTTTTAATTAGTTTTAGACAACGACAACTCTTTTATTTGATTCACCAAGAACAACTAATCTCTTCCACTTAACCGGAAATCAATTCGAGAAGATACCGAGAACACGAACTTTCAACTTGTAAAATATCCTACATTAAAATGGCGCCGCTGCCGGCTCTTTTCGTGAAGATTAACGGTTTTTTGTGAGAGACGCGTTGGCTTTTGAGATCCGTTCACTTGTGAACGTTATTTTTTTCGAGTCAAAAAATTTCAAAAAAAAAAAATTAAAAAAAAAAATTAAAAAAAAAAATTAAAAATAAAAAATCCAAAAACATTTGCAAATCATAAAAAGCATTTCTTTTTCTAAGTTTTGCACCAAAAATATTCTTCTTGCTTATCTACCTTTCTTTATGGATTCTTATATCCATTGCGTCCGGTGTGGGAAACAATTATCTGGGAACAACTCTTGTCAATGGTGTACATGTGAGCGGTGTAGAAACGATCTCGACAATACACAATTCCTATTCGGATTTTGTCCTTTGTGCAACTCGACTAATTCGTACTTTTTGAACCCACCTCCTCCGGTTCCCCCGTGCATCTATTGTGGAAGCGATTCTCATTGGCATGTTTCGTGCCCGGTTCAATACCCGTATAGACACGGGCAAGAACCAGGGTACAATTATGAAAATGATAATAGCTATCCACAGGAGGCACCCAGTTTTTCTCCATACCCATGGTGCTATATTTGTGGGGGCCCTCACGATGCTTCTTTTTGTGATCCGTCGCAAATCTTTGAGAAAGTACCGTGCTATCATCCTAGTGTCTATAACCGTGAGCCCCCACATCACACCATCAATCATCAATCCTCTCAGCATACTAGTCTTGATCAACAACTCACTTCTTTGAATGACATTCTAGAAAGTATAGCTCAACTTCGAGCTGACTTACATCAGGAAAGGCAACCGTTGCTTGATGTGGACGAAACCTTGAAAACCACCGACACCTTTTTGAGCCAATTTAGTCGTTTTCCCTTCTTTTCTACACCAAAATGTTTAATTACAGCGTGGGATAGAATTGGTGAAATTGAACATACTCGGGGCGATGAACAACAAAAGTTGCTGCATGAGCTTCTTAAAGATGTGGAGGTTATCAAGGAAGAGTTAGCCGACTACGTCACTCCTAATTGGACTCGTCCCATCTATTATGATGATGACGACGACGATGATGTCTACACTTTCAACCAATCTTCTGAAGTTGTTGCTCCTACTGTCGATGTTCCTACTGCATCTAAGGATCTAGATTTGTTGAATGAGCTTAGTGATGATGGTCTCGACAAAGTATTGGATGATGAGGTTTGTGACTTACCTGCTATGGAGCCTGAGGACGACGTTGCTCTTACGGCAGAGGTCGATCCTAGTGATGACGATTCTTCTCTCTGCTATGAGAATTTCACTTTTGAAATTTCTCAATCTCCACCAGGAGATGCAGACGATGACGATTTATTCTATCCGGTTTACGAGAAGTTCACCGATGAACTTGATCTTGTGGATGAGGTGGAAGACGTGCTTCTTCGCGATAGATTACGGAAAGTTCATCTTCTTATTGCTCAAATCGAAGAGTTGACTTCTCCTTCTCTTTCCAAGTCTTTACCTCCATCTATTCCTCCCGTTGAAGATAATGACCCATTGCTGGAAGAAATCGATATCCACTCCATCCCTCCAGGTATTGATGATTCTGACACAGAGGGGGACATTATTTTTGATAATTTGCTGCAGGAAAGTATTGACCTAAGTCCCCCTCCCGAGCACCTTTCATCCTCCCCTTTAGCCACTATCACGGAGGATGAGTGCTTTGACCCGGGAGGTGACATTGATTATGCTATGATTGATAACAATACGGCTCTGTCATTTTCTCAGCATCCATTGTCTTTGGGGGAGGACAATGTGCTTACTTTACCCACCCCACCTCCCGTGGATCTTGAAGTCACATACTTCTCGTATGTTCAAAGGACCTTTCTTCCTTTCAAGACTTATCCCCCGCCTCTCCTTTGTTGATGTCAACCGGGAACGAGGACAAGGTCTTTGATCCCGGTATCACATTTGCGGCTTCCCCATGGACCATTTAATTCGGGGACGAGTCAGGCTCGTGACTCGGTTAATATAAACAAGCGCTTTTTGGGAGGCAACCCAATTATCTATCTATTTTCACCATAAGTGTAGGGGGAGCCCCGTGGTGTTTCTTGCTTTCTTTCTTATCATGTGCAGGGATTAGAGCTTCAAAGACACACTCTTGATGACCTTTGACGAACCGTGACTCCGTGTTCCCTTCTTCCCGGTTCTATCCTAAACTCTTTTCGATTCACTATTTTATATTTCTCAATATTAAAATAGGAATCTCTTTAGTGGTCTTTTCCTTAACGAGATTTAAACAAAGTGCACAATGTCCTAAGTGTAGGGGAGTTTACTCCCACATGCTTAAACATTGAGTTATATTAAGTGTAGGGGGACTTCTATCGAAGTTAAGTGGTCTTTTCCTTGTATTTGTCCTCATTTTAACCGGAAAATCAGTTTTTCGACATTTTTCAAAATTTTTAATCTATTTTGGCCTAGTTGTAGTTCCCTTTATTTTTGCTATTTTTCTCTTATTTTAATAAAATGGTTTTAACAAGTTTAGATATCTTAGATATATTAGGCCCGTTGTGAATATTTTGACTCAACCCGAGTTTACTTATCCAAGTTCACTCTAGCTAGTATCCTTAACTATGTAGACCTTAATTGGTTTATTAGGCTAAGCATCCACGAGTCTCATTCCTTGAGATTTTGAATTGTGGAGACCGAGAAATGATAGAGTTAGTTACAAGTTTGGTATTCTCTCATTAACTTATGTGAGTTAATTACGATCTTTTTCTCCCATCACTTGCTAATAAATTATCTGCAATAAGTAAGGTCGTACGATTTGAAAAGTTACTTAGCTTCTAGCCCAAGATCGTTTAAAAGCTGCTCGGTAATGATAAGAGTTCATAGCCAAGGCATAACTTATGAAGCGGGGCGCGAAGATTGGCGAGTCCGAAAAGGCCCTAACAAGGCATGAGGATTCCATTTTATTGCTGAAGATCCAAAGTGATGTGAAAAGCATTATTCCCAAAATCAATATGAAGGATCAAGACTCACGACGAAAAGCAATCAACTCCCATAAAGATCATGGAGAAGTCTATCCGAAAAGACCCTAACAAGGTATGAGGATAAATAGATCCAAGTCCGAAAAGGAGGCGGATCGTTGTATCTCAAAATCCCAATTAGAGATTGAAGAATAATCATGAAGTCGTGGTCAACAAAGCTGGAGTACTCCTCAAAAGTCTCCAAGTGAAGAAACTCTATAACGAAGAGAAGACCATTATCTCAAAAACGTCTCTCGAAGATATGAAGTATGAAGTACATGTCAAATATCGGCCCGAGAAAGGTCTCAAATAGTGAACCAAGTTATGCCAAGATATGAACTTTTTGATATCCCGAGAAGCAGTTTTAAGAGATTTTATCCTTTAGCTAACTATTGATCAAATCGTCCTACTTTGCTTTCAGCCTAAATAAATTATCGAAATAAGTCAAAAATGCATCCTCGTGATCATTCAAGACATCAATAAAATATAAGATATACTCGTAGGAATAAGGGAGTTTAAGTGATTAATTGAACCACATGAGTAAATGTTTGTTATGATAACTTGTACTAACAATGATCTTGTTTTTAAGCTTGGCATGGGGAACGTGAAATTTGAGGGTGATGAACATTCATGACACACAAGCCCTAATGTAAGTCTTAGATTTCTTTACAAGTTTCTTCCTTGTTGCATCTTCTTATTTTCTACCTTTTTGATTTTTCCTTAGTTGTTTAATAAAGGCCAAGGTAGGTTGATTATGATGAAAAATGTAAACTTGCTTTGTAACTAATGCATTGCATGAGGACATTGCAATGGTTAAGTGTAGGGGATTTGATAGGTGTGAAAACACCCATCCTTTTTACCACTTAATTACAATAATAACCGAGCCAAAACGTGTATTTTATGTCATTTATGTCGGATTTATGCGTGGTTTGTGTTTTTGTTGTGATTTAGGACGAAAAGGTGAAAAGTGGAGAAAACACGGCATTCACTGGCTTTTATCGAAGAAAAAGACGAAAGATGAAGTCGAAAGATCAAGAGTGGAAAAAGAACGGAAGTCCAAGACCAATTCTGAAGATTTATCGAAGAAAAAGTCAAAAGACGGAAGTTTACTAAAAGCCGAAAAACTCGAGTCTTATTTATGAAGAAAATCCAAGACAAGTTTGAAGTAATCCCAAGACAAAGTCCAAGTATTAAGAAGATTAACAAAATATTAAGATGTTTAAGGGCTCAAGTGTGCAATTAAGAGAAAGAAGAAAGAGGGAGGAAGCTTCCTAAGCTCCTCCCTAATCCCCCTATATATAGATTAGATAGTTTCAATGTTTAGGTTGTTGGTGGCTTGACAAGCCTCTCTTCCACCATTTTCAATTCCCTGTTCTTTACTTTTATGCACCTTAATCTTCATGTAACGCACCTTTAATTTTCTTTTAATTCCAAGTAAGGTTACCTTTAATTGTTGTTAATCTTTACTTTATTGCTAATCTCCTCCTACCTTTCTTGTTTGATTTGTTCTTCTTTTTCATTGTTCATGTTCTTAAGTTTTTATGATTTTAATCAAGTGGGTTTTGATTGATTTGGCTTTGTTTGTTAGTTTTGATGATTTGTTTTGATTGGTTATTGTTAGTTGATGTTTATTGGTTGTTTTGGTTTAATCTTTTGGTTTGTTTTGATTAGTTTTGATTAAATTCGTGTCCTATTGCTTCTTACTGTTCTTCTTCTGCTCTGCGTACTGTTCTTGCCTAGAACTTTCCGAATAGGCTGTTTCATTTTCTTTCTATTCGGAATATTTCAAATATTCCGAATCAACTGTCTTAAAAGTGTTCTATGCGGAATGTTGATTATTCCGAATAAGAACTTCTGTGCGGAATGTTGATTATTCCGAATAGGGCTTTCTATGCGGAATGTTTGATTATTCCGAATAGGGCTTTCTATGCGGAATGTTCAGTTATTCCGAATAGGGCTTTCTATGCGGAATGTTTGATTATTCCGTATAAGGGTAATATTCCGAATAGGGTAAGGATTCCGCATAGCTTTATATTATTCCGCATAACCTTTATTCTGAGTTGAGTGTTTTTCCATTTTTATTCCGCATAGGCATTTTTATTCCGCATAGTTTAAATATTCCGAATAGCTTTTTATTGAGTTTTTAGTTTTCAGTTTTAAACTTTATTTTTCCCGCCTTTTTCTTTATTTGCATTTTTACCTGCTTTCCTTTTATTTAAGTTTTATTTCGCGTCATTTACTTTATTTGCCTCTTAAATTCTCGTCATTTATTTCCCGTTAAGTTTTCAACTTTCATTGTTTCCTTTTACCGTCTTTACTTTCTCTTTATTTGTTTCAAGTCTTTATTTTTAATTAGTTTTAGACAACGACAACTCTTTTATTTGATTCACCAAGAACAACTAATCTCTTGCACTTAACCGGAAATCAATTCGAGAAGATACCGAGAACACGAACTTTCAACTAGTAAAATATCCTACATTAAGGACCGTATTTCAAACAATCGTCACATAATAAATGACGATCATGTGTTTAAGGTACAACGGATGTTGTAAGTCGAAGTCGAAATGTAGAATGGTCAATGAAATAAGAGGTAATCCATGCACAATTGTCGTGAATTGTCGTGTAAAACGGTGACGTAAAGTCGATCAAGATTACAAAAATCCACGATATTAGTCAACACTGATTCAAGGAATGCTTCGAGATATGTAACTCACACGATGTCCTTTAGTCTTTCTGGGAGACACATTAAGCTACACAATGGTCTATAGACTAGACATTCAATTACGAATGGTCGGAAAGAAAATCTGTGCATCTAAATAGATATTTTAAAGAATTAAACAATGAAAGCAACACGTACAGTAGTATAATGAAATTCTGAAGTTCATCGAAAACAGCACTTATTCGATCCCGAACAATGGTATCACGAGAGTATGCACAACATGTATCAGCGAGTCGAGAAAAACAGATGGTTCAAAACGAACGAGCATATGAAGTCAGTCGTATCACGCATAAACGAAGTAGAAATAGTACTCAGAAAAACGAGCATGAAAAGTCGACAGCATTCGCGCTCTGAATACAAGTATGTAACGTCATAACAACGTAAAAATCATCGTAACCAGATCAGTTCACAAGAACAAGAATTCCAGAAATACAGTAAGAGCAGATGAAATCACAGTAATATCGAATGATAATCCATGAAGCACAAGGCTTTAAAAAGACATAATAATTATCGTCATTAAGGTAATGTAATATTTCAAAATGAAATCAAGAGATGAAATACTACAACGATAATTAAAAGTAAATAATAAGGATTAGAGAGTTACCCGAAAAGATATCGAACAACAATGGCAGGTTCTGTGTTTGACACTTGGAAACAATAAAATATTTGAACTTTCGGTTATAGACTAAGTTTTGAAAAAACGACTCAGTTCCCTATAACCTGGCTCTGATACCACTCTGTGAGACCCCCAAAATCTGACATGGAACAAGTAGTCAACGAGGGGGTAACACGTCATAGTACAAGAAACAATGAATTATAGTTCATACAAAGCTGACGAAATAAAAACATGTACATTACATCATAAAAGGTCAGAGTTTTTAAACATAGGTCCCAGAGTTTTAGAAGCGGAAAATTATATTATTTCGTCTCGATTTATAACATAAAGTTGCCCAAAAGATATAATAAACTTCTGACGGTTTATACTAAAACCAATCTTTTAAAAGCATCACAAAAATCTCCAAGCTGCGATAATCTCTTGCGGGCTCCCATCCAAGCAAGCTAAGTAATAATACCTGAGATTAAACATGTCAAATCGTCAACATAAAGTTGAGTGAAATTCATAGGTTTAGCAGTAAAGGTGTGGAACACAAGCATTCAGTTGTAAAACAAGTAGTGTGGAGTATGGTTATATACGTCAACCATAGTCCGAAACCATTATTATTGTTGTTTAGTTCATGAACCGAAGCTTAACTCAATGTAAGTTCCTCTAGGGAGTATTCAGCCTAAATACTCAAGTAAATAAATGAATATCAGTGCATCAAGGTACTTGAGACGGGGACTGTCAATCCCGATGGATCCACCCACAACATTCGCGCTTAGTACTCGAAATTAACGGTTCATGATCGGGAGAGGAAACTCAAGGCTAGACTAAAAAGCAATAATAACATTGAAAACCTGAAAATCATACATGTTCTGGATAGCATACAAGTTCTGGATAGCATACAGTTTTTAAATGGTTGTGTTCCACCATGTAAAATCTCACCACGTGTTTAGAAACCATGTACAAGTAAAAATGGGCTCTGAACTCACCTTAGCCACGAGGTAAGTCAATCACGGTACTCAACAACTGAGTAGAAACAATGTAGTGAGACGATCACCGACGATATGGATGCCCGGGGAAACACGAAAACCGCAACCTATCAAAATAAGGCGCGCGTTAAGACTCGAACTCGAATTATCGGTATGTACCAAATATAATATGACTCAAATGTTTTTAAAGTATACACGTTTCAAAACCATTGACACGAATCAAATGAATTCATACTAACCATTTATTCCAACACTTCACGTTAAAACACTTGAACACCTGAAAATGACCTGTCATACGATGCCAAGTCAACGCAAGTCAAACTATCCTTTACCCTTATTTGGACCTGTAGATAAGTCATTTATATAATGACTAAGCACTTGAGTAAGTCACCATGTCCGATAGTGAACACTCAAACTCACGCAACACAAGCATTGAACTAAGTGTCCGAAATAAAAATCAGCAAGTACACCCCGAATGTACACACCGATCTACCCTATCTAGACATGTCCGTTTTACATGAAAAATGGTGTCAAGGTCACTTATAACCTGTATAAGACCTCACCAAAATTTGAGCCAAAGTTCACACTTTAAAATCCATCAGCTCGACACTTTACTCGACTTCAAATTTGGGACAGATTTGTGCATTTGTTTTGTAAAACCGTTTAGACCGTTTTAAAAGTACAAACTCGACAATCCGTCTTTTAAAACCACTACTAGACTCATCAAACTCAGTTTGTAAACTTTGAAAACCAGTAGATACATTTATCTAACCAAGCCTAAAGTCCCCGAGAGTCGACCCAAAATCAGCCACAATTTCGGATTGTGTCGACTTGCGTCTCCCGGTACACGAAAACTAAAACTAGCATAACTTTTGACTCGTAATGAGTTATAAGCGTTTAGACCAAAACGACCATCTCGAAAAACTCTACAACAATTTCAAATAATTTTAGCCTTTCACAGACCTTAAACCCACGAAACATACTGTTTAAGGCTGCTGTCCCAAATTAGCTTTTTAGAAAACATGACAAATCCATTTTTCACTCAAAATCAATCATTCCCATACCCCTAGGATCACTATACTATCATACCCATCATCCACACACTCCTAAAAACACTTGCATGTAAAATCAACAAAATCAAAGATTAAAAACAAGACTTTTAAGGATTAAAATGTGATGATCATACCAAAAATAACACATGCATGATGATTAAATCATCATACAATCTTGAAATCAAAAGTTCTTGAAATTTTGATGCATGTTAATGAATTTGATATCATTAGAATCACAAGAAAATTCTAAGAATGGGTCTTGTTTTTGTTTAGGATGAATCATGATGGATGGTGGTGGTTGATGGTGGTGAAGGTGGCGGCAAAAGGGTGGGATGGGGAGAGATTGTGTGTGTTTTTTTTTTTACAAATGAAAATGGTTAGTTAGTGGAAGTAAAAGGGGTTTTTATATGGTTGTTTAAGTGGAGGGGCCAATCTTGCCAAATTTGAAACTTGTGGACTTAAAAACAATTAATAGTTTTTATGGGTAGAAAGTGGTTATTAGTAAATCTTGAAAATATTTACGGGGCTCGGGTTTCGTAAAAATACTTTTCAAAAGTTACAATGCATCATAAAAATGATTATACGATTTCTCGACACGACTTAATACGTAATTAAAACAAAATCGTCGAAAATATTAATTATCGAAACAATCGATAAATAATCGTAATATTTTGGGCATCCGTCGGTATCGCGATCACTAGGAATTATCGTAGTACATTGTTTTTGAATGAACTCGTTGTAAAACGCACGCGGGTGATTTTAAATCAAAAATTTTGATTTAAATTAAATATGGAAAAATAAAATATAAATTTTATAATTCCATATGAAACATTGTCAATAAACAAAATAATACTTAAAAGTATAATTTAAAAATCTCAAGATTTACATATAAAGTATTCAAGAAAACGTAATACGTTGGAAAATTCAAAAAGCACGAATAAAAAGAATAAAATAATACTGGGAAAGCACGGGTTCTCACACGGGGTACCTTGTGAGTGAAATGATGTGTGATGATTTCATGTTCATGAGCTCACAATGTAGTGACTATGAAATGATGGTGTTGTTTAGTGGTTTTACGTATAAGTATATGTATTATAGAAAATCGTATTTTTACGGTTTAAGGTTTTGCATTTAGGGGTCTCGGAAGAGGTATTTAGTCACGGGAATAAATTACGGGATGGTTTTAAGTCATTTAGGACTTAGTTATATAGTTTATTTTATATTCTAAGAGTTTTTATAAAACTGTATATTTTTACATCTTTTACGGTATACGCGTAAATTTTACTAGTTTTGCGGTTTTGAGGTTTCAAAGGCTTTAGGAGCTGAAATAAATTAAGGGAATTTAAGATAATAATAATTAATAGTTAATTTACAGTAGGTGGAGTATAAAATTTGTCCAAATAGGGGTTTTGGACTTTGGGTTGGGCGGCTAAAAGAAAGAAAGAAGGAAAAGCCCAAAAACAGGCCCAATGGACTTGTAATGGGATTAGGGGGCCTTTAGGACTTAACTAAACCCAATCCATAACCAAAATAATCAGATTTTTAAGCTCCATAACAGCTCCTAGCCGAAATTCAATAATGGTGTCCAATTAGGGTTTCAAAAATAAAGATCTTCCATTGATTTCTAAGGTAAAACCTTCAAAACCCTTGTTCTATTAATGATTTTAATCAATCTAATCATGTAATTGATCTTATGATGGATTAGGGTTTGTGATTTTTCTGAGATTAGTGAGTTTAGGGTTCATATGAATTGATTACTTTGGTTATTATGAAGATTAGTGATGGTAATTAGGGTTTAATCATGTTTAAATTCATTTTTAAAATCTGGGCAGAATTTTTGGTCCATTGTTTTGATCTATCTAGAGTTCTACAAACTTTTAATTTTTGAATCATATGTCCCTGGAAAGGTAATTGAGTTAGATTTCAAATGCAAGTAATGAGAACTAAATTATAGGTCAGGAAGTGGGTCAAAAACAGGTTACATCAGTCGGGTGTCAAAACAGTTTTTGGATCAGCTTGTTTTCATTTTATGTTTTGAATTGTTTAGGGTATTTAGGGTTATAATTGGAGCTTAAAATGAACATGAGACTTAGATATTATATTAAATAAAAGATCTGGAGAAGGGCTAAGCAAATGGGATAGGGTAAGACCCTCTGATCATAACAAACATTTCATATGTTCAAAATCGGTAGAATCTGAATAGGCGAAAGTATAAGTTGTATATTGGGGACTTAAGATTAGCTTTGATGTTGGGGCAAGGGCTGAGATTTTAGATAAAACATATAAGTTTATGGGGTCTTCATTACAAGGAATGTGGTTTAGGTTTGGTGGGCGTTTAGATCATAATACGGAGTGTGAAAAACGGGACTGTTTTGGGTTAAATGTTAACGGCACGAGTTATGAACTAAACTAAGTTAAGGGCTTTATAGAGGGGTGCAATGAGATTATTATGGCATATAAATGGGGTTAAGTTGTAGGATAAGGTTAGATATTCATCATAGATTGATGAGCCATTTTGGTATGTGTTTTATGTCTTGATTGTATACGTTTGTGTGTTTAGATTTGTGCTAGAGCGCGGGTACTTGGAGAAGCTTGTTCAGGTGAGTTTCATAGTCCCATGTCTTTTTATGATTTGATTTCCAGATGGGATGGAAGAGATACTGTATAGTTTTGTAAAGAATGCTGTGAATGTTTTTATGGTTTGTGATGGACTTGTGTGTACACTTATGTGACTAACTGCTATGTGATTCTTGATTGTGTTTATGATTTGGATCGGGGGACACGTACTGTCTCAGTTATTATGTTTTGACTTGGTACCAAGGGGATGTTGACAAGGCGGGGCCTTGGGATTGGTTCATAGGTGTATGGGCGCCTATGGGACCATGGTTATTGGTAAGACTTGGAGCCTTGGAATTGTGGTTTTTGGTAAGGCTTGGAGCCTTGGAATTGTGGTGATTGGTTAATCTTGAGTGCTAGTTGTTAATACATAATTGTACCACATTGTCCATATGTTCTTTTGTTAATGGTTGTTTATCACAGATTATAACTGATTTGGCGTTGGAGTCTAAACCTATCACTCTCACCAACTTTATGTTGACGTGTTTTAGTGTCTCTTTCAGGTAAGAATGTGGTTAAGCGTGAGAATAGGAGTGGTAGCTGGAAGGCTTAGGATTACATTTGGAGGAACCCCTTTTCCTCTTAGTCTTTATTTATGTTTGAATAAGTGATACTTTGTAGACACCTATATGTTTGTTATTTGTTAATTATATGTCTTTGGTAAGAGGTAGACCTGTTACCTACTTACCTAGACGCCTGCATTGTTTGAGATATCTTCATGACATTGTGTCACCATTTATGATATTTCCATTTCATTTAGTTATCTCTATAGACACGCTATTGTTGTGATGATATTCATACGTCGTGCCCCATATTCCGTCATGGTGGGGTGTGACGGAATGGTATCAGAGGCAATGGTTATAGAGAATTAGGTTGCCTAGTGATAGGTGTGTAAACACCCATCCTTTTACCACTTAATTCTGGCTAAAACGAGACCAAAACACGTATTTAATATCATTTGTTTGGAATTATGCGTGGTTTTTGTGTTTATTGTGTTTTCAGAGCCAACCGGATGAATATTGAAGAAAACATGGGATTGCACGGGTTTTACTGAAGAAAAGGACTCAAGATAAAGTCTATTGTCCAAGAGATGCAAAAGATTTGAAGTCACTGGGCCTATTCGAAGATTTATCAAAGAAAAGGACCAAAGATGGAAGATTTACACAAGTCGAAGAAACTCAAGTCTATTAAACGAAGAAATTAAAAGACGAGTTAAATTTAATCGACGAGAAATCCCGAATCAGAATCGAAAACGGAAACTTTTTTGAAAAGACGAAAAGACAAGAAGAACGGGAGAAAGCCCACTCACCAACCAAAGGACAAGCCTATAAATAGGCCACCCCTCACACATATTAGCAGTTAGTTTTAGTTTTTCTCTCCTCCACCTTTTTCTCCTTAGTTCGTCTCATCACCATCACCATTAGGGTGATTGGTGATTTTTAATCTTTGTTTTTCCAATCTTGTTGTTTTAATCTTTGTTTGATCTTGTTAAAACATTAATCATTCAATACAAGTTCTTTGTTTAATCTTTCCATTTCATCTTGTTCATCATCATCTTTATCCTCAAGTTCTTAAGTTCTTATTTTATTGATTTGATCTTCAAAAGTTGTTGGGATTTGTGTTTTTGTTGATGGGATTTGTAGCTTATGGTTAATAGATGCTTTGTGTTTAGTTTTATTTAAGATTTGGTGAAAAATTTGGTGATTTTTGGTTTAAAATTAGTTTTCCTTGTTCTTCGGGTATATTACTGTATCTGGTTTTCTGAAAGTTCCGGATGAACAGTAAGTTCCGGATGAACACCTGAACTTCCGAACGAAGCAAAAGTTCCGAACGAATAAAATAGTTCCGAATGAGTTTTTATTTGAATAGTTCCGAATGAGTTTGTTTTTAAAAAGTTCCGAATCAGAAGAAACTTCCGAATGAACAGTAACTTCCGAATGAAACTTCCGAATGAACAGTAACTTCCGAATGAACAGTAAGTTCCGAATGAACAGTAACTTCCGAATGAACCTAAGTTCCGAATCAAAGACTTCCGAGTGAAAAGTTCCGGATGAACCAAAAACTTCCGAATCAGTAGAAAGTTCCGAATGAAGGCTAAGTTCCGGATGAGTACTTAAGTTCCGAATCAACCTCTTTGTCAAAAGTTCCGAATGAGTTTCCAAACTTCCGGATTAACCAAAGTTCCGAATGAAGGTTAAAACTTCCGAATCAATTTTCTGTTAGTATTACTGTTTTACTGTCTAACTGTTTCTTTACTTTTATTTCACAATTTATATTTTATATTTCACCTTTAATTTTAATTTTAATTTTAATCTTAATTTCAATTTTAATTCAAGTCTTTATTAATTGTCATTAAAGTTATTGTCTTTGATTTAAATTTTCTTTTACACTTTTTATTAGATTAGAAAAGCAAACCCTTTTATTTAGTAACCAAGAACAATCATTCCACTTAAGACCGAGATCAATTCGAGAGGACTGTGAGAGAATTAGAACCCATACAAAAATCATTGTATCAAATGGCGCCGCTACCGGCTCTTCTCGTTAAGATCAAAAGTTTTTTGTGAAAACTTGGATTTTGGGATCCGTTCCCCGTGAACGTTACTTTTCATCAAAAATTTTCAAAAAAAATCCTAAAAAATATAAAATTTTCAAAAATACAAAAAAAAATTAAAAAACATAAAAACCAAAAATATTTTTGCTTTGTTTTTCTTTGTTCGTTCTTTTGCAGGTGTATGCGCACTCGATCCACGTCATATCAAGAGCCCGAGCCTCTCGATCACTTAGACATGGCCGGTGTACCACCTCAAAACAATAATAACAACAACAACCCGCCTTTCAACAACATGAACAATAACAACAACAATGAGCCCCTTCCGGATAATCGCCCAATGATTGAACTGCTGCAAG
This sequence comes from Glebionis coronaria, assembly GCA_025667525.1. Lineage (NCBI taxonomy): Eukaryota > Viridiplantae > Streptophyta > Magnoliopsida > Asterales > Asteraceae > Glebionis > Glebionis coronaria. Next base: position 100,064 of record JANFOE010001406.1, read on the forward strand.
CTCATGTAGATGGCAACACTGACCCAATTGTTATACCACCAATTGCCGCCAACAATTTCGAGCTAAAATCAGGCTTTATCCAGATGGTCTCCGCTCAACCATTCTTGGGACGAACCATTGATGATCCACACGACCACATCAAGAGATTCTTGCAACTCACCAACACGGTCAAGTTCAATGGTGTTCCACAAGAGGTTATCAGGTTACAACTTTTTCCCTTTTCTTTAGAGGGACAAGCCCGGCATTGGCTTGCTAAAGAACCGCCACAGAGTATTCTCTCGTGGACGGATTTGGAAACAAAGTTTATCAATTACTTTTTCCCACCCTCTCGTACTACCGCTTTGCGGAATGAGATTATAAATTTTGAACAAAAGTACGATGAGTCGTTCAGTGAATCTTGGGATCGTTTCAAAGATCTTTTAAGAAAATGCCCACAACATGGTTTTACCAAAGTACATCAAATTAATACTTTTTACAATGGTTTAAGCATGAGTGACCAAGATTCACTGAACAGTGCCTCGGGGGGTAATCTTTTGGCTAAGACTTCCAATGCTGCTTGGGACATCATTGAGAATAAATCTCGTGTGCAAACCAAGAGTGTTCGGACCAATGTCGCTAGTGCTAGCACAAGTGACAGCGACAAGCGATTGGACAAAATCACTACGCTTCTTGAATCGCTTGTCACCCACACCGTCAGCAACAACAACAGCAACAACGCCAAAAACGCTCAAGTGAACGCTGTCAGCCAACCTTGTGAGATATGCGGTGGTCCTCACTCTTACACAACTTGTACCGCCACCCAAGACTACCCTGCTGAGAATGTGAATGCGGCATATGGCACCAATCCTCAACCTGCTTATCAAGCTAGACCTCAAGGTGACCGTAACTTGCTTAGCTACCGCTCCAACAATTATCTTTCCCCACCTGGCTTTCCTCCTACCAACCCAAACCAACAACAAAACCTTAATCGCCCTCCTCAACAACAACAACAACCTCGACAACCATACATACCTCCTCACAAGCAGCAACAACCACCTCAATGTAACAACCAAGTTTACCAACAACCTGCTTATCAACCACCCGCATACAATGCTCCTCCCAACCAAACCACCACTGCATTACACCAAGAGGTTGCAACCTACATGAGGACCAATGATGTGATCGTGGAAAATCTCCAACAGGAAGTGCGAAATTTGAAGGCAGACTTGGTAAAGCAAGGAAATGATTTAAGAACCGACATGAGAAACACGTTGGATACCCAAACTAATGATCTAAGGAACATGATGGCCGGTTTCTTCCAAGGTAATCAACCCTCTTCTTCGGGTACTCTTCCGAGTAACACCGTTGCGAATCCAAGAGGGGAGATGAAAGCAATCACTACTCGAAGTGGAAAAAGTACCAAGGAACCCGAGCTTCCTATACCTCCACCGGTGGTTGTGACTAAGGAGAACGAGTCACCTGCTCCTATTCCTCATCCTTCTCCTTCCCCAATTTCTCCACCTCTTCTTTGTACCCCTCCTCCACCCGTGGTTGTGAGTGATCCTATTCTCCCAAAGCCTTCCTCTTCTTCCAATATACCTTATCTATCTAGGTTGAGGAAAGAGAAGCAAAAGAGCAAGGATGATATTCAGGTTTCGAACTTCCTTAAAATGTTCAAACAATTGAATTTCAATATCTCCTTCGCTGAGGCTCTCGCTCACATGCCCAAGTATGCGAAAATGTTTAAAGATCTTCTGAGCGACAAGGAAAAGCTCCTCGATATTGCCAACACCCAACTTAATGAGAACTGCTCTACAGTGCTCTTAAGGAAATTGCCAACCAAGCTTGGTGATCCGGGTCGTTTTCTTATGCCTTGCAATTTCCCGGGAGTAGAGAATTGCATGGCCCTAGCCTATCTAGGTGCCAGTATTAATCTTATGCCTCTAAGCATTTGGAAGCAATTATCTCTCCCAGAGCTAGTCCCCACCAAAATGACTTTGGAATTAGCTAACCGTACGGTTGCTTATCCAGTGGGGATAGCCGAAGACGTCATTGTAGGAGTCGACAAATTCACCTTCCCTGCTGATTTCGTTGTCGTCGACTACGAGATGGACCCCCGTGTGCCACTAATTGTTGGTCGTCCATTCTTGAGGACCGGTCACACTCTCATCGATGTTGAAGCTGGTGAGCTTATCATGAGAGTGGGTGACGATAAAGTAGTCTTCAACATGGGAAAGCTTTCTAAACAGCCTTATTCATACGAGAGTGTTAATTGTATTGACGTTCTTGATGAGGCTTGTGAAGAACATTTCAAAGATGCTTGTTAAAAGATTCCTACCTCTCTTCCCCATGTTGAGACCGTTTCCTCTATCGACTCATCACTATCTCTATTTGGAGAAAGTGATTTCCTTTGGAAAGATTTGGAAGCCACCATGGGAGATGTGAATTTAGACAATGACGATTCTACTACCAATTGGGATGAAGATCTCAGTTTCATTGCAAACCTCCTCAAAGAAGACAATCCTTCCCCTCCATCTCCCACTGTCATTGCTATCGATACTCCGACTTCGAATACGCCTCCCGTCGAAAATCCTCCGGATTTGGAACTTAAGGAGTTGCCGCCCCATCTCGAGTATGTATTCCTTGAAGAAGAGAAGAAGTCGCCAGTCATCATTGCTAAGGATTTGAAGGATGAAGAGAAAGCCCGACTTGTCGCCATGTTGAAAGATCATAAGAAGGCTATTGCTTGGAAGATTTCGGATATTCGTGGAATTGATCCTCACTTATGCACACACAAAATTCTCATGGAGGACGACTTTAAGCCCACAATTCAAAGCCAACGAAGGGTGAATCCAAAAATCCATGAAGTCATCAAAACAGAGGTTATCAAACTTCTTGATGCGGGTATGATTACCCTATTTCGGATTCCCCATGGGTTAGTCCAATCCATTGTGTGCCCAAGAAGGGCGGAATAACCGTTGTTCCCAATGAACACAACGAGTTAATTTCCACTCGTCTCGTTACTGGGTGGAGAGTTTGTATAGACTACCGCAAACTCAATGATGCCACGAGAAAGGATCATTTCCCTCTATCTTTTATGGACCAAATGCTTGAACGATTAGCGGGTAATGAATATGACTTCTTTCTTGATGGTTTCTCGGGTTATTTCCAAATACCCATCGATCCCCAAGATCAAGAGAAGACGACATTCAGTTGTCCCTATGGCACATTTGCTTACAAACGAATTCCTTTTGGCTTATGTAATGCGCCCGGGACTTTCCAAAGGTGCATGTTAGCTATTTTCCATGACATGGTTGAACAAACCATGGAAGTCTTCATGGATGATTTCTCGGTCTTTGGGGATTCCTTCTCTTCTTGCCTTGCCAATTTGGAACGTATGCTTAAGCGATGCGAAGACACTCGCCTTGTTTTGAATTGGGAAAAATGCCATTTTATGGTAAAAGAAGGCATCGTGCTTGGACATAAGATCTCGAAAGCCGGTCTTGAAGTAGACCGTTCTAAAGTCGATGTTATCGCAAAGTTGCCTCCACCTTCAACCGTGAAGGGTGTGAGAAGTTTTCTGGGTCATGCGGGCTTCTACCGTCGATTCATCAAAGATTTTTCTCAAATCGCTCGCCCGATGACCCACCTCTTGGAAAAAGATACTCCTTTTCTCTTTTCCAAAGAGTGCCTTGAAGCCTTCAACTCGCTTAAGGATAAGCTTACTAAGGCACCCGTCTTGGTTACCCCTAATTGGGAGCTTCCCTTTGAGTTGATGTGCGATGCTAGTGATTTTGCTATTGGAGCGGTTCTAGGACAAAGAGTGAACAAACACTTCCAACCGATCCATTACGATAGCAAGACAATGACGGGGGCATAATTGCATTATACGACAACCGAAAAAGAGCTTTTAGCTGTTGTCTATGCTTTTGAAAAATTCCGCCCCTATCTTGTCCTTTCTACAACAATTGTGTATACCTATCATTCCGCGCTGAAGTACTTGTTGACAAAGCAAGATTCCAAACCAAGACTTCTTCGCTGGGTTTTGCTGCTCCAGGAATTTAAAATCGAAATTCACGATAAAAAAGGAGCTGAAAACCTAGTCGCGGACCATCTTAGCAGACTTGAGGATCCTTACCAAGGGGATCATCTGACCAAAGAAATCAATGATTCTTTTCCCTTGGAGACCTTAATGTCTATAAACTCGAAGCCGAATGCAACCTCGTGGTTTGCGGACTTTGCAAACTACTTGGCGGGTGGAATTCTCAAGGAAGGGTTGACGTCCCAACAAAAGAAAAAGTTCTTCACCGACATCAAGACTTACTTTTGGGACGACCCTTACCTATTCAAACAACGTGCCGACCTGATTATCCGCTGATGTGTTGACGGACCGGCAACGTCTGAAATCCTTGATGCTTGCCACAAAGGACCCACCGGTGGTCACTTTGGTCCCAACTACACCGCTAAAAAAGTGTTTGATTCGGGATTTTATTGGCCCTCCATATATCGTGACGCTCACGATATGGTTAAAAGATGTGATGTTTGCCAAAAACAAGGCACGATCACACATAAAGACGAGATGCCTCAAAATTTCATACAAGAATGTGAAATCTTTGATGTTTGGGGTATCGACTTTATGGGGCCATTCCCTTCTTCTAAAGGAAACAAATACATCCTTGTAGGCGTTGACTACGTCTCCAAATGGGTTGAAGCCAAAGCTTTACCCACTAAAGACGCACGGGTGGTTTGTAACTTTTTGAAAGCTCTATTCGCTAGATTCGGTGTGCCTCGTGCCATTATTAGTGATCGTGGGACTCATTTTTGCAATGACCAATTTGCTAGAGTCATGGCTAAGTACGGTGTAAATCATCGTCTTTCCACAGCCTACCACCCACAAACTAATGGCCAGGCTGAAATATCCAACCGAGGACTTAAGCGAATTCTGGAAAGAACCGTGGGAGAGCATCGTGCCTCATGGGCTGATAAACTTGATGATGCTTTGTGGGCTTTCCGTACTGCTTACAAGACCCCGATCGGCTGTACGCCTTATCGTCTTGTGTACGGGAAAGCATGCCACCTCCCCATTGAGTTTGAGCACAAGGCTTATTGGGCCTTGAAGTGGGCTAATTTTGATATTAACAAAGCCGGTGACCTACGCAAGATCCAACTCAATGAGCTCAATGAACTTTGGAATGAGGCTTATGAAAATTCTTTGATCTATAAGGAAAGAACTAAGCTCATTCACGACTCCAAGATTAAAAACCGAGAGTTCCATGTTGGAGACAAAGTCTTACTTTTTAACTCTCGGTTGAAAATCTTCTCGGGAAAGCTCAAATCTCGTTGGTCCAGCCCATTCACCATTGCCCAAATTTTTCCATATGGTACTCTCGAGCTCGCTCAACCTAATGGACCTAATTTTAAGGTGAATGGCTTACGAGTGAAGTTGTACTTTGGTGAGGACACCTCTCATGAGGTGATTCCATCCCTCACCACATTCCCCATGAACTAGTTTTGGGTCGAGTCAGGCTCGTGACTCGGTTATCAAAAACAAGCGCTCCTCGGGAGGCAGCCCGAGTTTCTATCCTTTTATGTTTTAACCCCCTAAGTGTAGGGGAGCCTCTATAGAGTGTTTTTCTTTGTGTGGTGATGTGATTACAGGGAGAAGTGCACTCTTGGAATCTTTGAAGAACTGTGCTCCCGTGTTATCCAAAATCCGGTTCTATCTCTCAACTATCGTGATTCAATTTTCTTCATACTCACATTTGAAATTGATCACTTTAGTCGTCTCTTCCTTAACATGAGTTAACCAACGTGCACAATGTCATAAGTGTAGGGGAGATTTTTCCCACATGATTGAACATTGAGGACAATGTTTATCTTAAGTGTAGGGGGGACTTCTATCGAAGTTTTAAGTGGACTTTCCATGAAAATGCCTTCATTTAACCGAAAAATCATATTTTTCAACATTTTTCAAATTTTTTATTAACTTTGGCCATTTAGTCGTAATTTTTAAATTTTTATCGTTGCTTTCATATGTATATATCCCGCAATAAAGTCAAATTTTAATAAAGTGGTGTAGCTAGTTTTGAAGTCTTTGACATATTAGGCCCGTTGCGATTATTTTGACTCAACCCGAATAGACTTATCCAAGTTTATTCTAGCTAGTATCCTTAACCATGTAGACCTTAATTGGTTTATTAGGCTAAGTATCCACGAGTCTCGTTACTTGAGATTTTAAATTGTGGAGGACGAGAAATGATAGAGTCAATTATAAGTCGGTATTCTTGCACAAGCTCACTTGGTGTAATTATTTGCCTCTTCTCCCATCACTTGCTAATAATTTATCTGCAATAAGTAAGGTCGTACGATTTGAAAGGTTACTTAGCTTCTAGCCCAAGATTGTTTAAAAGTTGCTCGGTATTGATAAGAGTTCATAGCCAAGGCATAACTTATGAAGCGGGGCGCGAAGATTGGCAAGTCCGAAAAGGCCCTAACAAGGAATGAGGATTCCATTTTATTGCTGAAGATCCAAAGTGATGTGAAAATCATTATTCCTAAAGTCAATATGAAGGATCAAGATTCACGACGAAAAGCAATCAACTCCCATAAATATCATGGAGAAGTCTATCCGAAAAGACCCTAACAAGGTATGAGGATAAATAGATCCAAGTCCGAAAAGGAGGCGGATCGTTGTATCTCAAAATCCCAATTAGAGATTGAAGAAATAATCATGAAGTCGTGGTCAACAAAGTTGGAGTACCCCTCAAAAGTCTCCAAGTGAAGAAACTCTATTATGATGAGAAGACCATTATCTCAAGAACGTCTCTCGAAGATATGAAGTATGAAGTACATGCCAAATATCGGCCCGAGAAAGGTCTCAAATCGTGAACCAAGTTATGCCAAGATATGAACTTTTTGATATCCCGAGAAGCAGTTTTAAGAGATTTTGTCATTTAGCTAACTATTGATCAAATCGTCCTACTTTGCTTTCAGCCTAAATAAACTATCGAAATAAGTCCAAAAATGCATCTTCATGATCATTCTAAGACAAAAATAAAATATAAGAGATACACCTAGGAATAAGGGAGTTTAAGCATTTAATTAAGCCATGTGTGTAATTGTTTGAATTGCTAACTTATAATAACAATGATCTCGTTTTTAAGCTTAGTTTGGGGAACGTGAAACTTGAGGGTGATAAATCTTCGCAGCACAAAAGCCCTAATGTAAGTCATTGATCTCTTTGTAAGTTATTTCCATGCAGCTATTTTCAAGTGAAAATGGTTTTCTATCCTTTTAAGTTTAATTTCTATTAGTATCTTAATTTTTGTTTAGTAGTATTTTAATAAGGCCAAGGTTGATTAATTATGAGAAAAGTGTAAAATTGCTTTATCACTAAGCATTGCATGAGGGCATGGTAATGGTTAAGTGTAGGGGATTTGATAGGTGTGTAAACACCCATCCTTTTACCACTTAATTCTGGCTAAAACGAGACCAAAACACGTATTTAATATCATTTGTTTGGAATTATGCGTGGTTTTTGTGTTTATTGTGTTTTCAGAGCCAACCGGATGAATATTGAAGAAAACATGGGATTGCACGGGTTTTACTGAAGAAAAGGACTCAAGATAAAGTCTATTGTCCAAGAGATGCAAAAGATTTGAAGTCACTGGGCCTATTCGAAGATTTATCGAAGAAAAGGACCAAAGATGGAAGATTTACACAAGTCGAAGAAACTCAAGTCTATTAAACGAAGAAATTAAAAGACGAGTTAAATTTAATCGACGACAAATCCCGAATCAGAATCGAAAACAGAAACTTTTCTGAAAAGACGAAAAGACAAGAAGAACGGGAGAAAGCCCACTCACCAACCAAAGGACAAGCCTATAAATAGGCCACCCCTCACACATATTAGCAGTTAGTTTTAGTTTTCTCTCCTCCACCTTTTTCTCCTTAGTTCGTCTCATCACCATCACCATTAGGGTGATTGGTGATTTTTAATCTTTTTTTTTTCCAATCTTGTTGTTTTAATCTTTGTTTGATCTTGTTAAAACATTAATCATTCAATACAAGTTCTTTGTTTAATCTTTCCATTTCATCTTGTTCATCATCATCTTTATCCTCAAGTTCTTAAGTTCTTATTTTCTTGATTTGATCTTCAAAAGTTGTTGGGATTTGTGTTTTTGTTGATGGGATTTGTAGCTTATGGTTAATAGATGCTTTGTGTTTAGTTTTATTTAAGATTTGGTGAAAAATTTGGTGATTTTTGGTTTAAAATTAGTTTTCCTTGTTCTTCGGGTATATTACTGTATCTGGGTTTCTGAAAGTTCCGGATGAACAGTAAGTTCCGGATGAACACCTGAACTTCCGAACAAAGCAAAAGTTCCGAACGAATAAAATAGTTCCGAATGAGTTTTTATTTGAATAGTTCCGAATGAGTTTGTCTTTAAAAAGTTCCGAATCAGAAGAAACTTCCGAATGAACAGTAACTTCCAAATGAAACTTCCGAATGAACAGTAACTTCCGAGTGAACAGTAAGTTCCGAATGAACAGTAACTTCCGAATGAACCTAAGTTCCGAATCAAAGACTTCCGAGTGAAAAGTTCCGGATGAACGAAAAACATCCGAATCAGTAGAAAGTTCCAAATGAAGGCTAAGTTCCGGATGAGTACTTAAGTTCCGAATCAACCTCTTTGTCAAAAGTTCCGAATGAGTTTCCAAACTTCCGGATGAACCAAAGTTCCGAATGAAGGTTAAAACTTCCGAATCAATTTTCTGTTAGTATTACTGTTTTACCGTCTAACTGTTTCTTTACTTTTATTTCACAATTTATATTTTATATTTCAACTTTAATTTTGATTTTAATTTTAATCTTAATTTCAATTTTAATTCAAGTCTTTATTAATTGTCATTAAAGTAATTGTCTTTGATTTAAATTTTCATTTACACTTTTTATTAGATTAGAAAACCAAACCCTTTTATTTAGTAACCAAGAACAATCATTCCACTTAAGACCGAGATCAATTCGAGAGGACTGTGAGAGAATTAGAACCCATACAAAAATCATTGTATCACCTAGCCTAGTCTATAGCTTAAGGATCCCATCTTATAGGCGTCATAGGATTACGTATGGTCTTGATTATATTTTCCTAAAATTTATTTTTTTGTGAATTTTGACTAGTATGAGTTGAACTGTAGTTGCCCATACTTAGTCACCTGTTAATTTCTATTTTGCTATTGATATATAAATTACTTTCATCATAGTAAGTTATTTGGTGTACCAAATGTATAGTATTTTCTTTTGATGTTTAAGTCATGTTCCCTAAGAATCATGTGGTGATTCGAGTCACTAGGAGTAGGTGGATAGGAAGGATTTTAAGTTGTTTCCACTCTTATGGGCGACATGACTTATAACTGATTATGGTGTTGTGTTGGAGTTTATCTATGCTGTTTTAGCTAGACTATGGATTTATGTATTCCAAGAGTTTGACTATATTATTTTAATACATCGAGTTTTGGACCTTATTGTTTATGTGGTTATGAGCTTATGTGAGTAGATTGATTTATGTGTTATATGTTGTATTGATTCTTATAAGTGTCATCAAAGGAGGGAGTGCATTGAGGAAAGGATAATTGTATAAGTATGGTGGCCAACATAGTTATACAAGTTCCACAACTTCAATGGGTTCCTAAGTATGATTGCATGAAAGAGGGTTAGTACATGCTTGTATATGATGAGATGTGGATTTTGGGAATATGTATAATATGTGGGTTTATGTAACGGTTGCCTACGTATGGATTTTTTTAGTGTGTTATATGTTTTGGGTTATAGTCATGTTGTGTGATTATGGGGTCACACGATATGGACTGGTTTTAGTGATGGGTTTTATGCCTTGTTGTAAGATGGCGATTACTCGTATGGAAAAAACGAGTGTATGACGCGATTGATTGATCTAACATGTATGGTAACGAGTATATTTTGGGTGATTTAATAGGTATATATATGCAGATGTATATATACTAGTATGTGTTAAGTTATGATATATGGTCGTTCAGTAGTTATTATAACTTGAACGTACCTTGTGTTTGCTCGTGTTTTATGGTGCTGGAGTTTGATTGAGTTCCAACGACGTTTTGAGTCTTTTGATGTGTGTCTACATTCGGGTATGTATTTTAATTAATGAGAACTACTAAATTTTCTTGCAAATAAGTCTGGCTAATTATAGGAAAACGACTTTGAAAATAATTGGTAAGTGTATGGTATGATATCGTGACTTACATATATTTTTTTTATGTTTGTGGTAGTAAGTTATAAAAAAGTTTGTCTTGAAAATAATTGGATTAGTTTTCTATGTAACATGTGATAATACATTTTAAAGGGGTAAAGAAATTTTACAAAAATTTTCTTAAGTGGAGTTAAAATTTTAGAAGTATTTAACTAGACGGAAAGAGTAAAAAGGGAGATTTTATTATAGTAATGATAATAATAACACCACACCTTATAAACGTGTAGTAGTTTAGTTATAACCAGCCTAAATGGATTTTATAAAATAATAATAATATAGAATAAAAATGTATTGGTTTTATTATAACAAGTGAAATAAGTTTAATATGGGTAAACAAGATAATGGTTAGAATAAGATTGTAGTATACTAACTAGTTGATATAATAATGAAGATAAAAGATGAGTTTATTATTCAAAACGAGTATGATTGATTTTAATAATATTGAAGTTTGGTTCTTATGAGGAGTAACTAAATGGGGCGAAAGTTTAAAATTTTCTGAGGTATCGAAATTTGGTAATACTAACCGTGACGAGTCTAATTTTTCGTTGTTGGCACACTCCAGTGAATCTTTTGGATTACCTTGTTTCATTTTCAGTTGTTTTGGCTAGGGTTCATTATGGTTGATCTTTCGGTTTACCCTATATTTATTAGGATGCGATCGTTTGGAATTATTTTGGTACACGTCATGGTTGATTTAGTTATGCGGTTGTGGAAACGTTAGGATGAGAGGATAGAGTTGGGTAGTATTACTTATGGTTAGATATTAGAATGTAGAGATGTGTTTTGGTTTAAAGGTTGTGTTGAAGGAATGATTAAGATTTGTGGAGTTTTGAAACTTAGATTGGTTACGGGAATAAGGGAGTAAGTAAAGTTAGTTGACTGGTCATGGGAACGAGATGTCATGCTATGAGAAGTTGGTTGAAGTACCATTAGGAGATTGATGAAAATACCAGTGGATGTGAGGGTAGAGTAGAAATTTTCTACTAATGGAAAGATTGCAAAAATAACACGCAAGGGAATTGGTATAGTTATGGAGGCGATGTAGTAGTAGACACGTGAAGGAAAACATGGATGTGAAAGAATGATTAGTAGGAGGCTGATTAATGGTAATTACAACAAGTAAGGAAGAGTGAGCCATTGAGGGGTTGAAGTACCTTTAGAAATAGTGTGGTAGATGAGTTGAAGTTAGAGGCTACTAGGTAGTGTGATGTTCCTAGGTAACATCATCGAGACGAGAAGGAGTACGTGAAGAGATACATCATGAATTAAGGAGCTGAAAGGACTACGTGCCGACTGCTAGAAGGAAGCAAGAGATTTCGAAGGAGTCACAGAAATTTCAAGGAGTGGAAAGGTGACAAGCACTATGATGGTAATCTCTGTATGGTTCGTGACGAAGAAGGACAGATCGAGTACCGGAGTGGAGTTACAAAGAGCTGAACTAGTGGATCGTGATGAATTGAATACATAACATGGGAGATTAAGAACTCGTGGAGGTAACAAGGGGAGTCTAGTGACTACGCGGATAGAATTTTTGTGGCAATCAATATCGAGGGATGAGTAGTGAAGCTGAGCTGAATAAGTTCATGGAGAAGTGATTAGAGAGTCAGTTTTGTGAAGGTGTTATGAAAGATCTTTGGAAGAGACAGTTATGCATTATCTAATGCACTAGCGATTTCCATAGATTTGATGGATAAAGTATGGAATTTATGTTTGATGGGATAGTGTAGGAATTAGGGAGAACCATGGAAGGAGAGAACCAAGTACCTAGAAGATGATGATTGAAAGTACCTCATGTTGGGTGCAAGATCAAAATAGAAGTATGAGACTCGAATAAGAATTTAAAATATGGCTTAGTTTAGACAAATGGAAACTAATATGAGTATATTTTGAGAGTGTGATCCGCATAGGATCACATAAAACTCTATTCTGTCCCTATTAGGAGGGAGTAGGAGAACTGACCGTGAGGAAAAACAAGTGAAGCTACATGGAAAAATTTTGAGGTATAGATGACTTGAAAGACGGGAAGCATAACATCGTGATGTTTGTCATGAGCTGAGGAAGAAGAAGGAAGTGTAGATAGATGCGAATCATGAATGAAATAGGTCGAGATAGGAACCGAAGGTAAAACTTTGGTATAGCCTAATGAGTAGCCTAAGGCACTAAGCATGCTAATATTGTTGTTGTGTGGAAAGGAGATGGTACTGACCTATAAGGTTTGATTGGAAGGCTTAGTATCGATCATCAAATGGTTAATGAGTTATAGATGTGATGTGTCATGAGAGACGAAGGGCTTGGTCTAACTGAGACAAGATGAGGAGCGCTATGACCTTGAAGGTAAGACATTGTGTAGGTATAAAGGAAGTGTTGAGTATCAAGGAAAAAAAAATCCTTCATTAAGAAAAGTGAGAAAAGAAGTGTATAGGTGCTACTAATGAGCCATCCAAATTTAATGGAAGTAGTTGTAGCATGGGTTTGGATGGTAGTTGATAGACTAACTGAGATAACCGTGCTTTTGGTGATGTGTATAGATCATAAGTTGATTTGGATTGGAAGAGCCTTGTTGTGATGAACTAATGGATATGTGAAAGACCGTCATAGGTCAGTTTTTAAAGGAAATTTGAATTTTTAAGTAGTTTGAGGTACGGACTAAAGGGAGTTTTTGAACAAGATTGGATATGAGTATATCCAGCTAATTGGAAAAGGATGAGCAAGTGAGAGATTGATACAAGTATAGGAGTCGTTTTGAGAGCTTGGGTGACTGATTTAGAGGGATGTGGGAAACTCGTTAGCGATGTCTGAGTTTTCATATAATGATAGTTACCATACTAGAAGTCGATGAACGCCCGTTGAGGCACTATATGGAAGGATAGGGTGAGTTGTCCTTATGGTGGACTAAAATTCGAGAAAGAGACTACTAATGTGTAAATGGTGTTTGTGGAAAGGATGAGAGTAACAAGAGATGATATGTTGAAAAAGAGGAAATCACTAGAGTTTAGTGACAAAGTTATGTAGGAAGTTTCACCTATAGTAATGGGTGGCATGTTTTGGTAAAAGGGAAAGTTGATGTCAAGTTTTATAGGTCCATTATGATCTTTTGAAAGATTGGACAAGTAGTTTATGAGAATAGAATTACCTGGGGGAATTGAGTGGTATACATGATATATTTCATGTATTAAGATTGGTAAATGTTGTTTGAGAATGCATATTTTCATGTACGGTTAGTCGGGATTTGTGTTAATAAGAGTCTTTATTTTATCAAAGAGTCATTTGCGAGATTTATTGGCTGTGAGGTCAAGAGTTTGGGAATGAATTTAAATATTTTTGGTTAGTATATGTGGTAATTTGAGATTTGAACTAATGTACACACGAAAATGAGAGGAGTTCATTTAGAACAAGTATCCTCTTATGATTTGTTGTTTGTGTGTTTGATCCTAAGGAGTAAATCTCGGGACGAGATTTCTATTAGGAGGGAGTGATGTGACAACAGCGGTTCTGAGGTTCGTCACTTAGTTTTATTTGGTGCAAGTTACGTGTCTTTACGTGTTTATGTGATAATTGGTGTGTATAGATTGTGGTTTGGATATCGTTTCGGGTACGGGGTACCTTGTGAGTGAAACGATGTGTGATGATTTCATGTTCATGAGCTCACAATGTAGTGACTATGAAATGAGATGGTGTTGTTTAGTGGTTTTACGTATAAGTATATGTATTATAGAAAATCGTATTTTTACGGTTTAAGGTTTTGCATTTAGGGGTCTCGGAAGAGGTATTTAGTCACGGGAATAATTTACGGGATGGTTTTAAGTCATTTAGGACTTAGTTATATAGTTTATTTTATATTCTAAGAATTTTTATAAAACTGTATATTTTTACGTCTTTTACGGTATACGCGTAAATTTAACTAGTTTTGCGGTTTTGAGGTTTCGGAGGCTTTAGGAGCTGAAATAAATTAAGGGAATTAAAGATAACAATAATTAATAGTTAATTTACAGTAGGTGGAGTATAAAAGTCGGCCAAATAGGGGTTTTGTGCTTTGGGTTGGGCGGCTAAAAGAAAGAAAGAAGGAAAAGCCCAAAAACAGGTCCAATGGACTTGTAATGGGATTAGGGGGCCTTTAGGACTTAACCAAACCCAATCCATAATCAAAATAATCAGATTTTTAAGCTCCATAACAGCTCCTAGCCGAAATTCAACAATGGTGGCCAATTAGGGTTTCAAAAATAAAGATCTTCCATTGATTTCGAAGGTAAAACCTTCAAAACCCTTGTTCTATTAATGATTTTAATCAATCTAATCATGTAATTGATCTTATGATGGATTAGGGTTTGTGAGTTTTCTGAGATTAGTGAGTTTAGGGTTCATATGAATTGATTACTTTGGTTATTATGAAGATTAGTGATGGTAATTAGGGTTTAATCATGTTTAAATTCATTTTTAAAAACTAGGCAGAATTTTTGGTCCATTGTTTTGATCATATCTAGAGTTATACAAACTTTTAATTTTCGAATCTTATGTCCCTGGAAAGGTAATTGATTTAGATTTCAAATGCAAGTAATGAGAACTAAATTGGAGGTAGGGAAGTGGGTCAGAAACAGGTTACATCAGTCGGGTGTCAAAACAGTTTTTGGATCAACTTGTTTTCATTTTATGTTTTGAATTGTTTGGGGTACTTAGGGTTATAATTGGATCTTAAAATGAACATGAGAGTTAGATCATATAATAAATAAAAGATCTGGAGAAGGGCTAAGAAAATGAGATAGGTTAAGACCCTCTGATCATAACAAACATTTCATATGTTCAAAATCGGTAGAATCTGAATAGGCGAAAGTATAGTTGTATATCGGGGACTTAAGATTAGCTTTGATGTTGGGGAAAGGGCTGAGATTTTAGCTAACACATATAAGTTTATGGGGTCTTCATTAGAAGGAATGTGGTTTAGGTTTGGTGGGTGTTTGGATCATAATACGGAGTGTGAAAAACAGGACTGTTTTGGGTTAAATGTTAACGGGACGAGTTATGAACTAAACTAAGTTAAGGGCTATATAGAGGGGTGTAATGAGATTATTATGGCATATAAATGGGGTTAAGTTATAGGAGAAGGTTAGATATCCATCATAGATTGATGAGCCATTTTGGTATGTGTTTTATGTCTTAATTGTATACGTTTGTGTGTTTAGATTTGTGCTAGAGCACGGGTACTTGGAGAAGCTTGTTCAAGTAAGTTTCATAGTCTCATGTCTTTTTATGATTTGATTTCTAGATGGGATGGAAGAGATACTGTATGGTTTTGTAAAGAATGTTGTGAATGTTTTATGGTTTGTGATGGACTTGTGTGTACACTTATGTGATTAACTGCTATGTGATTCTTGATTGTGTTTATGATTTGGATCGGGGGACACGTACCGTCTCAATTATTGTGGTTTGACTTGGTACCAAGGGGATTTTGACAAGGCGGGGCCTTGGGATTTGTTCATAGGTGTATGGGCGCCTATGGGACCATGGTTATTGGTAAGGCTTGGAGCCTTGGAATTGTGGTTATTGGTAAGGCTTGGAGCCTTGGATTTGTGGTGATTGGTTAATCTTGAGTGCTAGTTGTTAATACATAATTATAGCACATTGTCCATATGTTCTTTTGTTAATGGTTGTTATTCACAACTTATAACTGATTTGGCGTTGGAGTCTAAACCTATGACTCTCACAAACTTTATGTTGACGTGTTTTAGTGTCTCTTTCAGCTGAAAATGTGGTTAAGCATGAGAATAGGAGTGGCTAGCTGGAAGGCTTAGGATTACATTTGGAAGAAACCTCTTTCCTCTTAGTCTTTATTTATGTTTGAATAAGTGATACTTTGTAGACACCTATATGTTTGTTATTTGCTAATTGTATGTCTTTGGTAAGAGGTAGACCTGTTACCTACTTACCTAGACGCCTGCATTGTTTGAGATATCTTCATGACATTGTGTCACCATTTATGATATTTCCATTTCATTTAGTTATCTCTATAGACACGCTATTGTTGTGATGATATCCATACGTCGCGCCCCATATTCCGCCATGGTGAGGTGTGACACTAAGAGGAGAATAAGCACATTTACTAAGATTAAACCCTAGATCATTAGAAAACCCTAATCTACAAAAGTATACTTCCCATTTTTACATCAAACCTTTGTTAAACTTCAAACCATGGACCCAAATCTCTTGAATTGATTTTCTAAACCCTAATTAAGCCTTAATCATTCACTAATCACTTTCCTAAGTCCCTAATCACCAAAAACACAAACCATAAGTTACAAGCCCTAGAATTAGGATCCGGTTTTGTATTTTGCCTCAAAAACCCATTTTCAAACCATTTCCCTCTATTCCAAATTCAAATATCTGATATTTAGGACTTCTAAGATACTTTAGGAGTGGTGACAAGTAGGTGCATCACCTCCTTGCTTGCTACACATCACCATTCTCATCTAAATGTTGTCGTGACCCATTTCTAGCCACAAGTGAGGATTGGATTGAAGCTAGGGTCTAAGAACTTGTGTAGAGATTCACTAGCCTTCATTAGTCATACCTATATCTATTGTAACACCCCACTTGGATAAATGGACTGTTACGTGTATTTATGGCGTGTCATCAAAGCATGCAAGGCAATGTATTAAACATTAACTGACCAAACGGAAGTACCGGAATCAAACATCGGTAGTCCAACATAAGCTCAAAAATATAAAGATTAAGTACTAAAAGAAAAAGGACAAAACAGTGTCCAAACAACCAAAGTAAAGTAACGTCATGTGTGCATAAAAATAAAGGAGTCTGGATAGCTCCCATCCAAATGCACGTACTCTCTTAGAAGTCCTAAGATCGTCCCTGTGTACCTGCCGTTTGGAAACATGAAAGAAAACTACAGCTGAGCATAACGCTCAGTGGACGGATATAGTATGATAAGAATGTACTGAAAGTAATGAAATAGAAGACAACAATGAAGCTATAAGACTGATATGTAACATATGGTAGAACTCTGCATAAAACCTGAAAAACTTGGTTCATATATACTGATACTGAATTATAACTATAAATTCTGAAAACATGCATTTACTGTATTTTATTTGCCAGAGCTTATATAGGTCACGTGCTGTAACAACCGTGCATGAATAACTGGAGGGGTGACCTCATCATGCTGTAGAGGGGTGACCTCTAAATAACTGTGCTGGGTGGAGGGATCAGCTTCAATGTGAAGGATGTAGAGCACACACCACATTCACCCTTATAACTTGTAACACATATAAGCCTAGGATGCATCCATACGCCCCACTAATAATACTGATAAAATGGCCAAGCTGAGCTGAGTGGGACGATGCAGGATATCACTCTCCTGCAAGTGAGTCACGACACCGGTGCCTCTAGTGCCGTGGTTACGGTACCTCCGTAACTAGTACATAAAGTGGTCGTGCTTGTATATAATGCTCAGGCAATTTATTTAGTTATTAACGTGATTACTGATAAACTTAAACATATACTGGGGAAACATTTGGCTGAAGACGCGGAATCCTAATCATGCATAGAAAGGAAGTCCTTACTGAAAGGACGGAAATCCGTACCTTGTGTCCAATAACTGACCGCAAGGAAAACAAGTAAGACTCCTACTCTGACTTCACGCGAGCTACATGAATAAAGTATGCGAATAAGTTATCTGATAGCTGTTTATTTTTACTGATCTTTACTGTTATTAGTTTGATTTATTATATTCTTGTATTACTGTTTCTATATACTCTGGTAAATATGATTGTTCTAAATGATTTCTAATAAGTGTATTCCTGTACTTTTGATTAATGTATAATATGTATTTCTAATATTATATTATTGTCAATAATGACTTGCTAAATATAGAATGTTTTTCCTAAAATAGAAAGTTTCCAAATGATAAGCTTGATTAATAAATTCCAAAATATAAATAAATTTCCATGAGGTTTAAATCACTTTAAATAAGATTATACATTTAATTTATAAAACTAGTTAAAACCTTATTAATTTAAAGTCTGATTAAATTAAAGCGAAGTTTATAAAAGTGTTAATCAAAATAAGACTCATGTATAATATAATTTAATGCTAGTAAAATATTTCTTTTAAATTTTCTTAAAGTGCATGTACCTGACAAAACAAGTCAACACTTTCCCCGAGACATCCCTGTCTCGGGTCAACCCAACTAAAGGCCCACCACAGCCCTAGGCTGTGGTCCCCTTGCTGTCCCGACAACAAAGCAGTAGCCACCGACCTTGTGTCGGTTGCCACTATTGGCAAAAAGGTCCCCACGGTTCCCACCGACAGGTGATGGTTTCCCCCTGCCGTGACACACGTACCCACCGAGAGCTTAAGGCTCTCGGTTCCCACTGTTTGTAACAAACACCACCCATATAGGGTTTTGGCTGCGGCCGGCCTTTAACAAAACCCCCCGATTGTAGCCTTGCCACCACTACCCCTAAATGGGTTTGCGGCTGATGACATAAAACAGCCACCGAGACCTCATGGTTCTCGGCTGGGCTGCGTGGCTGTGGCTGGACAAACACAAGCACCACCGAGTTGTGTTTCCCCTACTGTTTAACATAAGACGCCCCCATGTAGGGGTGTTTTGGCTGTGGGTCTAAAACAAACAGCCACCACCGAGACATGTGAATGTCTCGGTTTTCATGGCTGAAACAGAAACACGCCCCCTTATTTTCTTATTATTTCCTGTTATATCTTGATTACCACCAAAAACGTTTTCTTGATTTTTAACGATGAAGGATTCATGATTACGTAGGGATAAAAGAAACACTAGGATTACCTTTGGTGATTTAGGATGAATAATCAATACACGAATCAAATAGCCAAAATGATAAACCCAATTTCCCTCTTTCTGTTTTTCTTCCCGGCGGCCTATAAACACATACACAACCCTACTTTATTTTCTGTTTTATGAAAACAATAGAAATCTATTTCCTGTATCTTACTTTTTCCAAAGTGGGTTGGGCTCAAGCCCATTACTTCTTCCTTTTTTTTGTTAGCCGCAGCCAACTCAACCTTTTACATATTTTTCTGTTTTCGTTTTAATATTCGGGTACGTGCTCGTGTTTTATATATATTTTCATGTTAACTCGCATCGTACAATATTTATTTACTAGATAAATGATTAAAACATAACGCTTGAATAAAAATCGGGTTTTACAACTCTTCCCCTCTAAAAAATAATTCGTCCCCGAATTAAAGAGACGACTATCCCGGTTTTACAATTCTTCCCCTCTAAAAGAAGAATTCGTCCCCGAATTGTAAGGTATTTAAGCTGACTGGAGTAAAAGCCGAAAATGCTAATAAGCTGCAAGACATAAAAGCTGAAAGGACATACCCGAATCAAAACTGAAAGTGAGGATAAGAAGTCCGTATAGACTCCTCAGTTTCCCAAGTGGCCTCCCGCTCGGTATGGTCCCTCCACAGGATTTTGACGAAAGGAATGGTCTTTCTTCTCATAACTCGATCCTGGCGATCTAAAACTGCTTCGGGTTCCTCAATATAAGATAGATCCTCCTGAATCTGATTGAGTGGATAATTTACTTTGTGAAGCTCATGATAGTTATACCCTCTGAGTAATGATACATGAAACACGTTGTGGACGTGTGAAAGTTGAGGTGGTAACGCCAGCCGATATGACACTTCACCGATACGTTCAAGGATTTCAAACGATCCGATGTAACGAGGGCTGAGCTTTCCTTTGAGGCCAAAACGTTTGACACCGCGTGTGGGTGATACTTTGAGGAACACACGATCCCCAGTCTGAAAAGATAGATCTCTGCGATGCTTGTCGGCGTAACTCTTCTGGCGAGTACGCGCTTCTTGCAGCTTTGCCCTAGCGATGGCGACCTTTTCATTTGTCAGCTCTATCAATTCTGGTCCTTCGATCAAACGTTCTCCAACCTGATACCAACAAATAGGAGCACGGCATTTCCTGCCGTATAACATCTCGAATGGAGCACGCTTGATACTAGCATGCCAACTGTTGTTGTAGGCAAACTCGACCAAGCAAATATAGTCATCCCAGTGTCCTGTCCATTCTAATGCACAGGCGCGTAGCATGTCCTCTAAGGTCTGGATGGTACGCTCTGACTGACCGTCCGTCTGTGGATGGAAGGTTGTGCTGAGCTTGAGCCTAGTTCCCCAAGCTTTATGCAAACCTTTCCAGAAATGAGAAGTGAACCGTGGATCCCTATCTGATATAATTTCTGAGGGTGTACCATGTAACCGTACAATTTTTTTGGTAAATAGTTCTGATAATTTACTGACTGCGAAATCTTTACGGATAGGAATGAAATGAGCCGACTTGGTCAAACGATCGACAACCACCCAGATTGCATCATGTCTCCGCTGAGTCTGCGGTAGTCCGGTGACAAAATCCATAAAGATCTTGTCCCATTTCCACATTGGAATATCTAATGGCTGGAGAAGACCACTGGAACGCTGGTGCTCTATCTTAACCTGCTGACAGGTTAAGCATTTAAACACAAATGTTGCGACATCCTGTTTCATGCCGCTCAACCAGAAATGCTGCTTAAGATCGTGGTACATTTTTGTGGAACCCGGATGGATAGAGAACGGAGAGCTGTGAGCCTCAGTCATTAAGGCTTCTCTGAGAGCAGGGTCTTCTGGAACACAGAGTTTGGTACCCTGCCATACGATACCGTCGTCATCGATGCGAAATTCGGTCTGCTGGTCAATGTTCTGGATAATCGCCCAGATTTCACCATCATCCTTTTGTGCGGCTTTAATCCTAGAGAGTAAATCTGGTTCTACCCTCAAACTAGCCCAGTATCCCCTCTGTCCGCGTACTAAGAGCTCAATATCATACCGCTCTAAGTCCCGAATAATTTCTTCCTGAACTTTGATACCATTTATCACACCTGACTTTCTGCTAAGGGCATTTGCTACTACATTTGCTTTACCTGGGTGATACTGGATATTAGTGTCATAGTCTTTTAGCAGTTCTAACCATCGCCTCTGTCTCATGTTCAGCTCTCGCTGTGTAAATATATACTTGAGACTTTTGTGATCGGTGAAGATATCACACGACTCACCGTATAGATAATGCTTCCAGATTTTAAGGGCGAAAACGACTGCTGCGAGCTCTAGATCATGAGTAGGATAATTTTTCTCATACGGCTTCAGTTGACGCGAAGCGTAAGCAATGACTTTCCCATGCTGCATAAGAACACAGCCTAAGCCCTTTCCTGATGCGTCACTGTAAATCTGATAACCACCTGTACCAGATGGAAGAGTAAGTATCGGTGCTGAGATCAATCGATGCTTAAGTTCCTCAAAACTCTTTTCTCTCTCCTCGGTCCATATAAACTTCTCACCTTTTTGCATAAGTTGGGTCAATGGTAACGCCAAACGTGAGAAGTTTTCCATAAACCTGCGGTAATAACCCGCCAACCCATGAAAACTACGTATCTCTGTGACAAACGTCAGTCTTGGCCATTTGGTGATAGCCTCCACCTTCGCAGGATCCATAGTGATTCCTTCCGCAGAAACAATATGACCTAGAAATGCCACTGTATTCAGCCAAAACTCGCACTTTGAAAATTTAGCATATAGTTTTTCTCGTCTGAGAATCTGCAAAACTGTACGGAGATGATTCTCATGTTCCTCTTTGGATTTGGAGAAAATAAGGATATCATCGATGAATACGATCACAAACTTGTCTAAAAATTTGTGGAAGACTCTGTTCATCAAGTCCATAAATACTGCGGGCGCATTCGTGAGACCGAATGGCATAACAACAAACTCGTAATGACCGTACCTCTTGCGAAACGCAGTTTTGGATATATCCTGCTATTTTACACACAGTTGATGGTAGCCTGATCGTAGATCGATTTTTGAGAAGTGCTTGGCACCCTGAAGCTGATCGAATAAATCGTCAATACGAGGAAGTGGATAACAGTTATGAATAGTGAGCTTATTCAACTCACGGTAGTCAATACACAAACGCATGCTACCATCCTTCTTGACAAACAAAACTGGAGCGCCCCAAGGTGACACGCTAGGACGAATGAAACCCCTTTCTAGCAGTTCCTGAAGCTGATCTTTCAGTTCCTTAAGCTCTACAGGAGCCATACGGTAAGGAGCTTTAGATACTGATTCTGCACCTGGAATGAGATCGATACCAAATTCTACCTCTCGCATGGGAGGTAAACCTGGAAGTTCCTCGGGAAAGACATCTAGAAATTCCGACACAACTGGTTGATCATGAATTGAAGGTGTCTCAGAAGTCGTGTCATGAACTGTAGCTAGGAAACCCTCACAACCATGATATAGTAAGGTACGAGCCTGTAAAGTTGAAATGATCTGAACATGTTTTCCTGGTAGGAAGCCTCGATGAGTATACTCTGGTGTCTGGACATCACCAAAGATGACCTGGTGAGCATGACAATCTATGGTGGCATGATGAACCGACAACCAATCCATACCCCGAATAATATCGAATTCACACATATCTAAAGGAAGGGCACTGACTGGACGGATTTTATCATCAAACTCAAGAGGGAGATCCTTATATACTTGGGTAATGAGTACAGAGTCTCGCATGGGGGTAGATATACTAAGTACACTGTCTAGTGGCGTAGGGGTCATGTTTATTTTAACAACATATGAAGTAGATATAACTGAGTGGGTGGCGCTTGTATCGAAAAGTACGCAAGCAGCATGTCCGTGTATAAACAAAATGCTAGTAATGGTACATGCGGTCTTATTTGCTTGCTCACGGGTAGTAGTGTAGACACGACCAGTGGTTGGTGGTAGTGGTGGTGGCGGAGGTAACATTTGAGGAATCTGGCCTGAGGTACCAGCAGCATTCCCGCTCTTGCAATCCCTCTTCAGATGGCCCGGCTGGCCACACTGGAAACAACCACTTGTACCACGACGGCACGGTCCCGTGTGTTTCTTTCCACATGTGATGCAAGTGGGATAAGTATACACGGTAGAAGCAGCCCTGGTTTGCTGAGAACCTGATTTACGATGATAAACACGTGTCACGATTCTGATATCTTAACCTGAAATGAGGCTGTCTGACTGAAATTAAAATTACCAGAATTTGCCGGTCGGGCAACCTGCTGACCTCTGTTGTTTTGGTCACGCCCCTGTTCAGCATCTCTGTTGGAATTTACAAAAATTTAAGATCTGTTTTACACGATAGTTTAGTATTTCTGGAGCTTAAAGACTCACCTGTAGCTGCCAGATGAGTTGGAGCTGCCGCGGTAATTATCACCGCCGCTCCTCTTATCTGACCGATTACGGTCATATGACTGACCGTGGTTCCTGTAGTTCTGATGCGGAGTAGCCGATTGGGATCGGTCTCCTCCTATGTGTCTGTAAGATTATAATTGGATAAGTCATAACATATAAGTTGACAAGCAATAATGGGGCTAAATTGTTTAAGTCTGTTGGGTGAGATGTACCTCTTCTCCGGACGCTCTACATTCTCGAGCTCATCCCTCTCGAAAAGCATCTCGACATCCCGAGCTGCATTAGCTACTTGTGACACATTAGTGAATGTGGCACTCATCAGTCTATCTGCAGTCCTAGAGTGAAGAGCCCAGCGAAATTGCTTCGCTTGCTCCTCTGCGGTACCCGCAGCCTCCCCTAAGAATCCAGCCATCCTGAGGTATCGGTGCATGAACTCTATACTGTTCTCGCCATGATTCTAACGAATAACGTGGAAGTCCCTCTTCATTTTAGCTTGCTCTGCATGCGGGAAAAACTGGTCATAGAACATCGTCTTGAAGCGTGCCCAGGTCAATGTAAGCTCCCAAGCATCTCCCCCATTGGACAACTTCTGAGACCTCCACCAATGTAGAGCAGGACCCTCCAGCTTGTAAACTGCAAGCCTAACCTTGAAAACATCACCACAACCCATAGCTCCAAAAAATTTCTCCACATTGTAGATCCAGTCTTCCGCGTCAGTTGGAGCTACAGTCTGCTCAAACAGTCGGGGTTTCTGCTTGTTAAACAAATCCAGCCAAGCGGGTAAAGTGGCAGGTGGTGGAGCAGGAGGGTTGTAATTTTGCTGAGGTCCATTTTGATATTCAGCTCGGATCTCATCACGAATTTGGGGTAACATGGCCTGTATAGCAGCCTGAACAGCAGCAGCAATGGCAGCTGCGTTAGGATCATTCTCGGTTTCGCGTCTGGGTGGCATTTGAAATAAAGAGGATAAGTTGATAAAACTGCCAAAATCTGGTGTAATAAATCTGAATATGCATAGTGTAATTCATGAAGGTATAGCCAATAAAATATGACATGAATACTGGTGAACGCCTATGGTTAGTTCACAAAATGACAATTACTGAAATATAAATTTGACATGAGTAAGGATGAACGCCTAAGGTCAGTTCATCTACCCAAAATTTAAACTGCAAGGGTGAACGCCTATGGTCAGTTCCCCAAAACGAAATGTTCGTTGAAAAGCACATGCGATTAAGTATGGCCAGTCCTGTACCAACCGTTTACTTAATCAAAATTTTGAAAATCCGACAGATAAAATTCATGAGTAGCATGTAAGATAACGACGCCAAAATACAGGAAGTTCTTGGTGACTACCCACTAGTCACAGGTCAAGTTTTAGAGCCTACAGGTCGAACCTTGCGCTCTGATACCATAATTGTAACACCCCACTTGGATAAATGAACCGTTACGTGTATTTATGACGTGTCATCAAAGCATGCAAGGCAATGTATTAAACATTAACTGACCAAACGGAAGTACCAGAATCAAACATCGGTAGTCCAACATAAGCTCAAAAATATAATGATTAAGTACTGAAAGAAAAAGGACGAAACAGTGTCCAAACAACCAAAGTAAAGTAACGTCATGTGTGCATAAAAATAAAGGAGTCTGGATAGCTCCCATCCAAATGTACGTACTCTCTTAGAAGTCCTAAGATCGTCCCTGTGTACCTGCCGATTGGAAACATGAAAGGAAACTACGGCTGAGCATAACGCTCAGTGGACGGATATAGTATGATAAGAATGTACTGAAAGTAATGAAATAGAAGACAACAATGAAGCTATAAGACTGATATGTAACATGTGGTAGAACTCTGCATCAAAACCTGAAAAACTTGGTTCATATATACTGATACTGAATTATAACTATAAATTCTAAAAACATGCATTTACTGTATTTTATTTGCCAGAGCTTATATAGGTCACGTGTTGTAACAACCGTGCATGAATAACTAGAAGGGTGACCTCGTCATGCTGTAGAGGGGTGACCTCTAAATAATTTTGCTGGGTGGAGAGATCAGCTCCAATGTGAAGGATGTAGAGCACACACCACATTCACCCTGATAACTTGTAACACATATAAGCCTAGGATGCATCCATACGCCCCACTAATAATACTGATAAAATGGCCAAGCTGAGCTGAGTAGGACGATGCAGGATATCACTCTCCTGCATGTGAGTCACGACACCGGTGCCTCTAGTGCCGTGGTTACGGTACCTCCGTAACTAGTACATAAACTGGTCGTGCTTGTATATAATGCTCAGGCAATTTATTTAGTTATTAACGTGATTACTGATAAACTTAAACATATACTGGGGAAACATTTGGCTGAAGACGGGGAATCCTAATCATGCATAGAAAGGAAGTCCTTACTGAAAGGACGGAAATTCGTACCTTGTGTCCAGTAACTGACCGCAAGGAAAACAAGTAAGACTCCTACTCTGACTTCACGCGAGCTACATGAATAAAGGATGCGAATAAGTTATCTGATAGCTGTTTATTTTTACTGATCTTTACTGTTATTAGTTTGATTTATTATATTCTTGTATTACTGTTTCTATATACTCCGGTAAATCTGATTGTTCTAAATTATTTCTAATAAGTGTATTCCTGTACTTTTGATTACTGTATAATATGTATTTCTAATATTATACTATTGTCAATAATGACTTGCTAAATATAGAATGTTTTCCTAAAAAAGAAAGTTTCCAAATGATAAGCTTGATTAATAAATTCCAAAATATAAATAAATTTCCATGAGGTTTAAATCACTTTAAATAAGATTATACATTTAATTTATAAAACTAGTTAAAACCTTATTAATTTAATGTCTGATTAAATTAAAGCGACATTTATAAAAGTGTTAATCAAAATAAGACTCATGTATAATATAATTTAATGCTAGTAAAATATTTCTTTTAAATTTTCTTAAAGTGCGTGTACCTGACAAAACAAGTCAACACTTTCCCCGAGACATCCCTGTCTCGGGCAACCCAACTGAAGGCCCACCACAGCCCTAGGCTGTGGTCCCCTTGCTGTCCCGACAACAAAGTAGTAGCCACCGACCTTGTGTCGGTTGCCACTATTGGCAAAAAGGTCCCCACGATTCCCACCGACAGGTGATGGTTTCCCCCTGCCGTGACACACGTACCCACCGAGAGCTTAAGGCTCTCGGTTCCCACTGCTTGTAACAAACACCACCCGTATAGGGTTTTGGCTGCGGCCGACCTTTAACAAAACCACCCCGATTGTAGACTTGCCGCCACTGCCCCTAAATGGGTTTGCGGCTGATGACATAAAACAGCCACCGAGACCTCATGGTTCTCGGCTGGGCTGCGTGGTTGTGGCTGGACAAACACAAGCACCACCGAGTTGTGTTTCCCCCACTGTTTAACATAAGACGCCCCCATGTAGGGGTGTTTTGGCTGTGGGTCTAAAACAAACAGCCACCACCGAGACATGTGAATGTCTCAGTTTTCATGGCTAAAACAGAAACATGCCCCCTTATTTTCTTATTATTTCCTGTTATATCTTGATTACCACCAAAAACGTTTTCTTGATTTTTAACAATAAAGGATTCGTGATTACGTAGGGATAAAAGAAAGACTAGGATTACCTTTGGTGATTTAGGATGAATAATCAATACAAGAATCAAATAGCCAAAATGATAAACCCGATTTCCCTCTTTCTGTTTTTCTTCCCGGCGGCCTATAAACACACACACAACCCTAATTTATTTTCTGTTTTATGAAAAGAATAGAAATCTATTTCCTGTATCTTAGTTTATCCAAAGTGGGTTGGTCTAAAGCCCATTACTTCTTCCTTTTTTTTGTTAGCCGCAACCTACTCAACCTTTTACATATTTTTCTTTTTTTGTTTTAATATTCGGGTACGTGCTCGTGTTTTATATATATTTTCATGTTAACTCGCATCATACAATATTTATTTACTAGATAAGTGATTAAAACATAACGCTTGAATAAAAATCGGGTTTTACATCTATGTTACACGTTTAGATGCCAAACTTGAAGCCTAAGTGTTGCTAGTACTATAAATACATCCGTATGGCATAGTATGAAACTTGCACCCCGTTTTATTGTATCCCCTACCCATTCTCTATTTACACTTATATAAACATCTTAGGACATCCCCCAAGACCAGAAACCAGGTCTAGAAGGTACCATTGAAGCCCTTGAAGCTTTGATAGCAAGTAGTATTCATAGGAAGCCATAAGGAGCCATTTTGGAGCTATCTAGGTAATTTCTATACTAAAAAAGATTTTATCTTGTTATAATGAATTCTAAGACTTTTATTAATTCCAAAATTATGTTAGATATACAGTCCAAAAAGAACTAAGTCATTTCATCAATTTAAATGAAAGTTATAAGCTAAAGATGTCTTAAAACCCTAGTTTTGTATTTTACATGAAATAATGACTTAAAATCCATTTCAAAAGCTATAATTATGATAAAATGTTTTTATTATGATTATAAATATGTTTTGAAACTTTTTTTAAATCCTAGATTAATTGGTACATTTTTGAAGAAGTTATATGATTTTTACAAGTATAGGGACCAAAAGTGTCATTTTTAAACTACTTAACATTTTGGGCCAAATATGTCATTTTATGAAATTTAAATCTATAATAATAAAAGTTGGAAAGTTTGAGACCCTAAGGTTAAATATTGAAGGAATAAAGTGCAATATAATGAAACTATATACTTAAAGGGTTAAAAGTGTAATTATGCCAAAATATAACTATAAGGACTATTTTTGCCAATATTGAAACTAAAGAACATAAAGTGTAATAAATTATAATATGTCATGTTAGTAGAGATCTTTATACAAAGATGTTCCATCTCGATATTACGTTTTGACTATGTGGTTGGGTTTACGATTTAAAGTGCCCTCGTTGTTCAAACATTTACATAATGACTTCTAAGTATAATGGCCCGAACACTGACACTATAATAATAAAATCTAAGAATAAATGAATAAATACATGAAATAATAAAATATTGAACTCTGAGAGTATGACTTGATATATCTATATATTGTGTGTTAACTGAGATATTGTGAGAAAGTTGTGATTGGGTATAGCTGATTTAATCAAGACTCTCTAGGCTAAGGTGAGTTCATAGCCTTAGTTTTAAATGTTTTATAAATGATTTGAAAACCCGTGAGGGGGATATATGCTAAAACTGGAATACAAGTGTTTTGTATGCTGCCTATATGAATATTGACACTACGTTTACTAGTTGCCGTTAAGCCCCTTTTTTAATCGTAGACCGCTAATCATTTAATGAGCGCTAATATTATGAATAGTACTATTGGAGACTGACATCTCTTATCTGGTCAACTTGTACTTGCTAGAAGCTAATGGTTCCTACCTATGCTAAACATATATGCTTTATTTTGCATTTAGGATAGTCCGACAAGCTTCCCACCTAAGGGCAAATTTGTTGGGTTTTCCTGATAATGTTTAGTTGCGGGGTCATAAGCTAGTGCAATATGAATAGATGAATTTAAAAGGTTGGGTGTATAGTAATGTAGCTCTGGAGTCATACTTGTATTCAAATATTGATTTAAAACCTAGAATTCGCTCAACCATTGTGCTGACTTTAAGGCATATATTTTAGGTGAATGAGGACTAGCGGGCTACGGATGGTGGTGTCTTGAATAAACTTATCATTCTAGAAAATAAAACTAGATCTTTGGGAAAAACCTGTGTTGTACATTATTATACAGTTGTTTTTATCTCTGAATAAATGAATGATGACGTTAATATTTATAAATTTTTTTTTGAGCATTTTCTATTATTATGACTATGGTACTTTGATAGTAATACCCCAAAAATTAGCTTCTGCTACTATAAGATAAAATGGGGGTGTTACAATCTATATGACTCTCTTCAAGATCATAATCTCTCCCACTGAATTCTTGATTTATAAGATCATTTTCAAGGAAGTCTACATAACTAGCAACAATTGCTTTGTTCTCGGGTGGATAATAAAAGTAGTAACCCATAGTTTCCTTAGGGTATCCTACAAAGATACATTTCACAGAACGTTGTTGAAGTTTATCACCCGAGTCATGTTTCGCATACGCCTCGCAACCCCAGACCTTTAAATAAGACAAATATGGCTTCTTGCCATGCCATAGTTCATATGGTGTCTTATCAACCTTCTTCGTGGGAACCATATTTAAAATGCGAACATCAGATTCTAAAGCATATTCCAAAAGGATAATGGAAAAGTTGTAAGATTAAACATAGATCACACCATATCTAATAGTGTACGATTTCTCATTTTGGATACACCATTTTGTTGTGGAGTATATGGAGAAGTGAGATTCTTAAAAAATCCATTCTCAATTAAATAATCTTTAAACTCTTGACTTAAATATTCACCACCTCTATCAGAACGAAGAGCTTTAATCTTCTTTTCTAGTTGCAATTCTACTTCTGCTTTAAACACTTTGAATGTTTCAAATACCGCATGTTTATGCTTAAGTAAATAAACATAACCATAACGGCTATAATCATCCGTAAATGTTAAGATGTAGCTAACACCTTTCCTTGACACATGTTTAAGTGGTCCACACACATCAGTGTGTATTAAACCAAGTAGATTAGTAGTCCTTTTAATATTGCTATCAAAAGGTTTTTTGGTCATCTTCCTAGAGATACAACACTCATATTTATCAAATGATTCATCATTTATATTTTCCAAAAGACCTTCACGTTGAAGCTTTTGTATGCGAGTCTTCCCAATATGGGCAAATCTACAATGCCAAATATAAGAAGAGTTCTTGTTTAACTTTCTCTTCTTATTCATGCTAAAAACAGAATTATTACTATACTTGGATTCATTTTCATGCATGTCTATTTCAAACACACCATTCACAGCAATTGCATTAAAATAGAAAATACCATCTTTTAAAACAGAAATTCTATTATTATCAATAGTGTGAACAAATCCAAGATTTAACAAACAAGAAAAAGAAATAACACCCCTAATAATTGAAGGTGAATAATCACAATCATTTAAAATCTGTACTAAACCCGAAGGTAAAACTAAATTAAATGTTCCTATAGCTTCAACTGCTGCTTGTGTGGCATTGCCCATTTGCAGAAATTGTTCCCATAGGATAGCTTCTTTTCCAATTTAAATCCCTGCAACGTATTACAAATGTTAATACCGCATCCCGTATCATATACCTAGGAATTTAATTTTTATGTCAAATTTCATAATTCGATCAAAAATAAAGTACTTGAAACTGCAGCGCTCTTCTCAGCCTTCTTCTTTATTTCTCGTAACTCATCGAGGTGAAGAGGGCAGTTCCTCTTCGAGTGACAACTTTCCTTGCAATAGTGGCAAGTATCATCCTTTTGGGATTGATTCTTCTTGGCCAAGTTCTTAGGCTTTTGATAATTCACAACTTGCTTGCTCTTATCAGCTCTACCTTTGCCTTTTAGCTTATTCGCTTTAAGTTTTGGCTTACTCACTCTACCCTTTTATATGGTTAGTATAGGAGGAGTAGAGGTAGATACCTTGTCCTTTAACCCATTTTTGTAGTCAATGAGCATTGCATGCAAATCATTAACTGTCTTCCCGTGCAATGCATAATATAGTTCCTAACAAAATAATTAAAGTCCTTGTGAAGGGCCCTATTGATCAAGTTAATCGCCATATTATTATTATAGAATTGTCCTAGTGCAATGAGTTGTTCCATATAACCCCTCATTTCTATATAATGTGTACTAACAGACTTTCCAGGAGTTTGCTTGCAACTATTCAAAGCATCTACTAAGTCGTAGATCTCCACAGCTTGAGGCTTCTCGAACATAGCCTTGAGTTCATCGAGCACACGCTTAGGCGAAAATAACTCATACTTCTTATGAAGTTGATGGGATATTTTCCCTAGCATTAAGCAACCCACATTAGAGTGTTTCTTAATAGCAACAACGTGTGTTAGCCTTTTGGCTTCAGAAGCTCCTTCAGCAAGGTCAGCCGGATACGGCGTGGACAAGATATCAATAGTGCCCGCTACTTTCAAGACAATTCTTAGTGAGTGGTACCAATCATTAATGTTTGGGCCAGTAAGTTCAGGACGATCAAAAAATGCTTTGAATGTGGAACTTATACGTTATTGTCGGGTTGAACCATTTCTATAGAAATAAGTTCAAATTATTAGTATTTTCATAAATACTTTCAAGAAAATAAAATTACACCGGTATATAAACCATAGTATATTCCTTGAAACTAGAACCTATATCGACAAGTCACTAAATATCTAAAAAATGGTTTTGCGTTATTCAGATTAGACGACTTAATTAAGTTATTTACTATGGTTTATATACCGGGGTAATTTTATTTTCTTCAAAGTATTTTATTATCGAAAATACTAATATTTGAACTTATTTATGTAGAAATGGCTAAACCCAACAATAACACTAGAAGTTTTGCGTTTAAAACATTTTTTGATCGTCCTGAACTTACTGGCCCAAACTTTAATGATTGGTGTTGATCCCAAACTTAGATCGATTAAGCTTTGTGTATACGAGATTAGATCAAGTAATACACGTAGAGAAACCTTTGCTTATGAATAAAGTAACTAAGTGTTATGCGGAATTAACACTTAATCTAAAACACAAAGATGTTAAACAAACTTTCACTTGTATTAGAATGAACGAACTTGATTACAATGAAAGAGGTTTAACTTGTGAAAACTTATGAAAATTGATAATAACTTTAGCCTAAAAGATCTTCTTTTATAGATTAAGAAGTCTTGTACAATAAGCTACGAATCAACTATTCTAGGTAAAGATAATAATAGAAAATACAATGTCGAACTTATCTTTACCATACACAAATAAAGAAACAAATAAACAAAATGATTCGTATGAAGATATATTCCATCAGTACTAATCTTCAAGGCTGTCAGCGTTGACTTCTTCAAGTGTCAACGCTTGGCTGTCAGCGTCCAATGTCATCCTATCAGCGTTTGAATTCTTCTTATCAGCGTCTAGTGAACTGACCCATAATTTATTCCCAACAATCCTCCCCTAAACTTGATATCTATTCCAATGATCAAGTTTCTGAATAAAAACTTAAGGCTTAGGAGGAATCTTGCAAAAACTTCTTATGTTGGTGATAAACATATCTAATCAAGTCCTTGGCCACGTCACTAGTATAATCAATCTCCAAGGGTGTCTCCTTCATCTTTTCCAATACTTCTTTGGACAAGAAATAGTCAGCATCCACAAGTAGATACTTTGAAAACTTTGTAGAGCTCAAATGAAATACGCCACAAGTAGAATAAAGCCTCCAATGAAGATTACTGAGATCTTCTTCAAGATCCTTCCATATGGTAGGATCTGCTTCTCTTGGACCACACAAAGTCAAAAATGTGTTCCAAAGTCTTATTCCATTTGCTGAAGTAGGTGCTTCAGCTGTATACTTGGCTTCTATTAATCTCCATAGATGCACCAAGTCTTCTCTGTCTATGCTTGCAAAGATAGAAATAATTGAAGTGAAAGTATGTACCTCCTTTCCAAACCTGCCAATCTTCCAAAATCCACACTCATCTTCATCAAAACTGATGATTGGATTTCTGTCATCTAAAGGTACTACATTAACCAAATCTGAAGCTTCCAATGGAGAAAGCTTGAGATGCTTCCTTATGACACCTTCAGTTGGATAATACACATCCATATCTTTGGGAAATTGGAGAGGATCTCCTTTCTTTACTGGTCTTTGAGCAATCCTCATCTCCTTTTGAATCTGCATTTCCTCAGCAAGCTCTTGTTTCCTTTCTTCTGAAAGAAACTGGTAGACATTATTTTCTTGCACATTCCTCCAAATAGGATGTGCCCTATACTCTAACTCCTCAAAAGATAAAGCCAGCAACTTCTTGTATGTCCATCTAGGTTGATGGCATCTAATCAACTTGTAATACAACTGCCTTCTAACTCTTTTAAGCCAAGTCTTGACCTCTTGTGCATTAAACCTCAAAATCACCTTTATATCATCTTGTACCCTGAGAAGAACTTCCAACCCCCAAATTTGATCTGACAAACTCATCCCTGGGTCGTCCATAACCTTGTCTTCCCAAGCATGGTACATTCTGGTGATTTCTGGAAGGTCCCAATCAATCTGATTCTTCAAATCACTCAATCTTTCCTTTGCTAACTCATCCCCATATTCAAGTCTTTCTGGATCTTCAATAATTTGAACACTTGAATCTGAGCTATCTTCTTCTTTTTCATCACCAATCTCTTCCTCACTCTCAGAAGTAGCAACAAATGGTGATCTACCACTCCTCTTCAAATCTCTTTCCAAAAGTTGTGCAACCAACTGTTCATCAAATGCAATTTGTGCTGCATCTTTCTTTGGAACATCTTCTTCAACCAGAATTCCCTTACCCTTGTCTTTTGGATCAATAATAGGTAAGGTAGAAGAAGAAACCTGTGTGGACACATCTTTGATGATTGTTGATGACTGGAATACATCAACACCACCTGCAACTTTGTCAGCGTTCAAGTTACCTTTATCAGCGTCCCGATTACCTTTGTCAGCGCTGGATGTGTCAGCGTTCAAACCTGTATCAGCGCCCATTGTTTCTGTGAAAGATCCTTCCAAGTTTAATGGTGTCACCTTGGATGTATCAATAACAGGATGCTGCTTCAGACTTGTAAGAGCTTCAGCAATACCTAAAGATTCACTAAATTGTGAACTCTTCTCACTGGCTGTATGAATCAGCTCATCCTCTTCATCCTCCCCTTTGGAAGATTCCTCCATCCTACTCCTGCTACTTGGATTCTCCAAAACAGTTACCCGCTCCCTCAATACTACGGCCCTGTTTGTTGACAATTTGTACAAGGCTGACATTTTGCTTTTGCAAGCTAATGACAACAGCCGTCAATTCAGTCAATGTTATAGGTTCCAATCTGCCCTCAGCTAGAATGGGGATTTGACCTCCCAAAATAGAATCATAGGGCATGGATGAGGTCTTAATGATGTTGGGACTGTCTTGACCAGCTTCTAAGCCTGTGTCAATAGCCCCAGCCTCATCCATGGCACCAGCCACACTTGTGGAGGTGGTTCTCTCTGCAACAAGGCTAGGACCACTAGAGGAGAACACTCTAGTAGTCCTTTGGCGTTTATTCAACCTAGATTGTAATGGGGTGGAAGATGAGGTAGATTGTGTGGGTGTTGGTTGGTTAAGAGGTGTTTGGGATTGTTCAGGAATGTCATCAGCGTTGAGAGTGGCTGTGTCAGCGCCAACATTTTAAGTGTCAGCGTTGACATTGGGTTGGTCAACGTCCATGTGGTCTGGTAAAGGTAATGGTTCATGGATAGGCTCAAGTTGGGGTGCAGGGTCTGGTTGTGGTTGAGCAGCCTGAATTACGTCAAGCATAGCTTGGGTGAGAGGTATGGATCTGTTTGTGGAGCTCATCTTGTCAAAAATGGTTTTCTTTTGTTTAGGGATCTCATAAAAAGTGTCATGATCCCTAGTACAATATTCTTGTAAATCAAAGACCATTTGCAAAAATCTTGGGTAAGTCAAAGTCATTTTACTTCCCTTATTTTTACACATCCCTTCAAAAATCATTTTTGAAAAATTATA
Source organism: Glebionis coronaria (assembly GCA_025667525.1). NCBI lineage: Eukaryota > Viridiplantae > Streptophyta > Magnoliopsida > Asterales > Asteraceae > Glebionis > Glebionis coronaria. The sequence goes on from JANFOE010001406.1 coordinate 135,253, forward strand.
CTTAAGCCCACGTGTGATACAAACCAAAGCACTTGCAATTGACCTGTTTATTTCATTAAAAGAAGTACATTTTGGACTTAAGCATTGGAGAAGGACATGTATCAAATATTTCCAGTCAGAGGGAAATTCCTGCTTATGATATTTATTTAAAGATTTACCAGCAGGAATAGGATAACCCAATTCCCTAAGACCTTGTTCTATTGTTGCAACGGCAAGGGTAGTCACACCATCAGCGTCATCAAGACGCAAAGCTTGGCGAACCAAGGCTTCAGTGACCACCCATGTTCTTCCATGAACAGTAGATGTTAATGTGGTCACTCCATTAGCTGTTGTGGAACTAACATTGTTCCAAAACTGTCTAATGTGTGCGACAGGGACTAGTGGCTCATGAGAAAATGCATACCTTATAGAAGATGCATTTAAAAATGCCACCATTTGTGAATACTGAGGGAACAAATCATTATCAGCGGCCAAGTAAGCCACCATATTATGTTGGCTCTTGAACTCCAATGTCAGATTGCTTGAGTTGAACTTTGGTGACATGTTTAAAGCTGTTTATGTTATGTGATATGGGAAAAATCTAGGAGAAAAATGTTAGACAAGAAAATATGAATACCCAGAATAAAAAGTTTAGCCAAATTTATAGGAGAGATGCATGATTTTGATTGGTCAAAAATGAGGCAGTTATATTCAAAGAGCAATGATGAAAATATTGAATCAAATATAACTTATCTCATGCATTAATTAAAAGTAACAACTCCCCAAAATTACGACCAAAGATTAGTCAAAAAATAACAACTGGGTAGGACCCACTAGGTGTCAACGGTCAAAAATAGCCCATCAGCGCCCAACGGCTGTATTTTCTTGTCAGCGTTTGCCTAAAGCCTTGTCAGCGTCACGATTGAACGTAACAGCGTTTGGAGAAAAACTTGTCAGCGTCTAAAAATAAAAATAAAAATATTTAAAAAGAAAAAGACCTTAACAAAGTAATTTATCCTAAGGGAAATATCTTACAAGTTGATAATAATTACTAGGCGGCAAGCACTGTCCATTTATGCACACTTGCTTAAGCAAGATAGACACAAATGTCCTCTAGTGTCCCTTGCTAACCAAAATACTTACCAACAAAGTTATTTCATAAAATTCTTTGTAACTCCCAGGTAAACCCATAACAAAACTATTCCCAAGTCTCCCATCAGACCATAACCAATTTCTAGGCCAAAAATGTCTTGGCAGCATGCATAGTTTTGTCAACTTTGCATGCTACAGTGCCTCATGGGTTAGTAAAACTAACCCATACTCACCTGTGGACACAATCTAGAATTGTGATGAGAGTATTATAAGAATACCCAAAAGTCCTAAAGGTTCCTTAAACCTCCCCTTAAACTATGATACATGAGTTTCTCAAAATATATAGATGAACATTAAAAATTTATGTCAAGATAGGAATATAAATATTCCAACCATCATCCATAAACAAAAATATGTCCAAATAGCTCTTCAAAGATCCATAAGCAACTCTGTATCCAATGGCATAAAGCTACCACCACCTACACATTTAGATTGAAAACCACAAAACTAACATTTGTTGCTGACAGCGTCCCGACAACACTTATCAGCGTTGAAGAAACTCTTGTCAGCGTTAGACAATAATATCTCTAACAACGGCAAAATAACACTTATCAGCGTTACATTCACCTTTGTCAGTGTTAGAAAAATAAAGTGGAAAAATCTAAATCATCACAAAGACCAATAACAATGCATTATCCTGTACATACTTTTACAAAAAGGTTCCAAACACACATATTAAGTGAGATTAACCATTCCAATATTTGTTACCAAATATTGAAATCTTCCAGCATAAAAAGGTTTAGTTAATAAATCAGCCACATTATCTTCTGTGGCTACCCTATCTGGTTGTATTAAACCTTTCTCAAAGCAATCTCTTATAAAATGATGTCTAATTTCTATGTGTTTGGTTTTAGAATGATGTACAGGATTTTTAATAATGCATAAAGTACTGTTATTGTCTACAAAAATCTTGGTATGCATGAAATTATACCCATAATCCAACAGCTGGTTCTGAATCCATAAGACTTGTCCACAACAAGCAGCTGCTGCAACATATTCTACTTCAGTTGTAGAGTTTGCCACCACTGTTTGTTTCTTGCATTGCCAAGATATCAGTCTACTCCCAAGAAATTGACATCCACCAGTTGTGGATTTCCTATCAAACTTGTCACCACCATAGTCACTGTCTGAATATGCAATAAGTTCTAATGGAGAATCTTTTGGGTACCATAAGCCAAGATCAGGATAACATCTTAGGTACCTAAAAATTCTCTTCACAGCAAAAAGGTGACATTCTTTGGGAGTCACTTGATGGCGTGCACAAGCACACACAGCAAACATGATGTCAGGTCTTGAGGCTGTAAGATACATCAATGAACCAATCATTGATCTATAGTGCCTAACATCCACATCCTTTCCAGCTCCAATTTTTCCCCAAGGGTGTTCCCTATCCATAGGAGTGGAAGCATCCTTTTCATGTGGAGAAAAACCATATTTCTTCAAGATTTCAGCTACATACTTGTCTTGGGAGATGAAGATACCATCTTCTTTCTGCTGAACTTGTAAGCCTAGAAAGAAGTTCATCTCACCCATTGCACTCATCTTGAATTTATCTGTCATAAGCTTGGAAAAGTCTTCACTCATTTTTGGATTGGTGGATCCAAAAATGATATCATCAACATAGACCTGGACAAGTAAGACATCCTTACCTTTCTTCTTTGTGAACAATGTCTGATCTATGGTGCCCCTTTTAAAACCATTTTCCACCAAGTAAGTGGACAATGTACCATACCATGCTCTTGGGGCTTGATGAAGTCCATACATAGCTTTCTTCACTCTATAAACCTTGTCTGGATTTTCAGGATCTTCAAAACCAGGAGGTTGCATGACATATACCTCCTCAACAATTGTTCCATAGAGGAAAGCACTCTTCACATCCATTTGATAAACAGTGAAGTTCATACAAGAGGCATAAGCTAGAAAAATTCTTATAGCTTCAATTCTTGCAACTGGAGCAAAAACTTCTTCATAATCTATACCTTCCTCTTGTGTATATCCTTGATCTACCAAACGTGCCTTGTTTCTGACCACAATACCCCTTTCATCTTTCTTGTTCCTTAGAACCCATCTTGTCCCAATTGGTCTCACATATCTAGGACAATCAACCAGCTCCCAAACATCCTGTATAGCAAATTGGTGAAGCTCATCCTGCATTGCTTCCACCCAACTAGGTTCTTTGAGAGTATCAAAAATTTTCTTGGGTTCTTCTTGTGACAGAAAACATGCAAACAAACATGCTTGTACAAGAGGGGTATCAACCTTCTTGTGTATATTGGCAATAAATCCACCAAGATTTTGATGGGATCTTCTTGTCTGAACTGGAGCCATAACATCACCAATGATCTGAGATGAGGGGTGATCCTTTGCTGTGGAAGCGAGAACTCCTCCTTCAGAAAGTCTGGTGTCCTCAACTTCACGCTCCATGTTGCCAATATCTTCTTCATCAGACTCTCTTTGATCAACAGGAATCTCTTCATGGACATTAGAAGGTCCACCTTGTTCAAAATGTGAAGAGAAAAGATGTGCAAAGGTGTCATCAAACTCTGAACCTTGCTTGTCAGCGCTTGGGCTGACAACGCTTGAACTGTTGTTGTCAGCGTCTGATCCATCAGCGTCTGAATTGCTCTTGTCAGCGCTTGATTTCCCTTTGTCAGCGCCTGAAGAACCATGCATGTTTGTATTTGGTGGTATTTGGACACCACCATTATCTTTTCTAGCAGCAGCAGCAGCAGCAGCATAATACTCATATGTCCATATAGTAAGTGTAACATATTCTTGTGTGGGAGATGACTCAACTGCTGGTGATCCATCCTTCTTAGCAACCTGTATACCTGAAACATTACCAATTCTCTTTTCCAAAACACTTGAAGTTACCTTCACAATGTTTGGATCAGTAACAGGCATATAATTTAAAGCTCTAGATAAAGGTTCTAAGTCAAACAACCAATTTGGACCACTTTCAGGATCACTAGGTTTACTCTCTAAAAACCTAACATGTACTTTTTCAAGTATACGTTTTTCCTTTTTAATGTAAACCCTATATCCTTTGCTCTGCACTGAATAACCCATGAAGTAGCCTTCATCACCTTTTGAATCAAATTTACCTAGGGCCTCACTAGTTTCTAAAACAACTACATGACATCCAAAAGGCTTGAGAAAGCCAATATTTGGCTTCCTTCCCCAAAGTAACTCATAAGGTGTCTTATTATGTATTTTGTTGACCAATGCCCTATTTTGAACATAACAAGCTGTGTTAACAGCTTCAGCCCAAAAGGCTATAGGAAAGTGGGCATCAGCCAACATGGTTCTGGCTGCTTCAATAAGGGTTCTATTCTTCCTTTCAGCAACCCCATTTTGCTGTGGGGTTCTAGCTATGCTAAACTGCCTAGTAATCCCTTTCTTGGCACAAAAATCATCTAACAACTGATTTCTAAACTCACCCCCATTGTCACTTCTAATAATTTTGACCTCATTACCATTCTTCTTCTCAATCTGGGTAATGAAATTAATCAGACTTTGGGTAGTTTCACTTTTCTTGGCTAAAAAGAAAGTCCATGTAAACCTGGAAAAATCATCAGTGATAACAAAACAATATGATTTACCCTTCAAACTTTCTATATTAGTTGGACCAAACAGGTCCATATGCAATAAGTGAAGTGGTTTAGAACTAGAGTGCACCTGTTTAGATTTGAATGAGACCTTGTGCTGCTTGCCCTTAAGACATGCAACACAAGAGTGGTCATTGTGGAAATCCTTTTCAGGCAAACCATCAACTAAACCAAGCCTCACAAGTCTATTGATATTCTTAAAGTTTATGTGCCCTAATCTCCTGTGCCAAAGATTACTTTCATCTACTGAGGCTGTAGCATAAAAACATGACATCATTTTATTATTCATCTTAATTCCATTAAGATTCACATTATATATGTCTTTATGCCTTGGTGTTCTAAATTCTATGTATTTTTCCTCAGGGAGCTTGTAATCTTTGCTTAACACCAAGCACTGAGTACCTGTGAAAAGAACCTTATTTTTGTTATCACACACTTGTGATACACTAAACAAATTATAATCCAGTTCTTTTACCAGGAAGACATTCTCAAAACGTAGATTATTGGTGATAAGGGTTCCTTTTCCTGTGATGGTGCCATAGCCCCCTCCAAAGTATACCTTATCACCATCTTGAATAGGAGTGAAGTTTGTCAGATAGTCTTCCTTTCCTGTCATGTGCCTTGAGCATCCACTATCCCAATATCCATAATCATTGATCTTCTTCTGAATGCCCTGCACATAAAGAAAACACATTAGTTTTCTTTGGGAACCCAAGCCTTGGAAGACTTGGATTCATCTGGTTGTTCAACAAGAACAGACTTGGTTCTCATAACAACCCCATTTTCATCCCTTTTTGAATGAAATTCCCAGTTAACCCCAACTGGTGTTGACATGGCCTTTGAAATATAATAAAACCTGTTGCATGTCATAGAAAGACCAGTAAAATTAGGATTTTGGTCTTGTTTTGGTCTCCATGTTAAACTAGTAGAAGCTTTAGACCTATTTCCCCGTGGTTGCAAATACCTAGGTTTGGCAGTGTGTCTGTCAGCGCTGAAATTGTTCTTGTCAGCGTCCCGATTGCCTTTATCAGCGTTAAACCTAGGGTTTGCTACAGGAACCCATTGCCTATTGGACCAAGTGTTTGACTTTTGGAAAGGTCTTAGGCCTTGTGTGTTAGACCCTCTAGAAAAGAATGGGGCTGGTCTAACAGCTTGTGAACTTTTATTCACAAAGGTATTGGGTCTGACAGTGTTTGACCTATGTTGACTTTTGTCAGCGCTGAAATGGTTCCTATCAGCGTTGACATTGGAAGCGTTGACACATTTGTATGCCGAATGTGAGAAGCTACCACATGAGTAACAAGCTTTTCTAGACATAATCTTAGGTCTAGAAGCAAAGAAGCCTGTTCCATGGTTACTAACTTGGCTTTTTGGTGACCTAGTATTCCTATACATCTCTGCATACTTAACACTAGGTTTTCTAACAGTTTGTGGGCCAAGGTCAACAGCTTTGCCAGTGGTTGGGTGTGTGATTTTAATAGGTGTAGGATCATGGCTCGTGATTGGTGTGGGCTCATTTGGACTTTCACACAACAACCCTCCCTTAACAAACAAAGTGTGGTTAGCTTTCTTCCACTCATCTAGGTCAGTCAGTTTTTGCTTGTATTCTTCAACTGGGGAAGTCACTCTAGGTGGAGGAATAAATTCCTTCTCTTGGAGTTCTGGCAAGCCAGTCCAAGATAAGTCCTTTGATTGGACACCATAGAAATCCCCAGCTGGTGGTGGAACACCAGTATAATCTTTCATCCCAATCCCACTCATGTCCTTAGAGTCTCTTTGTTTACTAACACACTCTCCTAGGGATTGTGTGGCCTTATCAAATCTCTGGATTTTAAGACTCACATTATCTTTATTTTTGTTAGCCTCATCTAACTGAGCTATCAAATCAAGATTAACCCTGTTTGTGATATCTTGAATATCTTTACTTTGATGTAACTCATGTTTTAAGATATTTATTTGATCCTTTAAATCAAACTCCATTTTCTTATACTCAGCTACTGTCTTTTCTGTTTGGGTAAGAGCAATTTGATAATTAGATACTTTGCATCTTTCAGTACTTACCTCATCTAATAATTTTACTATCTCTTGATTTAGTTTTTCAGTATTTAAACGACAACCCTTAGAACAGAAAGCATCATCATATACCTCATTATCTGATGAAGAGGAGGAGTGTGCCATGAGAGCATATTCAACATGCTCTTCTTTAACTTCAGCAACCAAGGCTCTGTCCTCTTCCTCATCCTTAGCCATAAAGTTCCAGCTCCAGTCCCATCCTCCAACGCCATCAATTTGTTGAACAACAACCATGGCCTTGGGATCTTGGCTCTTAACCATTTGGCTTGAAGGCTTACCAGCATCAAATCTTCTTGGAGATCTACATTCCCTCATAAAGTGCCCCATCCTATGACAATTGTAGCACTCAACTTTGGATTTATCAAATCCAGCGACATCCTTAGCATCAAAGGTCATCTTCTTCTTGAACCTTTTATTAAACCTGTTTGCTCTTAAACTTACAAGAGCCATAGTCCACTTGATGTCCATCTCTTCCAATTGCTCATCACTTATCTGCTCAAGATCTTCATATGTAATCCTTGAATCACTGGGCAAAGAAGCAATGAATGCACACACAGTATCTAGATCTAAACCAGCAGGTTTAATTCTATCAGCGCCAAAGTTGTGTGTGTCAGCGCTTGAGTATAAAGCGTTGACAGGATATGATCCAGCGCTGACAGACTGTGATCCAGCGTTGACACATTGAGATCCAGTGACTGGATGTCCATATGAGTTCATGGAATCAAATTGGCCTTCACTTTGTGAGAAGAAGGCCATGTTGCTACTGGAAGATTTATTATCACTCTCCAAAAGCCATTCATTCTCCAAGAGTCTTAGTTTGTTGAAGATGTCATCAAACCTGGAGGTCTTGTGGGTGTTATTGACAAGAATGGATCTTGTCTCAATCTTCCATACATCACCAAGGCTTTTGAGAAAAGTAGCATTCAAGTCAGGGTCATCAATCTGTGTTCCCATGAAGGAAAGTTGACTTGTGATGTCAAGCAGTCTACTTCTCACACTGCTGAGATTCTCATTGGGTTGAGCCTTAAAGACAGCATACTCATGCATGAGTTGCTTCTTCTTTTCTTCTTTTGTGTCAGCATTGCCACCATGTGCTACTTCAAGAGCTTCCCAAAGCTCTTTTGCAGACTCAAAGCATTTGTACTTGTGCTGATTCTCATGACCTAGGGCGTGTTTCATGATGTTCAAGATTTTCATGTCCACCCTTTTCTTGGCTATATCTTCAGCAGATACAGCTCTTCCATCTTCAGGCTTTTCCTTCTTATCAGCTTCAGGACAATTAGGAAGAGCTATCCTTGTGGCAATAGTAGCAGCAATCTTTTGAGCTTTGTTGAATGTGTTCCCATATTCAACAATCTCCCAAAGAGTGTAGTCATGGATGGCTATATATTGCTCAAATTTAGACTTCCAAAGCTCGAAGTTCCTGGCATCAAACATGGGAATTTTGATACTAGGGTTTGTGGTGTTGTTTTGTAGCAAAGCTGGAGCAGGAGGCTGATTTGTGCCAGACATGATGTTTTTAGGGTTTTGAGAAATTTAGGGTTTTTAGGGTTTTTGGTGTTTTAGGGTTCTTGCGTTACTTAAAGATCAAAAGTTTCTCAACAAGCTCTGATACCACTTGTTGATCCCAAACTTAGATCGATTAAGCTTTGTGTATACGAGATTAGATCAAGTAATACACGTAGAGAAACCTTTGCTTATGAATAAAGTAACTAAGTGTTATGCGGAATTAACACTTAATCTAAAACACAAAGATGTTAAACAAACTTTCACTTGTATTAGAATGAACGAACTTGATTACAATGAAAGAGGTTTAACTTGTGAAAACTTATGAAAACTGATAATAACTTTAGCCTAAAAGATCTTCTTTTATAGATTAAGAAGTCTTGTACAATAAGCTACGAATCAACTATTCTAGGTAAAGATAATAATAGAAAATACAATGTCGAACTTATCTTTACCATACACAAATAAAGAAACAAATAAACAAAATGATTCGTATGAAGATATATTCCATCAGTGCTAATCTTCAAAGCTGTCAGCGTTGACTTCTTCAAGTGTCAACGCTTGGCTGTCAGCGTCCAATGTCATCCTATCAGCGTTTGAATTCTTCTTATCAGCGTCTAGTGAACTGACCCATAATTTATTCCCAATAATTGGTACCGCTCACTAAGAATTGTCTTGAGTGTAGTGGGTACTATTGATATCTTGACCACTCCCTATCTGGAGGATCTTATTGAAGGAGCTTTTGAAGCCTAAAGGCTTTAACATGCTGCTAGTGTTTAGAAGCACTCGGAGGTGGCTTGCTGAATGTTAGGGAAAATGGTCCCTCCACTTCAAAAGAAGTATGAGCTATTTTTGCCTAAGCGTATGATTGATGAACTCAAGGCTATGTTCAAGAAGCCGCAAGCTGTGGAGATCTACGACTTAGTAGATGTTTTTCATAGCTGCAAGCAAATTCCTGGAAAGTCTGTTAGTGCACATTACATGGAGATGAGGGGTTATATGGAACAACTCATTGCACTAGGACAATCCTATGATCATAATATGACTATTAACTTGATAAATAGGTCCCTTAGCAAGGACTTCAATGATTTTGTTAGAAACTATAATATGCATTGCACGGGGAAGACATTTAATGATTTGCATGCAATGCTCATTGACTACGAAAAGGGGTTAAACTATAAGGCAACAAGAAGAAAGGCAAAGGCAAGGGTGATAAGGGTAAGAAACTTGCGACTTATTCAAAACCTAAGCAGAACTTTGTCAAGAAGAATCAATCTCATAAGAATGAGACTTGTCACCATTGCAAGGCAAGTGGTCTCTGGAAGAGGAATTGCCCTCTTTACCTCGAAGAGTTGCGAAAAATAAAGAAGTCTGAGCAGAGCGTTGCAGCTTCAGGTACTTTATTTATGATTGCAATATTTAATTTGAAATACAAATTAAATTCTTGGGTATATGATACGGGATACCGTATTAACATTTGTAATACGCTGCAGGGATTTAATCTAGAAAGGAAGCTATCCTATGGGGAACAATTTCTGCAAGTGGGCAATGGCACACAAGAAGCGGTTGAAGCTATAGGAACATTTAACTTAATTCACCTTCGGGTTTAGTACTGATTTTAAATGATTGTCATTATGCACCTACAATTGTTAGGGGTGTTATTTCCTTTTCTTGTTTGTTGAATACTGGATTCGTTAACATATTATAATGGAATTTATGTTTGGAAATATGGTATTTTCTATTTTAATGCAATTTCTGTGTATTTTACCGGGGTGAAGTCCCCTTTACCCAAAAAATGAAATTTTTGTGAATGGTGTGTTTGAAATAGACATGCATGAAATTGAATCCAAGTATAATAATAATTCTGTTTTTAGCATGAATAAGAAGAGAAAGTTTAACAAGAACTCTTCTTATCTTTGGCATTGTACACTTGCCCATATTGGGAAGACTCGCATACAAAAGGTTCAACGTGAAATACTTTTAGAAAATATCAATATGAATCATTTGATAAATATGAGTCTTGTATCTCTGGAAATATGACCAAGAAACCTTTTAATCACAATATTGAAAAAGGGCTACTAATCTACTTGGTTTAATACACACTGATTAGTATGGACCACTTAGACATGTATCAAGGAAAGGTGCTAGCTACTTCTTAACATTTATGGATGATTATATCCTTAATCATAAACATGAGGTATTTGAGACATTCAAAGTGTTTAAAGCAGAAGTAGAATTGCAACTAGGAAAGAAAATTAAAGCACTTCGTTTTGATAGAGGTGGTGAATATTTAAATCAAGAGTTTAAAGATTACCTAAGTGAGAATGGGATTGTTCAGCATCTTACTTCTCCCTATACTCCACAACAAAATAGTGTATCTGAAATAAGAAATCGTACACTATTAGATATGGTGCGATCTATGTTTAATCTTACAACTTTACTATTAGCCTTTTGGGATTATGCTTTAGAATCTGCGGTTCGCATTTTAAATATGGTTCCCACGAAGAAGGTGAATAAGACACCATATGAACTATGGCATGGTAAAAGGCCATATTTTTCATATTTAAAGGTCTGGGGGTTATGAGGCGTATGTGAAACGTGACTCGGGTGACAAACTCCAACAACGATGCATGAAATATATCTTTGTAGGATACCCTAAGGAAACTATGGGTTACTATTTTTATTATCCACCTGAGAACAAAGTGATTGTTGCTAGGTATGGAGACTTCCTTGAATGTGATCTTGTAAATCAATAATTCAGTGGGAGAAATTATGATCTTGAAGAGAGTCATATAGATACATTACCTTCTAAAAACACTAGCGAAATAATTCATGTAGAACCAGAAATTTTGGCGGTTCCACTAGAATTAGTTCCTCAGTGTACATCCGAAAGGATTAAAAACGCAAATAGAAATATATCTCTTAATATAGAGGATGATGATGAAGTAGGGGGTGTTGGAGAACCTGCTAATTATAAATCCGCCATGTTTGACCATGAGAAGGATAAGTGGATGGTTGCTATGGATGAGGAAATGAAATCCATGAAAGTTAATGATATTTGTATTCTTATAGATCCACCACCAAATGCTACAGTAGTGAGACATAAGTGGATATACAAGAAGAAAACCGACATGGACGGAAAAATACAATCCTATAAAGCTCGTTTAGTATCTAAAGGTTTTACTCAAACTTTTGGCGTAGACTACGAGAAGTCATTTTCTCCTGTAGCAGACTTAAGAGCTATTATGATTCTCATGGCTACAGCAGCATACTATGACTATGAGATATGGCAAATGGATGTTAAAATTGCCTTCTTGAACGGTTGCTTAGATGAAGAAATCTATATGCAAGAACCGGAATGGTATGTTGATCCTAAGAATCCAAAACACGTGTGTAAACTTCAAAGATTTATTTATGGTTTAAAGCAAGCATCACGTCAATGGAATAAACGATTTGATGAAGAAATAAAAAAGTTAGCATTTATTCAAAATCGTGATGAGCCATGTGTATATCGCAAAGCTAGTGGGAGTGATGTAGTATTTCTAGTCCTATATGTTAATGACATATTAATCATGGGAAGTAACATTCCAAGACTTAAAGATGTTAAGGAATATCTTGGTAAATGTTTTTCTAGAAGGATTTAGGAGAAGCTGCATACATTCTGGGAATTAAGATCTATCAAGATAGGAAAAGACAATCAATTGGTGTTAGTCAAGATGCTTATATAGAAAGGTTTTCAACGTATGGAAGTTACGCATAATCTAAGTCATGAGATGGATGCATCAACTCCTGAAGAGGAGGCATACATGAAGAAGGTGCCTTACGCTTCGGCCGTAGGATCTATTATGTATGTTGTAAGATGCACAAGGCCTGATGTGGCGTTTGCTCAGAACTTGGCCAGTCTTTACCAACAGAATCCATTCTAAAGTATTTGAGGAGTACGAAAGATATGTTTTTGGTATTTGGAGGGAAACCAGACACAGAACTGAATGTGACAAGTTTCTGTGATGCGTCCTGGCAATGTGATAAAGACGATACGAAGTATCAGACGGGTTATGTGTTTGTTATCAATGGAGGAGTAGTTGACTGGAAGATCAAGAAACAGACAACGATTGCAATACATGCTACTCAATCTGAGTACATGGCTTATTCAGAAGCTGTAATGGAAGTTGTTTGGATTAGGAAGTTTATTCGAGATCTTGGAGTGATGCCTTCAATTAAAGAACCTATTGATATATATTGTGACAATTCTACTGCAATAATATTTGCCGATGATTCTGGAGTCATGAAAGGCGCCAAACACTTTAAGCGTAGACATCACTACATCCGAGAACAAGTAGAAGCTCGTGAAATCAAATTAATTAAAGTTCACACAGATGATAACTTAGCTGATCCTTTTATTAAGGCTTTTCCTAGACCAAAGGTAGTTAAGCATGCCAAGGCTATTGGGCTGCAACTGCTAGCAAACTCATGCAATAAATCTTTGATTAGTATTTGAATAATGATGTTAAGAAATTATTATTTAATAAAATAAAGATTGGGTTTCGTTTATTCTTATTACTTAATTTTGTATCTTATTTTACATGTTTTGATCCATGAATAAAATGTTATGCTAAATGTCTATTGTCAATTAATAATATAGGAATATTATTAAATTAAGACAAATCAAAATTGCGATAGAGTATACTTGAAAGTATATTCATCTATTTTGGATGATATTTGATGTATCGGATATTGGACTTATCCTAACTATATGATTTTACTTTGTGGATCTTTGTCATCATGTAAATTATGAATAGTTATCCTTAGACCTGAGATACTAGAAAACTGTTTCGAATCTAGTGCATTTTTGTGGTATAATCTAACGCTAAACGTAATTGGTAGCTATAAGGATTATTTTCAAAAGTGTTGCAAAATTCATTGGTTTTTCTTGTAGTCAATATGAGATTTATTTCCTCTAATTTCGTTTTGGAGTTTTAATACAGCTGGGGCCCTCTTGGGATTAGTAAGATGTTTGTGTGGCCACACCCAATTGTTTTGGTAATCTTGTTGTATCTCTGAACGAGAAACAGAATGTTTAATGAAAGGAATGACTGAGTTCCATATCCTTATTAACGTTGTATTACAAATAAAAGGATAATAATAATGATGAATCATTAAAAGGTTTTATCCAGGAGACCTTACTCGAGTTGTACTAGAGACATTGCTAGTGTAAGTAGACTCTAGTCAATGTAATCACGATATTCGAAATATGTCCAAGTTGGAGCTGAAAGTTTATGGACTTATATTTAATAGTCGTGTGATAGGATCGAACTCGAGAAAACGGGATGGCACTCAATACGTAAAGATTTAATTTATTTAATAAATATATTTATTATAATTATTAAATTAAATCAAGCTATAACTTTAACGACCGTTAAATAATTAAGAGTTAAGTATTAACGAACGTTGTGGAATAAGAAGGAAGAAGGAAAGAAGGTTCCGAAACACTCCCCAAAGGGGTGTTCGACCGTCGGTTATGGGATAGGGGGAAGGAAAAATTTCCTTTTATTTGGTTTTACTTGGGATACAAGAACTCCTAGGCCTATATATAAACAACCCCTCACCCTCATAATTCTTTACTCCTTCCCTTCTCCGTTATCTGGTCGATCGCAACAAGAAACCCACAAAGGGTTTCGGTTGGTTTTCTTGTTCTTTCTGTTATGCTTATAATCTAGTCCTAGCCCCTCTTTAGGGTTGTTGGGTAGATTTTACTTAAGCATAGAAGCTCGGTTTACACGTGATAGAATCACGGTTAGCTCGTTGTATTACGCGTGTACAAGAACGTAATATAGTCTTACTTTAGACTATATCTTGGCGGTGTTCGTTATAAACCCTAATTGGTGATTCGTTCTTTATCTTGTGAATTTGTTTTAGCTAAAAGTTACGTAAACCTAATTCGAATAATTATAATTATGTTATTAATCGCTTTCGCGGGTTTTGTGTAATTCTTATGAACTATATAAACCTTCAACAATTACTTTGTTCTTAGGCGGATAATAAAAGTAGTAACCCATAGTTTCCTTAAGGTATCCTACAAAGATACATTTCACAGATCGTTGTTGGATTTTATCACCCGAGTAACATTTCACATATGCCTCGCAACCCTAGACCTTTAAATAAGACAAGTATGGCTTTTGCCATTCCCCATAGTTCATATGGTGTCTTATCAACTTTCTTCGTGGGAACCATACTTAAAATGTGAACAACATATTCTAAAGCATAGTCCTAAAAGGATAATGGCAAAGTTGTAAGATTAAACATAGATCGCACCATATCTAATAGTGCTCAATTTTTCCTTTCGGATATACCATTTTGTTGTGGAGTATAGGGAGAAGTAAGATTCTTAACAATTTCATTCTCACTAAAATAATCCTTAAACTCTTGACTTAAATATTCACCACCTCTATCAGAACGAAGAGCTTAAATCTTCTTTCCTAGTTGCAATTCAACTTCTGCTTTAAACACTTTGAATGTTTCAAATACCTCATGTTTATGCTTAAGTAAATAAACATAACCATAACGGCTATAATCATTCGTAAATGTTAAGAAGTAGCTAGCACCTTTCCTTGACAAATGTCTAAGTGGTCCACACACAACAGTGTGTATTAAACTAAGTAGATCAGTAGCCCTTTCAATATTGCTATTAAAAGGTTTCTTGGTCATCTTCCCAGAGATACAAGACTCACATTTATCGAATGATTCATCATTGATATTTTCCAAAAAACCTCCACGTTGAAGCTTTTGTATGCGAGTCTTCCCAATATGGGCAAGTTTACAATTCCAAAGATAAGAAGAGTTCTTTTTTGTCCCATATAATATGTGATAATTAAACAAGAAAGGTAGATAAAAGATAGATGATTTTTAGAGAGAGAAAGTAGAGAGAGAAAAGAGAGAGAATGGTTGGAACTAGGTGAATATTAGATTGTAAGAAAAAGATACAAAATGAACAAACACCATTCCTAACATGCTAGGAAAGGTATTTATAGTACCCCTACATGTGGGCTTGCTTATGGACTATATGTTTGGGATGGGCTTATCTTTTGGGCTTTAGTTGCTTATGAATGAACTTTAGCTTAAAGTTAAGCCCGTATAACACGACTAACCTACTACCTATTACAACGTTCTAAAATACGATACATAATAAACATATGACTGAACATTCTTGTTTGACTCAATATTTTGAGGCTAACAATCTCCCCCAATGAGACGTCATTACTCTTTATGAGAGGTCACTATCATTTGTCATTTGGAGATTTGTAGAGATTACTAATCTCGCCATAAATGAGTCTTGAACGTGTAACAGTAGTCGTGTTCCTTTCATGCTGTGATCTTTGAGCCTTTTTCGTTGTCTTTCGACTTTGTCTTTAATCTTGAGATCTTCAAATCATCTGTGACTTATCTTTGCCATCTTGTGATCTTGTGTCTTCATCCACATGCTCACATATTAATTGTTGAATATGTCTTTCGGCATGAGTATGTGGTTTTGAATCTTTGACTTTGCTGAGTACACCGTAACGCCACCTTCTCGAGACAAAATATAGACACGGACTGAATGACTTTGACATTCTTCCTAAATCGGTAGCGTTTTACCTCCGATCGGTGAATACCGTTATACGATATTAAATTTTGTATGTGTGATAGGCAGATTCAATCAAGAATCTCCTTGATAGGGTTTCGCGGCTGTACTAGCCGTTCTGTTTACTCGACCCTCTCAAAGCAAGACTACGAACATAAAGAGTGAATCAATTGGATAAATATCCTCTTGATTAAGTCGTCAATTCAAAATCCTGGAACAAGTGTGATTCATAAATAATCTTACCATTGATGCTTTCCAGTTGACACAAGCTTGATTCAATCTCGCAAGTCACCTACCGTAGCGCTGTTTAAGGTTGACGCTAGAAGGATTTCCGTTTGTCACTGTGAATATTAATGAATATCACTCTGAATGTTCTGGCAAGATAATAAAGATATTGCGTAGAAACCTGAAACGAGTTTGAATCAATTTAGAATCAAACCATTGTTGCTTTTCAGTTTTACACATGTTCAATTCACAAAGAATCTTACATATGACCTACCGTAGTAATGTTTGATGTTAACACTGTAAGTATTTCCACTCATCATTGTGAATACAAAGTAGTATCACTCTAAGTGTTCTAGAAATATCGCAAGGATATAGCGTAGGACTCTCTTTTTCGTCATCCGTGTGTCCTAACGAGATTTGATTTATTATCTTGGATCTAGACTCGATTTGTGCACTTTTAGTGGTCAGAGACTGGAGCAGATTGCCACCTATTCAATATCTACTATCTCGGAGTGAGAGAGCTAATAGAAGTCATTTTGTTCTCCGTGAAAATAAAACAAACTTCTTTTGAGAGAAGCCTGAGTATCTAGGTAAGGGTTGTGCATTACATCACTGGGTCGATGATGTGTAGTCTTCATGATGTGTTGACCCGGTTTCTGCCTAAGTTGTATGGAGGGCTTCTTTGTTTTCACCCTTTATCCTTACATTTCTTTTTCATTCTTCAACCCCTTCAATGCTTACCAAGACATCATTATTAACACCTTGTTGTGATTGTTTACTAGCATCAGTACTTAGTCGGCATTCAACTACGTTCACATTCTACTCCATCTTTCCTAAGGACTTCTAATAATCTGTTGGATTATCCCTGGGAAGATCCCTCTGGTTCTGGTTGGATCATAGGACTTAAACATAACCACCCTTTTGACACCAATAACGTCGTGGATTAAAGATGTGGGTATTTGATCGTAATCATGAAAACCACTTCAAATGTCTAAGAAGGTCTTTGAAAAAACATTTAACACCTTGATGTTTTTGTCGTTTCAGAAATGCTCCCCCTTCACATGTGCATCGATAATCGAAAGTGTTTCGGACATGTGGGTAAGAGTTAAAATGGTTGAGTCTTGCAAAATAGATCACATGTTAATCACATTTTCTCCCCCTATCTGTAATATATAAAATATTTTTATATTAAAGATACCAAATTTTATTAAAATATATTTTGAAAAATAGTCTTGAAAATATTTGGGAGAAAGGTGTGTCAAACTTAGCATGAATTTGGAAAGCTCCCCCTTAAAAATTGATCCAATTGAATTGTCATTGTGAGGATGTGATCCACATTTGTCTTTTTGAGGATGGGAGTTGTTGAACACACAATTTTTGAAAGATTTTGAATAATCATTGAAAAACTCTTGAAAAAAATTGTGTTCAACGCTTTTCGAAAAACTCTATTTCTTTTTGGCGAAGAGGTTTTTCTAAATCATAAACTTGAGTTCATAGACGTTGAATGTCTTGACAAATCCACTCAAGTATAAGAAGATTACTCTTCTTTTGCTGAGGGTAAGGGCACTAAATCGTACACTCCCCCGTGAATATAGATCCGGGTTGCAATCTGAAAGTGATTACAAGCCATTGTGTTGAGCTCAAAACGTTGAATGTTTTGTGACATGCTCAACCCAAGATAGATTGCTCTACCCGTTATGTGTAAATATTGTCCAAAATAGACAATTTCCTTTATTAAACAGAAATAACATGTTTTGAAAAATATTTACAACTTTCATTCGAGCTTTATGTACACACCCGTGTCTTTATTGAGCGACATTTCTATGCACGTCCATATTATCGATACTGAAATACATGTTGAAAAGATTATTTTTGGATTTTGAAAGATTTTTAATTTTGTGTTTTGTTTTTATATGTTTTATATTTTTATATTTTGCTTTTCCAATGATATTTACAAGTAGATGTTTGATAGATGAATCAAGCAGCCACCTTTGCCAGAATCTCCAGGTCTGCTGGGGTCAAACATCTCATACCAATTTGCCTAACGAGGTACTCAAACCTATCTTTCGACAAAGCTTTCGTAAATAAGTCGGCTAATTGGTAATCCGTTCCAACAAAGTATAGTTCAACGATACCTCTTTCAACTTGTTCCTTTATGAAGTGGTATCTGACTTCAATGTGCTTCGTGCGGGAATGCTGTACCAGATTGCAGGAGATGGCTATGGCCGACTTTAAGTCACAGTACATAGGTACTTTATCAAAGTGGAAGCCATAATCCATGAGTCGTGTTCTCATCCATAGAACTTGAGCACAACACGCAGATAGAGACGCATACTCCGCTTCGGCTAATGAAAGTGACGTGCAATCCTGCTTCTTGGAAGAACATCCTATAAGCTTATCTTGACCTAGAAATTGTGCACCACCAGAAGTACTTTTTCGTGTATCAAGACACCCTGCATGATCAGAATCTGAATAGGCCGTTAGAAAGAAACCGGTTTCCCTCGGATACCAAAATCCCAAATGAATGGTATTCTTGAGGTATCGAAAGATCCGTTTAACCTCCTTGAGGTGCTTTTAAGTGGGTCGTGCTTGATATCGTGTAAAATAACACGTAGCATGTGAAATATTAGGTCTGCTTGCTGTCAAGTACATGAGGGAGCCGATCATGGAG
Source organism: Glebionis coronaria (assembly GCA_025667525.1). NCBI lineage: Eukaryota > Viridiplantae > Streptophyta > Magnoliopsida > Asterales > Asteraceae > Glebionis > Glebionis coronaria. The sequence continues at coordinate 154,085 of JANFOE010001406.1, forward strand.
CGATATCTCGTTTGATCTATGGCATATCCCTCCAAGTCAGCATCTAGCAATTTGGTTGATAATGGTGTCCCAATGGGGTCACATGAAGTCATACCATGCTTTTTGATTATCTCTTGACAATACTTAGCTTGGTTTATAAAGATACCACTTGGGGATTGGTGAACTTGAATTCCAAGAAAGAATTTTAGTTCGCCATCATAGACATTTCAAATTTACTATGCATTACTTTTCAAACCATTTTGAAATTTTTGGTTTTGTAGACCCGAAAATAATGTCATGAACATGAATCTACACAAGCAAAATGTCATCCCCACATTTATAAGTGAACAAAGTTAGATCAGTGGAACCTTTTGAGAAACCTTTAGATACCAGAAATTTCGAGAGCTCATCGTACCACGCCCTTGGAGCTTGCTTGAGTCCAAAAAGTGCTTTGTGGAGACGATACAACTTGTCAGGATAATGAGGATTAACGAATCCTTCCAGTTGTGTAACATAGGCTTCTTTCTTCAAAGGACCGTTAAGAAATGTTGTCTTCACGTCCATTTGATAAACAGTGAATCCCTTATGTGCAACATAAGTAAGGAAAATCCTGACCGCTTCCATACGAGCAACAGGTGCAAATGATTCGTCAAAATCAATTCCCTCTTTTTGGCCATACCCCTTAGCCACTAGCCTAGCTTTGTTCTTGATGATCGTGTTTTCTTCATCCATCTTGTTTTCCAGATCCATCAAAGATTTAACGGTGTTACATCGAATGGTCTGTCAACAAGTTCCCAGACTTTAAGTCTTTCAAATTGTTGAAGTTCATCCGTCATCAATTCAATCCAAGCATGATCAGCCATGGCTTCTTTGATGTTTTTCGGTTCAGATGTACTCAAGGCGAGTGCAAAGATACAAACATCACCATCAGTTCTAATTGTCGTCTTGTACGAACAGGCTGTGAAGGGTTTCCAATTACTTGAACCAAAGGATGATATCAGGTCCAATGATGTGTTGACGAATGTCATTGGTAGAACATATGCATATTTGACGGATCAATATGGAGAGTAGAAGACTCTCTAGTTTCATGTATCAATGTACCAAATGGGTTGTGAAAATTGTCATCGTTATATAATGCATTGTCTGCTTGATTTATGTTCTCTGGAGCAATGACAGTAGTTGTGGATGTTGTAGGATCTATTGTTGAAGTGATATTTTGAGGAGATAAATCTGCAGCAACCCGTGTTGAAGTAGATGAAGTTGTATCCTTTTGTTGACGACGATAGGTATCATCATTAATATCATGAGTGACAGCGGAATACTTTGATACAACATGTTTCTCCCCCGTGAAATATTCATCAAACATTGGTCCATATAACATTTCCAACTCTTCAAGTGTCGTGTCTACTGCCATATCTGCTCTTGGAACATGTTTTGAACCAGCTTAGAACTTGGCGGTTCATTATTGTGGTCTTGAGTTCCGAGTTCCGTGCGGTTGTGCACATAAGTCTTTTGTCGTTGTAGATCGGGACTTAAATTGTTTTGTTCAAATGCCATTTCATGTAGTTCATCATATCTGATATGAATAGACTCGACTATCAATTTTGTTCTCTTGTTGTTTACTCTATATCCCTTAGACTGAGTTGCATATCCCACTAGAATGCATGCATCACCTTTCTCTTTCATCTTGTCCATATTTTCACCATCTCAAATTATATAACACGTACATCCAAAAACATGAAGGTGTTCGAGTGAAGGTTTGCGATCATTAATTATGTGATATGGTGTCTTTTCGTGTCTAGGGATAATTAAGGATCGGTTTTGTGTGTAGCATGCGGTTGACAAGGATTCGGCCCAAAAGAATAATGGTTGTTTTGAAGCGGATAATAATGTTCGAGCAACCTCAACTAAAGTACGACTTCGTCTTTCAACAACGCCATTTTGTTCAGGTGTTTTAGCAATAGATGTTTCGTGTTCAATCCCTTCGGCTTCAAAATAATTCTTCAGAGTTGAATTCAAGAATTTTGTGCCTCTGTCAGTACGTACCACTTTTACTTGATGAGAACTTCGGGTGTTTCATCCTTAGGCTTCAAAAAGTGAGTCCAAGTGTACCTTGAGTAGTCATCGACAATTACCATAACATATTTCTTCCCATTGGAGCTTTAAACACGCATGGGGCCACACAAATATATATGAAGAAGATCTAACCGTCCTTTAGAGTTTGGTGTTGTCTTTGTTTTGAAACTACTCCGTTTAGCTTTACAAAGCTCCCAAGAATAAAAAAGATGATCTTTGATGAATTTCAAGTTTGGAAGGGCTCTCACAATATCTTTCTTGGAAAGCAAGTTGATGGTGTCAAAATTGAGATGAGATAATCTTTGATGCCATAAAAAAGCTTGAGTCGTTGAGGCTTTAGCCATGAAACAGATTGGAGTTGAAGAAGTGGAGTCTTGAAGTGAAATAGTGTAGAGATCAGTACCCCGTGAACCGGTGAGTAAGTCATTCCCATCATAATCACGAATAAAACATGTCTTTTTTCTAAAGGCAACCTCCAAATCCGCATCACAGAATTGACCAACCGAGAAAAGATTATGATTGATCCCTTCGACGTAGTAAACCCTTTTGATTGTGATATTCCCCTGAACCAAATCTCCATATCCTAGGATCGGTGCAAATTGATCATTTCCGAATCGGACCGTACCCAGGAACTTCTCCACGAAGTTAATTAGAAGCTTGAGATTCCCCGTCATGTGTTTTGTGCATCCGAAGTCTAGTATTACGAGAACTATTTCGATCACCTACAGAAGAATTAGAACATGATGGAGCATTTGCTAAATTGGATTCCATGTTATTTGTGATATCCGAATCATTAGTTTCCATAGTTTCATCACTTAAAGGCACACTAACGCTCGTTGGCACATTTTTTGTCCTAACCTTAGGCATCCATTTATATCGTGGAGGACATTGATTAGGAAACCACCATTTCCAAGACATGATAGCACACTCAAATAAGTTGCTAATTCTGCTTTTAGGGTTATTAGTGGTGGAGTTTGATGCAATGCTTTTCTTAGGGGGGGGGGGGGGGTGCATCAGAATGGTTCACTTTACGTTTGGGTTTACTAGCACTAATAGGCATCTCATTTTGCTTCTTAGTTCTAGTATCGAAGCCTTTGCATTATTCGAAACACACATAGCATGATTAGCATTAGCACACTTTCCACATTTCACACAAACAAACATAACATTCAAAGAATTCAAAGTCGAATAATTCAAATCGTCATCACACGTGATTACAGACGTTTTATTCTTACAAACATTGAAAATACTAGGGTGGTCTTCTACTTTCTTCATCTTCCCTTGACTTTTGTTTTGCCAAACCTTTTCATTCATGCGAGTGCTCTTAAGCTGAGGCCGGCTAACACTAGCAATGGGGACTACTCCTGTAGTAAAAGACACACGTCTATTAGTGTTTCTAGATGTCTGAGGTGATTGACTTTCTTTGTTGTGTGTGGGTTTGGTGGCCAATCTATACATCCCTAGTTTAATCACATTTGTGTTCTTAATGCTTTGTGATCGAATATGTGTTTTGGGAGTATTCTGTGGTAACATATCCTTCCCATCCGTCTTGGGGGCAAATAAAGGTTTTGCAAATGCAGAATTGGAGAAAGCAGATGGGTTTCCCAAGACAGAGGGTTTAGTCACTTTGTGCACATTGGGTTGTCTTACAACAGGTTTCTTAACACTAGGTTCCACAATTTTCCCACCCATCTTAGCAACGAGTTTCTTCAACTCTGCTATCGCTATTTCCCTATCTTGTAACTGAGCTTTCAAGTCTTTAATTACCAAACTCTTTTCATTCATTTCTCGACACATTTGGGAAAGTTTTTCTTGTAATTTATTATCATGTGGAAAACTTCCTATGTCTTTTTGCAAAGCAAGTTCAAGAGAATGACAATGTTTTTGAAGGAAATCAGTTTTATGTTGAAGTAACTCAAAAGCCTTTTTATCAACATTTTCTTTATGTTTCGAAAGCTCAAGTTCAAGACGCTCAAAATCTTTGATCTTATCAAGATAATTGCATGCAACATCATAATATTCATCGATATCAGCATAAGATTGAAGAGTAACACACAAAATATCTTTGGAGAGAAATTCTTCTAAGAGTAGATCATATTCGTTTGAAAAATCTGATTTGTCATTTTGAAGTTCATCAATTTCTTTTTCAAGAGACTCAACATATTTCAAATCATCAAACATTTCAGACCGAATCAATTTTTCAAACTCAAGAACATTTTCTTTGATTATCTTCGTATTTGGTATTAAAAGTTCTTTCGCAAGAACAATTATGCCGTGAGGAATCTTCTGTTTTCCACTTATCCCTTTTGACGTTTTTCCCGATCTCTTTCAACAATTGATTGAACATTATCAATGTGGTGTTTCAGAATACCAAGTGTTTTTCTACTTTTGCTTTTAGAAACATCAAGAGAAAAATAGTTAATATGTTTAAAAACATTTGATTTCTTAGTGGCAAAAATTATCTTCCATTGAATTCTTCGTTGTTTGTATTCAAGAAATAATTCCTCACGAGACTTCTGTTTTTGTGGAATGAAAAGACCATAAAGACTGTTTTCATAAGCATAATTATATGGTGTCACAAAATATTTATTGACCGGTGATCTACTCTCCTCATCCCAAAGGGACGTCTCTTCACTATCGAGCCTAACTGCTGGGCAATCATGATCGATCCATTCAGACTCATCAAGATATAAGTGGGGTTCGCAGCTTGAGCTTGTTCGAGGTACTTGGGACTTGCAAAACTAGGTTCACCCTTGAAAAATAACCGAGGTGCTATCATTCTAACGGTTTGAATAGAGTCATGCGTTTTTTAAACAACTTTTTTCAAAAAATTGACTTATTCTTCGAGATCCTTTACTTTTTTAGTATCTTTGCCTTGTCTATTTTCGAAATCTTGTTTTAATTTTTCAACCTCTTGTTTCTTTTCGTCAAAACAGAATCAGTGGTATTCATATAAAGCCTCTGTTCAAGTTCATTAACTTTTGTTGTGGCAAGGTACGTTTTTTGACGTTCATCACTTAATAAAACATTAAATTGACGTTTTTCTTTAGTTAACAAAACAAGAGCTTCGTTTTTATTTATTTTCAAAATCGTCCTTTTTAACATTAATTAAACGACGTTTGTACCCCTCAAGCTCTTTATCTCTTTGAAGAAGCTGAGCCCTATAACTATCAATGGTCTCACTAGATTTTATAAGATCGACTTTGCTTTCTTTAAAGTTTTGAGTGAGCGTGGCGTTTGCTTTAATTGCTTTTGACTCTTTCTATTTTCATTGACATCTTTTTGTAAACTAGCAATTAAATTAGCAAGCGCGACACGCTCCTCATCATCATACTCATTTGCATGTTGATCATCCTCAAACTCATTATTGCACATGTCTAATGAATTGGGTGTGGTATTGCTATCAACCGTTTCCATCATACACGTGTCAGTAATTATTGTTGGTAGATCACTATGCTCATGTGTATCACCAAGCACATTATATTCATCATCATGTTGTACCTTATCAATTGGATCGGTATCAAAGATAGGACCATTGTTATCTTCTGTGACGTTAAGGACCTCATGAATCTTTGTCATGTATGAATAATATGCCTTGAGTTCTTGGTCGGAGAGTTCAGCATCTGTGTCGTCAAGTATTTCTCATTCCTCAGCTGATAACTGGATCCCAACTTCCATCTTCTTGCACAACAGCATCTTTTCCTTATGATAACCATAATCTTTGACCCTCTTTGGCTGCCTGCATTCCCTAGCCAAATGCCCATAACCTCGGCAGTTAAAACACTGAATCTCACTTTGTTGTACAACTTGAGTACCAACAGTTTCCCTATTTCCAACAACGGTAGCAACCCTCTGATGATCATACTTCGCGGGTTGTCGTTAATACTTTGGAGAATTCTCAGCATGCCTTCATGTGTCATTCCTTGGAGGACTCTGAGCATAATTGTTCCTTGTGTTAGATGATGTTCTAAGGTTGTTGTTGGTGAATCTTTAGATTTTCTTTTATTGCTTCATAATGAAAGCCATTTGTCGTTTGAATTCCCTATCCTTTTAAGCTTATTCTTCATCACTGTCTTCTTCGGATGATTGCTCAGGTGTGGGTGATGGTGCTCTTGCAACTTATTTGCCGCGGGATCTTGTTGGATCATGTGACTTAGTTGATGATCGTGGTGATGATGATTAAGTAGAGTATGTCTTTGGAGCACGAGTACGATAATCTGGGTAATGTTAAATGGTAGACATCAAAGCAAGTGGATTTAAAACCTTTGCAACTCGTTCAGCTCGAAGTTCATTTGCCTCATTTTGAAATTGTTTCAAAATGTCAAAGAGCTTGTGATATAAAACTTCGTCTAACTTTTGTTGCTGTTTCACCAAGGTGACAAACCGTCTCCACTCTGGTTGAAGTTGTTGTAGAAATTGGACATTGACTTGCATGGTGGAAACTTACAAGTTGTTTCGGGTCATGTCATTCATCATTTTGTAAAATCAATAGTAATAAGAATCAATTAATTCCCCATCCTTTGATTTAAACTTGCCAAAGTTCCAAAACATCTTAGTTTTCACATCTTGTTTGTTAAGTGATTCACCTTGTTGCAATCTTTCAATAGCCGTCCACATTTATTGAGCAGTAGGGCATGCATCAATCGTGGAATAAATATCATCTCCAATGCCACTAATAATTAGGTAGATTGCTTCCTTCTCTGCATCAAATCAAGCACGGTTCTCTAGAGTAAGGTCGTTTCTCTTTTCATCACGTTCATAAGCTGGTTGTTCATCAGTTGTGTCTGTTGCTGGTACTGCAGGAACTTTTATCCTTGAGAATTTATAGGGTCCATCCAAAATGCATTGTCTTAAAGCATCACCATTAGGTTTTGTGTCAAGATAACGTAAAAAACGAGATTTCCATTGATCATATCGACCAGACACAAGCATTGGTGGTCTTTCTTTGTTACCCTCCACCATTATGTTGTTGTTCGTCACACGATATTCTGCAGTAGAATCCATCTGAATGTTTTCTGAAATGATGAAGTGAATACGGATCTTAAGTAGATGTTATAGTGATTGTTGTTGAAGATAAAAAGTGTTAAAATCCCTTAAAAATGTTCTTAAAAAACCAAAAAGTTCTCCAAAACCAAAAAACACACGAAAATTTTCAAGTGTATTTTTGGAATTTTTCAAGATATCCTCCAATATTTCTCAATGTCGAAATAATATCTATCAAAAAGTTGGAGCAAAATGTTCTATCAGAATGCCGTCGGAATGTTCTATCGGAATGTTGTCGGAATGTTCTATTGGAATGCTGTCGGAATGTTGGATCGCAATGTTGGATCTCAATGTTGGATCGGAATGTTGGATCAGAATCTGGATCGGAATACTTGATGGGAATGAAGAAGCCCTATCGCAATACCTGTCGTAATCCGGATCGAAATATCGGATCGGAATACTCGATCGGAATAATGGATCAGAATACTGGATCGCAATATATAAACCCTTGGGCTTTGCGATGGAATACAATAACCTGCTGTTGCAATACGTGACCAATTTCCGAAACTTTAGGTAAAAAACTTGAGATTTTTTATAGGAAGTCCGTGATTCTAACCAAACCAAAACAACCAAATCCCTACCACAACTATGTAGGAGATGTATATCAAGAGTTAGAGCATGGAAAACATAAATAAATTGAATTCGAGAGATGATATATGGATCAAATCATACGAATCAAATAAAGACACAACAACCAATCACAAATCTAACCCATAACGATTGATACCAATTGTTGTCCCATATAATATGTGATGATTATACAAGAAAGGTAGATAAAAGATAGATGATTTTTAGATAGAGAAAGTAGAGAGAGAAAAGAGAGAGAATGGTTGGAACTAGGTGAATGTTAGATTGTAAGAAAAAGATACAAAATGAACCAACACCCTTCCTAACATGCTAGGAAGGGTATTTATAGTCCCCCTACATGTGGGCTTGCTTATGGACTATATGTTTGAGTCGGGCTTATCTTTTGGGCTTTAGTTACTTATGAATGAACATTAGCTTAATGTTAAGCCCGTAAAACACGACTAACCTACTACCTATTACAACATTCTAAAATACGATACATAATAAACATATGACCGAACATTCTTGTTTGACTCAATATTTTGAGGCTAACATTCTTGTCTAACTTTCTCTTCTTATTCATGCTAAAAACAGAATTATTATTATACTTGGATTCATTATCATGCATGTCTATTTCAAACACACCATTCACAGCAATTGCATTAAAATAGAAAATACCATCTTTAAAAACAGAAATTCCATTATTATCAATAGTGTGAACAAATCCAAGATTTAACAAACAAGAAAGGAAATAACACCCCTAACAATTGTAGGTGTATAATGACAATCATTTGATATCAATACTAAACCCGAAGGTAAAACTAAATTAAATGTTCCTATAGCTTCAACGGATGCTTGTGCACCATTGCCCACTTGCAGAAATTGTTTCCCATAGGATAGCCTCCTTTCCAATTTAAATCCATGCAGCGTATTACAAATGTTAATACCGCACTCCGTATCATATACCAAGGAATTTAATTTGTATGTCAAATTAAATAAATCGATCATAAATAAAGTACCTAAAGATGCAACGCTCTTCTCGCCATTCTTCTTTATTTCCCGCAACTCATCGAAGTGAATAGGGCAGTTCCTCTTCTAGTGACCACTTGCCTGGCAATAGTGACAAGTATCATCCTTTTGGGATTGATTCTTCTTGGCAAAGTTCTTTGGCTTTTGATAATTTGCAACTTGCTTGCTCTTATCAACTTTACCTTTGCCCTTCAGCTTATTCGCTTTCGGTTTTGGCTTACTCACTCTACCCTTTTGTATGGTTAGTACAGGAGGAGTAGAGTTAGATGCCTTTTCCTTTAACCCCCTTTCATAGTCAATGAGCATTGCATGCAAATCATTAATTGTCTTCCCCGTGCAATGCATATTATAGTTTTTTTTATCAAAATCATTGAAGTCCTTGTTAAGTGACCTATTGATCAAGTTAATAGCCATAGATAATAGGCTTATCCTAGTGTAATGAGTTGTTCCATATAACCCCTCATTTCCATATAATTTGCACTAACAGACTTTCCAGGAGTTTGCTTGCAGCTATGCAAAGCATCTACTAAGTCGTTGATCTACACAGCTTGAGGCTTCTCGAACATAGCCTTGAGTTCATCAAGCATACGCTTAGACGAAAATAGCTCATACTTCTTTTGAAGTGTAGAGGCCATTTTCCCTAACATTAAGAAAGCCACATCCGAGTGCTTTTTAATAGTAGCAGCGCGTTCAAGCCTTTCGGCTTCAGAAGCTCCTTCAGCAAGATCCCCCGGATAGGGAGTGGTCAAGATATCAATACTACCCGCTACTCTCATGAAAATTCTTAGTGAGCGGTACCAATCATTGAAGTTAGGGCTAGTAAGTTCAGGACGATCAAAAAATGTTTTGAAAGTAGAATTTATAGTGTTATTGTCAGGTTGAGCCATTTCTATAGAAATAAGTTCAAATTATTAGTATTTACGATAAATACACCCCGATATATAAACCATAGTATTTTCCTTGAAACTAGAACCTATATTGAAAAATTCATTACATCAGTTGATCTGCTAGTAATTAATGTATTCAACATAGTAACTTGTCGAACAATTTATTGGCAAACCATTTCCATTTTCTAGATATTTTAAGGGATTTACATTGCCAATAAAACAGTTTTACATTGTAAACATGTTTCATCCCTTCCGAATACCTTATGTTTCCATATCTCACTGAGTAACTTAATTAAGTCGTCTAATCTAAAGAACATAAAACTTATCAAACGAATTCTCATTCTATGAAATGTTTTCTCTCCATTACAACATCATCCAAATCCCATATGATGACATCGTGACTTCATGTGTCCATCAATTAGATGGTATTCAACTTGAATTTTAAGGGTATAAATTTTATGTCATAATCAGTGTATGGAGAAGCATGCATACATATCCATATCATAAGTTTAATAAAACAGTTAATAAAATTTTTCACGAGACTAAATTTCAACATATATTATGTTGACGTATTGGTTAAAAACCAATTAAAGAAATTTACCCACAACTATTCACAATGTACTTTTGCTAGAACTTGGCTACGCACAAAGCAATAACCTTATTATTTGTGTTTCAGATGTGAATTTGCGGTAAATCAACCTTAAGGTGTAATACAAGTAATAATCATAGGTAATTCCAATTTTGACTCACATGCAATGTGACAACTCTAAATTTTGAGGATTGTCACTTGTGACTGTTTGAATTTGATTATGTTCTAAGTGTGTGTTTATGTGTTATATGTTTGTGTTTGAGACTTTGACTTGGGTTTAGACATCGTTTATGTAGTACGTGGTATGATATATGATGATATGTTGGGAATAGGTCGTGCTCATGAGTTCACATGGATGTGACTAAGAAGTGATATGGTATTTTGAGGTTATTTTATGTGTATGTAAATTTCTATGGGTATTATAGTGTAATCTTACTTTTCGAGTGTACGTATTTAATATTGTGTACGTAATGTTATTACGTAATTGTATATGTAAGCATTTAGTGGTTTAGATTATTAGCTTCTGGTTAGTTTAGAAGTGTTCATAAATTTATTTAGGAGTCGTAGATAGTAAATTTTTATAGAATAGAGTTCTAAATCGACTATATTTTTAATAATAATACCTACCACAACTATGTAAGAGATGTATATCAAGAGTTAGAGCATGGAAAACATAAAAAAATTGATTTCGAGAGATGATATATGGATCAAATCATATGAATCAAATAAAGACACAACAACCAATCACAAATCTACCCCATGGCGATTGATACCAATTGTTGTCCCATATAATATGTGATGATTAAACAAGAAAGGTAGATAAAAGATAGATGATTTTTAGAGAGAGAAAGTAGAGAGAGAAAAGAGAAAGAATGGTTGGAACTAGGTGAATATTAGATTGTAAGAAAAAGATACAAAATGAACCAACACCCTTCCTAACATGCTAGGAAGGGTATTTATAGTCCCCCTACATGTGGGCTTGCTTATGGACTATATGTTTGAGTCGAGCTTATCTTTTGGGATTTAGTTACTTATGAATGAACTTTAGCTTAAAGTTAAGCCCGTAAAACACGACTAACCTACTACCTATTACAACATTCTAAAATACGATACATAATAAACATATGACCGAACATTCTTGTTTGACTCAATATTTTGAGGCTAACATTCTTGTCTAACTTTCTCTTCTTATTCATGCTAAAAATAGAATTATTATTATACTTGGATTCATTATCATGCATGTCTATTTCAAACACACCATTCACAGCAATTGCATTAAAATAGAAAATACCATCTTTAAAAACAGAAATTCCATTATTATCAATAGTGTGAACAAATCCAAGATTTAACAAACAAGAAAGGAAATAACACCCCTAACAATTGTAGATGCATAATGACAAACATTTGATATCAATACTAAACCCGAAGGTAAAACTAAATTAAATGTTCTTATAGCTTCAACTGATGCTTGTGCGCCATTGCCCACTTGCAGAAATTGTTCCCCATAGGATAGCCTCCTTTCCAATTTAAATCCATGCAGCGTATTACAAATGTTAATACCGCACTCCGTATCATATACCAAGGAATTTAATTTGTATGTCAAATTAAATAAATAGATCATAAATAAAGTACCTAAAGATGCAGCGCTCTTCTCACCCTTCTTCTTTATTTCCCGCAACTCATCGAAGTGAATAGGATAGTTCCTCTTCTAGTGACCACTTGCCTGGCAATACTGACAAGTATCATCCTTTTGGGATTGATTCTTCTTGGCAAAGTTCTTTGGCTTTTGATAATTCGCAACTTGCTTGCTCTTATCAGCTTTACCTTTGCCCTTCAGCTTATTCGCTTTCGGTTTTGGCTTACTCAATATACCCTTTTGTATGGTTAGTACAGGAGGAGTAGAGTTAGATGCCTTTTCCTTTAACCCCCTTTCATAGTCAATGAGCATTGCATGCAAATCATTAATTGTCTTCCCTGTGCAATGCATATTATAGTTTTTATCAATATCATTGAAGTCTTGTTAAGGGACCTATTGATCAAGTTAATAGCCATAGATCATAGGCTTCTCCTAGTGCAATGAGTTGTTCCATATAACCCCTCATTTCTATATAATGTGCACTAACAGACTTTCCAGGAGTTTTCTTGTAGCTATGCAAAGCATCTACTAAGTCGTTGATCTACACAGCTTGAGGCTTCTCGAAAATAGCCTTGAGTTCATCAAGCATACGCTTAGGCGAAAATAGCTCATACTTATTTTGAAGTGGAGAGGCCATTTTCCCTAACATTAAGCAAGCCACATCCGAGTGCTTTTTAATAGTAGCAGCGTGTTCAAGCCTTTCGGCTTCAGAAGCTCCTTCAGCAAGATCCTCCGGATAGGGAGTGGTCAAGATATCAATACTACCCGCTACTCTCATGAAAATTCTTAGTGAGCGGTACCAATCATTGAAGTTACGGCTAGTAAGTTCAGGATGATCAAAAAATGTTTTAAAAGCAGAATTTATAGTGTTATTGTCAGGTTGAGCCATTTCTATAGAAATAAGTTCAAATTATTAGAATTTACGATAAATACACCCCGATATATAAACCATAGTATTTTCCTTGAAACTAGAACCTATATTAAAAAATTCATTACATCAGTTGATCTGCTAGTAATTAATTTATTCAACATAGTAACTTGTCGAACAATTTATTGGCAAACCATTTCCATTTTCTAGATATTTTAAGGGATTTACATTGCCAATAAAACAGTTTTACATTGTAAACATGTTTCATCCCTTCCGAATACCTTATATTTCCATATCTCACTGAGTAACTTAATTAAGTCGTCTAATCTAAAGAACGTAAAACTTATCAAACGAATTCTCCTTCTATGAAAAGTTTTCTCTCCATCACAACATCATCCAAATCTCATATGATGACATCGTGACTTCAAGTGTCCATCAATTAGATGATATTCAACTTAAATTTTAGGGGTATAAATTTGATGTCATAATCAATGTATGGAGAAGCATGCATACATATCCATATCATAAGTTTAATAAAACAGTTAATAAAATTTTTCACGAGACTAAATTTCAACATATATTATGTTGACGTATTGGTTAAAAACCAATTAAAGAAATTTACCCACAACTATTCACACTGTACTTTTGCAAGAACTTGGCTACGCACAAAGCAATAACCTTATTATTTGTGTTTCAGATGTGAATTTGCGGTAAATCAACCTTAAAGTGTAATACAAGTAATAATCATACGTAATTCTAATTTTGACTCACATGCAATGTGACAACTCTAAATTTTGAGGATTGTCACTTGTGACTGTTTGAATTTGATTATGTTCTAAGTGTGCGTTTATGTGTTATATGTTTGTGTTTGAGACTTTGAATTGGGTTTAGACATCGTTTATGTAGTACGTGGTACGATATATGATGATACGTTAGGAATAGGTCGTGGTCATGAGTTCACATGGATGTGACTAAGAAGTGATATGGTAGTTTGAGGTTATTTTATGTGTATGTAAACTTCTATGGGTATTATAGTGTAATCTTACTTTTCGAGTGTACGTATTTAATATTGTGTACGTAATGTTATTACGTAATTATATATGTAAGCATTTGGTGGTTTAGATTATTAGCTTCAGGTTAGTTTAGAAGTGTTCATAAATTTATTTAGGAGTCGTAGATAGTAAATTTTTATAGAATAGAGTTCTAAATCAACTATATTTTTAATAATAATAAGATGTAAACTTTTCTATGTAAATTAACATTAAAAGTCCAAGGTTTAGATGTAATTAATTAATCAAAAGGATTAATAAATAAATAAATAATAAATATAAATAAGGAAAATATATAGAAAGAAACGAAATTAATAAATATTAAATAAAAAATATTTTTGGTAAATTTTTGATATAATCGATTGAGAAAACTAAAAGTAACGAATGGATAAATTCCCATTAGGATTTATGTTGTAATTAGGAAAGGCATATTATAACGTATAAATACCACACTACAAACAAAAAGATCAGATTTTTCTTCATAAAAAAAGAGATGATCGGTTTTACAAGTAAATTAGGGTTTCTTCAAAAATCTTGGTTTTGATCAATTTAAGATATAAATTTTGATTTCAGTTCTTGTTTTATTTTGACTGGTCATGTTATGATAATGTTAATAATCATATGATGGAGTAGGGTTTTTAATTTTCTGGAATTAAAATAATTTAAAGCTTGAATTTGGTAATTAATGAATGGTTTTCAGGGTTTAAAATCGTTTTAAGGGTTTAAATCGTGTTAGCCTCAAAATATTGAGTCAAACAAGAATGTTCGGTCATAGGTTTCTATTGTATTATTTATTAGAACGTTGTAATAAGTAGTTATTTAGTCGTGATTCACGGGCTTGGATTTAAACTAATTAAAGTCCAAAATACAAGCCCGGCCCAATATATAGTCCATTAAAGCCCGCATGTGGGTGGACTATATATACTACCCTCCTAGCATGTTAGGAGGGTGGTTGGTTCATTTGTATTCTCATTCCTTAATCTAACATTCACCTAGTTCCAACCATTTTCTCTCTCACTTTCTCTCACTACTTTCTCTCTCTAGTATTCTTCTCATATCTTCCTTTCTTTCTTTAATCCGTGATTATATAACTTCATATATTAGGGACAACAATTGGTATCAATCGCCACGGGGTAGATTTGTTATTGGTTGTTCTTCTTATATTTGATTCGTGTGATTTCTTCCATAAATCAACTCGAATTCAAATTTTTTTTGTGGTTTTCGTGTTCTTTATTTTGCTACAAATCATCTATATACTTGTTCTAGAGATTTGGTTGTTTTGGTTTGATAAAAATCACGAATTTGTTGCCTAAAAGTTGCTAATTTGTTGCCTAAAAGTTGCCAAAAACCGTTGCCTAAAAAGTTGGAAGAAAAAGCACCATTATTGCGACAGCTTGAATTTAGGAAAGGAGAATACGATTTCGATCGCAATAACCCTAGGGTTTTACTTTGCGATCAGTTGCGATTGCCCCTTATTCCGATCTGCACATTCTGATCATTATTGCGATCTGGATTGCGACGGATTTAAGGCAAATCTTGAAACGTTACTCTGCCCACATTGCGACAGCCACATTCCGATCTGGGATTTCGATAGGTACACATTGCGATCTGAACATTCCGATCTGGGATTTCGATAGGTACACATTGCGATCTGAACATTCCGATCTGGGATTTCGATAGGTACACATTGCGATCTGGACATTCCGATCTGGAGGATTCCGACAGGTGCACATTGCGATCTAAAGGACATTCCGATCTAAGAAACATTCCGATGGGTATTCCGATGGCACATTCCGATGGATATTCCGATGACATGTTTTCGCTAAATTTTGTTTGAGTAATTTTTAGACTTAGCCACCATCTAGACTAGTTTCAGAATATCGTTTCCACAAAGATCAAAAAAAAAAACAAAAAAAAAAAAAAAAAAAAAAGAGTTAAAATTTTTTCGTCAAGTAAATTCAAATTTTTTCCATACTAGTTTTAGGACATTTCTAGCTCGATTTCAAATTTTGGCGATTACAAAATTTTTGGACTACCGTTTTAGTCGGACTGGAGAATTTATTGTCGGCCTGGAGAAAAATTGCAATTTTCGGAATTTAAACCACAACAACAATCACAACAAATCTACTTAAGATCCATATTCACTTCATCATTTTAGAGAATTTTGGGATGGATTCTACTGCAGAATATCGTGTGACGAACAACAACATCATGGTCGCGGGTAATAAAGAGAGACCACCAATGCTTGTGGCTGGTCGATATGCTCAATGGCAATCACGCTTTCTTCGCTATCTTGATACAAGACCTAATGGTGATGCCTTGAGACAATGTATTAACCATGGCCCATATGTCTTTTCTGAAATTGATGTTCCTTATACACCAGCCACAGACACATGTCCAGAAGTACCTGCAACAAAGAAAAAGGAAACTTTATCTGACCTTACACCCGAGAAACGTGCTTGGCATGATGCAGAAAAAGAAGCGATCTATATGATCCTAAGTGGAATTGGAGATGATATTTATTCCACAGTCGATGCATGTCCTACAGCACAAGAAATGTGGACGGCCATTGAACGCTTGCAACAAGGAGAGTCTCTCAACAAGCAAGATGTCAAAACAAACTTGTTTTGGAACTTTGGTAAGTTTACTGCATTGGATGGAGAATCAATTGAGTCCTATTATTCAAGATTTTACAAGATGATGAATGATATGACAAGAAACAACTTGGAAGTCTCCACCATGCAAGTCAATGTGCAATTTCTACAACAACTCCAACCAGAGTGGACACGTTTTGTCACTTTGGTGAAACAACAGAAGCAGTTAGACAAGGTAAACTATCACACTCTCTTTGATATCTTGAAACAATTTCAGCATGAAGCAAATGAGATTCGAGCTGAACGAGTTGCAAAGACGGCTAATCCACTTGCTTTATTAACTACCACTCAAAATGTTCAAGATCATCGATCTCGTGCTCCTAAGCCATACTCTAGCCCATCATCCTCACCACGATATTCCACATCATCCAAGTCTTCATCATCCACAAGATCACGCGGCAAAGCACCAAGAGCAACTTCACCACCATCTGAGTCATCATCTGAAGAAGATAGTGATGAAGATCAAGCTCAGAAGAATCGTGAGATGAAACAACAAATTGCTTTCATTATGAAGACTTACCAGAAGATCTACAAACCCACCAACAACAATCTTCGAACATCATCTAACACAAAGAACCGATATGTTGCGAGTCCTCCAAGGTATGACACACGTCGACGTGGTGAAAGTCCTTCTAGGTATGATCGACATAATCCAACGCATGTTGAGGGTTCTGCAAGATATGATCGACAAACTGCAAAGTATGATACTCAGAGGATTGCTGCTGCTACTGGGAATAGGGAAACGGTTGGAAGTCAAGTGGTTCAGCAAAGCGGGATTCAATGTTTTAATTGCCAAGGTTTTGGGCATATAGCAAAGGAATGCAGAAAGCCGAAACGGGTTAGGGACTCTAGCTACCATAAGGAAAAGATGCTGCTATGCAAGAAGATGGAAGCAGGGGTCAAACTGTCAGCTGAGGAAGGAGCTATGCTTGATGACACTGATGATGAAGCCTCCGACCAGGAATTAGAAGCACATTACTCGTACATGGCACATGTTGAAGAAGTTCTCAAAGTCACTGAAGATGACAATGGTCCTATCTTTGACACTGAGCCAATCGATAAGGTACACACTACTAATGAATATAATGTGTTTGGTGATATTCCTGAGCATAGTGATCTACCCAATGCCATTAATGACACGTGTATGATGGAAACGGTTGATAGTAATACCACACCCGATTCATCAGACATGTGCAATAATGAGTCTGAGGATGATCAACATGTAAATGAATATGATGAAGAGGAACGTATTGCGCTTGCTAATTTAATTGCTACTTTACAAAAAGATGTCACTGAAAATAAAAAGAGTCAAAAGCAATTAAAGAAGGCAAACGCTACGCTCACTCAAAGTTTTGAAGAATGCAAAGCTGCTCTTATCAAATCTACTGAGATGACTGAAAGCTATAGAGATGAGCTCCTTCAGAAAACCAAAGAGCTTGAGGGGTACAAGGGAAGTGCGTTAAAAGGTCAAAAGGACGATTTTGAAAACAAATATAATACCACTCTTGAGTTATTAGCTAAAGAAAAGCGTCAATATAATGTTTTCTTAATGGATGAACGTCAAAAAACGTACCTTGCCAATACCAAAGTTAATGAACTTGAACAAAAGCTCTCTATGACCACTACTGATTCTGCTAAAATTCTAGAGGATAAGAAACAAGAGGTAGATGCGTTAAAACAAGACTTCAAAAGTAGATATGATAAAGAAACCGAAAAAGTTACGAAACTAGAAGCACAAGTCGACTTTTTGAAGAACGTTGTTTATAAAACGCATGATTCTATTCAATCCGTAAGAATGCTAGCACCTCCATCAATGTTTAAGGGTCAAGCTAGCTTTGCAAGTCCTGAGTACCTTGCCAAAGCTCAAGCTGCGAACCCGCATCTTTATCTTGATGAGACTGAAAGGACAGATCTTGATTGCATGCCTCTAAGTGCCAATAGTGAAGAGACTGCCTTTGGGATGCTGATAGTCAACCATCAGTTAATAAAGAGTTTGTGAAACCATATAATTATGCTTATGAGAATAGTCTTTATGGTCTGTTCCACAAACAAACTCAGAAATCTCGTGAGGAAGTATTTTTAGAATGCAGGGAAAAGAGAATTCAATGGAAGAAAGCGTTTGCCACTAAGAAAACAAACGTTTCTAAGTTCATCAACTACTTGCCCCTAGATGTTTCTAAAAGCAAGAGTAGGCAGATATTTGGGTTTCTTACTCATTACATAGATAATATTAAGTCCATTATTGATAATGATTGGAAACAACGACAAAATGACGAGTGGAAGAAACCAATTCCTCAAGACATAACTGTGCTTGTCAAACAAATCTTAATACCGAACGCGGCCACACTAAAAGAAAATGTTCTTAAATTCGAAAGCTTAATTCGGTCCGAAATGTTTGATGATTTACAATATGTTGAGTCTCTTGAGAAAGCAATTGATGATCTTCAAATGGACAAGTCCGTTTTCTCTGATGAATATGATTTACTCTTGCAAGAATGCGTTTCTAAAGATATTATGTGTGCTTATTTTACATCTTGTGCCGATATTGATGAATATTCTGAAGTTGCATGCCAATATCTTGATAAGATCAAAGAATGTGAACGTCTTGAAATTGAGCTTTCGAAACGTAAAGAAAATGTTGACAAAAAGGCTTTTGAGTTACTTCAACACAAAACTGATTTCCTTCAAAAACATTGTCATTCACTTGAACTTGCTTTGCAAAAAGATGTTGGTCGTTTTCCACATGATAATAAATTGCAAGAAAAACTCTCGCAAACATTTCGAGAAATGAATGAACAGAATTTGGAAATTAAAGGGTTGAAAGCTCAATTACAAGATAGGGATAGAGCGATAGCTGAGTTGCAGAAACTTATTGCTAAAATGGGTGGGAAAATTGTGGAACCTAGCATTAAGAAAAATGTTGTTAGACAACCCAATGCCTCTAAAGAAAATAGATCCTCTATCTTGGGAAAACCATCTGCTTTATCTAATTCCTCGTTTGCAAAACCTGTGTTTGCCCCCAAGATGGATGGAAAGGAAAGGTTACCACAAGCTCAACCCATAAGGAATCCTGTAGCACCAAGCGTTAAGCACAATAATGTGATTAAACCAGGGATGTATAGAATGCCCACTAAGCCCACAAACAAAGATACTCACTCGCCTCAGACTTCTAGAAACACTAATATTCGTGTGTCTTCTACTACAGGAATAGTCTCCACTACTAGTGTTAGCCGGCCTCAGCTTAAGAGCACTCAAGAGAATGATAAGGTCTGGAAACACAAGAATCAAGGGAAGATGAAGCAAGTAGAAGAACACCCTAGGATTTTCAATGTTTCTAAGAATAAAACGTCTGTAATCGCGTGTCATGACGATTTGAATGATTCAACTTTGAATGCTATGAATGTGAAATTTGTTTGTGTCAAATGTGGCAAGTGTGCTAATGATAATCATTCTATGTGTGCTATAAATAAAGTCAAAGGCGTAGATACTAGAACTAAGAAGCAAGTTGCAATGCCTATTAGAGCTAGTAAACCCAAACGCAAAGTGAACCATTCTGGTACAACCCCCACTAAGAAAAGTAATGCATCAGACTCCACCACTAAGAATCCTAGAAGCAAAATTAAGGAATTATATGAGTCTGCCAGTAAGTCTTGGAAATGGTGGTTTGCTAATCAATATCCTCCCGGATATAAATGGATGCCAAAAGTTAGGACAGAAAATGTGAAAACGAGTGTTAGTTTGCCTTTAAATGTTGATAAGGACACTAATGATTCTACTATCACAACTACTGTGGTATCCAATTTAGCAAATGCTCCATCGTGTTCTAACTCTTCTGCAGGTGATACAAATAATTCTCTTCATAATGGACTCCGGATGCACGAAGCACATGACGGGGAATCTCAAGCTTCTAATTAACTTCGTGGAGAAGTTCCTAGGTACGGTCCGATTCGGAAATGATCAATTTGCACCGATCCTAGGATATGGAGATTTGGTTCAGGGGAATATCACGATTAAAAGGGTATACTACGTCGAAGGGCTCAATCACAATCTTTTCTCGGTTGGTCAATTCTGTGATGCGGATTTGGAAGTTGCTTTCAGAAAGAAGACATGTTTTGTTCGTGATTATGATGGGAATGACTTACTTACCGGTACACGGGGTACTGATCTTTATACAATTTCACTTCAAGACACAACTTCATCAACTCCAATTTGCTTCATGGCTAAAGCTTCAACGACTCAGGCATGGTTATGGCATCAACGTCTTTCTCATCTCAATTTTGATACCATTAACTTGCTTTCCAAGAAAGATATTGTGAGAGGCCTTCCAAGCTTGAAATTCATCAAAGATCATCTTTGTTCTTCTTGTGAACTTTGTAAAGCTAAACGAAGTAGCTTCAAAACAAAGACCACACCAAGCTCTAAAGGACGGTTAGATCTTCTTCACATGGATCTGTGTGGTCCCATGCGTGTTCAGAGTATCAATGGCAAGAAATATATTCTAGTAATAGTCGATGATTACTCAAGGTACACATGGACTCATTTCTTGAGATCCAAAGATGAAACTCCCGACGTTCTCATCAGCTTCCTTAAATTGATACAACGTGGTCTTCAAGCTCAAGTTAAAGTGGTTCGTACTGACAGAGGTACAGAATTTTTGAATTCTAATCTGCGAAAGTATTTTGAAGCCGAAGGGATTGAACATGAAACATCTATTGCTCGAACACCCGAACAAAACGGCGTTGTTGAAAAACGAAACCGTACTTTAGTTGAGGCTGCTCGAACATTACTATCCGCTTCAAAACTTCCACTGTACTTTTGGGCCGAAGCCGTGTCCACTGCATGCTACACACAAAACCGCTCCTTAATTATCCCAAGACACGAAAAGACACCATATCACATAATTCATGATCGTAAACCTTCACTCAAACACCTTCATGTTTTTGGATGTATTTGTTACATTATACGAGATGGTGAAAATTTGGATAAGATGAAAGAAAAAGGTGATGCATGTATTCTTGTGGGATATGCAACTCAGTCTAAGGGATATAGAGTGTTCAACAAAAGAACAAAATTGATTGTCGAGACAATTCACATCCGATTTGATGAATCTCAAGAAATGGCACTTGAACAAAACAGTTTAAGTCCCGATCCACAACGACAAACGACTTCCGTTCACAACCGCACGGAACTCGGAACTCAAGACCACAGCAATGAACCGTCAAGTTCAACGCTGGTTCCAGAAAATGTTCCTAGAGCTGATATGACAGTCGACACGATAATTGAAGAGTTGGAAATGTTGTATGGACCAATGTATGATGAATATTTCACGGGGGAGAAACAAGTTGTATCGAAGTCTTCCGCTGTCACTCATGATACGAATGATGATATCGATCATCATCAACAAAAGAATACAACTTCATCTACTTCAACACGGGTTGTTGCAGATTTACCTCCTCAGAATATCACTTCAACAATCGATCCTACAACATCCACAACTACTGTCATTGCTCCAGAGAACACAAATCAAGCAGACGGTGCATCATCTGACGATGACGAATTTATCAACCCATTCGGTACACCGGTCCACGAAACTGGAGAGTCTTCTACTCGCCATGTTGATCCGTCAAATATGCATACGTTTTATCAGCGACATCCTTCAACACATCATTGGACCCGAGATCATCCTTTGGTTCACGTAATTGGAAACCCTTCACAGCCAGTTCGTACAAGACGACAACTAGCCACCGATGGCGATGTTTGTATGTTCGCACTCGCCGTGAGTACTGTCGAACCGAAAAACATCAAAGAAGCCATGGCTAATCATGCTTGGATTGAATCGATGACGGATGAACTTCAACAGTTTGAAAGACTTAAAGTCTGGGAACTGGTTGACAGACCATACGATGTAAAACCATTAAATCTTCGATGGATCTGGAAAAACAAGATGGATGAAGAGAATACGATCATCAAGAATAAAGCTAGGCTAGTGGCTAAGGGGTATGGCCAGAAAGAGGGAATTGATTTTGAAGAATCATTTGCACCAGTAGCTCGAATGGAAGCAGTCAGGATTTTTCTTGCTTATGCTGCACATAAGGGATTCACTGTCTATCAAATGGACGTAAAGACAGCATTTCTTAACGGTCCTTTGAAGGAAGAAGTCTATGTCACGCAGCCAGAAGGATTCGTCAATCCTCATTATCCTGACAAGGTGTATCGTCTCCACAAGGCACTATATGGACTCAAGCAAGCTCCAAGGGCGTGGTACGACGAGCTCTCAAAATTTCTAGTATCCAAAGGTTTCTCAAAAGGTTCCATTGATCTAACTTTGTTCACTTATAAATATGGGGATGACATTTTGCTTGTGCAAATTTATGTTGATGACATTATTTTCGGGTCTACAAACCCAAAACTTTCAAAATGGTTTGAAAAAGTAATGCACAGCAAATTTGAAATGTCGATGATGGGCGAACTAAAATTCTTTCTAGGAATTCAAGTTCACCAATCCCCAAGTGGTATCTTTATAAACCAAGCTAAGTATTGTCAAGAGATAATCAAAAAGCATGGTATGACTTCATGTGACCCCGTTGGGACACCATTATCAACCACATCGCTAGATGCTGACTTGGAGGGATTACCCATAGATCAAACGAGATATCGTTCCATGATCGGGTCCCTCATGTACTTGACAGCAAGCAGACCTGATATTCATCATGCTACATGCTATTGTGCACGATATCAAGCTCGACCCACTGAAAAGCACCTCAAGGAGGTTAAACGGATCTTTCGGTACCTTAAGAATACCATTCACATGGGACTCTGGTATCCGAGGGAAACCGGTTTCTTTCTAACGGCCTATTCAGATTCTGATCATGCAGGGTGTCTTGATACACGTAAAAGTACTTCTGGCGGTGCACAATTTCTAGGTCAAGACAAGCTTGTGGGATGGTCTTCCAAGAAGCAGGATTGCACGTCACTGTCATCAGCCGAAGCGGAGTATGTGTCTCTATCTGCGTGTTGTGCTCAAGTTCTTTGGATGAGAACACAACTCACGGATTATGGCTTCCATTTTGATAAAGTACCTATGTACTGTGACTCAAAATCGGCCATAGCCATCTCCTGCAACCCGGTACAGCATTCCCGTACGAAGCACATTGATGTCCGATATCACTTCATAAAGGAACAAGTTGAAAGAGGTATCGTTGAATTATACTTTGTTGGAACGGATTACCAATTAGCCGACTTGTTTACGAAAGCTCTGTCGAAAGATAGGTTTGAGTACCTCGTTAGGCAAATTGGTATGAGATGTTTGACTCCAGCAGACCTGGAGATTCTGGCAAAGGTGCCTGCTTGATTTATCTATCAAACATCAACTTGTAAATATCTTTGAAAAAGCAAAATACAAAAATATAAAACACATAAAAGCAAAACACAAAATTAAAAATCTTTCAAAATCCAAAAATATTCTTCTCGACATGTCTTTCAGTATCGATAATATGGACGTGCCTAGAAATGTCGCTCAATAACGACACGGGTGTGTACATAAAGCTCGAATGAAAGTTGTAAATATTTTTCAAAACATGTCATTTCTTCTTTTAATAAAGGAAATTGTCTATTTTGGACAAATATTTCCAAACAACGGGTAGAGCAATCTATCACGGGTTGAGCTTGTCACAAAACATTCAACGTTTTGAGCTCAACACAATGGCTTGTAATTACTTTCAGATTGCAACCCGAAACTATATTCACGGGGGAGTGTACGATTTCGTGCTCTTACCCTTAGCAAAAGAAGTTAAATCTTCTTACACTTGAGTGGATTCGTCAAGAAATTCAAAGTCTATGAACTCAAGTTTATGCTTTAGAAAAACCTCATCGACAAAAAGAAATAGGATTTTTCAAAAAGCGTTGAATACAATTTTTTCAAGAATTTCTCAATGATTATTCAAAATCTTTCAAAAATTGTGTGTTCAACAACTCCCATCCTCAAAAAGCGAAATGTGGATCATATCCTCACAATGACAATTCAATTGGATCAATTTTTGAGGGGGAGCATTTTAAACTTCATGCAAAAGATTAACACATCTTTCTCCCGGAGATTTCAAGACTATTTTTCAAAATATATTTTAATCAAATTTGGTATCTCTAATATCAAAAGATTTTATATATTAGAGATAGGGGGAGAAAATGTGATTAAAATGTGATCTAATATAAGACTCAAGCACTTTCACTCTTACCTACATGTGCGAAACACTTTCGATTATCGATGCACATGTGAAGGGGGAGCATTTCTAAAACGACAAAACTAGCAAGGTGTTAAATGGTTTTCAAACACTTTGTTAGAATTTAAAGTGGTTTTCATGGTTACGATCAAATACCCACAACATCTTTAATTCACGACGTTATTGGTGTCAAAAGGGTGGTTAGGTTTAAGTCCTATGATCCAACCAGAACCGGAGGGATCTTCCCAGGGACAATCCAATAGATTATTAGAAGTCCTTAGGAAAGATGGAGTAGAATGTGAACGTAGCTGAATGCCGACTAAGTACTGATGATAGCACTAGAACAATCACAACAAGGTGCTATTAATGATGTCTTGGTAAGCATTGAAGGGGTTGAAGAATGAAAAAGAAATGTAAGGATAAAGGGTGTAAAGAAAGAAGCCCTCCATACAACTTAGGCAGAAACCGGGTCAACTCATCATGAAGACAAACTCATCATGGACCCAGTGATGTGAAGCACAACCCTTTCCTAGCTACTCAGGCTTCTCTCAAAAGAAGTTTGTTTTATTGTCACGGAGATCAACACGACTTCTATTGACTTTCTCACTCCGAGATAGTTGATATTGAATAGGTGGCATCTGCTCCAGCCTCCGACCACTAAAAGTGCACAAATCGAGTCTAGAGCCAAGAGATCAATCAAATCTCGTTAGGACACACGGATGAAGATCAAGAGAGTCCTACGCTATATCCTTGTGATATTGCTAGAACACTCAGAGTGATACTACTTAGTATTCACAATGATGAGTGGAAATCCTTCCAGTGTTAACATCAAACAGCACTGCGGTAGGTCATATGCAAGATTCTTTATGAATTGAACATGTGCAAAACTGAAAAGCAACAGTGGTTTGATTCTGAATTGATTCAAACTCGTTTCAGGTTTCTACGCAATATCTTTATGGTCTTGCCAGAACATTCAGAGTGATATTTATTAATATTCACAGTGACGAATGGAAATCCTTCTAGCGTCAACATCAAACAGCGCTACGGTAGGTGACTTGTGAGATTCTTATGAATCAAACTTGTGTCAACTGGAAAGCAACAATGGTAAGATTCTTAATGAATCAAACTTGTTCTAGGAATTTGAATTGACGACTTTAATCAAGCGGATATTTATCCAATTGATTCACTCTTTATGTTCGCAGTCTTGCTTTGAGACGGTCGAGTAAAGAGAACGGCTAGTACAGCCGCGAAACCCTGTCAAGGAGATTCTTAATTGAATCTACCTGATCACAGGTACGATATTTAATATCGTATAACGGTCTTCACCGACCGGAGGTAAAACGCTACCGATTAAGGATGAATGTCAAAGCCATTCAGTCCGTGTCTATGTTTTGTCTCGAGAAGGTGGCGTCACGGTGTACTCAGCAAAGTCAGATATACTCAACCACATATTCATGCCCAAAGACTTATCCAACAATTGATAGTGTGAGCATGTGGATAAAGACACAAGATCACAAGATGGCAAAGACAAGCCAAGAATGATTTGAAGATCTCAAGACTTAAAGACAAAGTCGAAAGACAACGACAAAGGCTCAAAGATCACAGCATGAAGGAACAAAACTACTGTTACACGTTCAAGACTCATTTATGACGAAATTCATAAATCTCCATTGGAATCCAAATATCAAAGAGGAATGACCTCACATTGGGGGAGATTGTTAGCCTCAAAATATTGAGTCAAACAAGAATGTTCGGTCATAGGTTTCTATTGTATTATTTATTAGAACGTTGTAATAAGTAGTTATTTAGTCGTGATTCACGGGCTTGGATTTAAACTAATTAAAGTCCAAAATACAAGCCCGGCCCAATATATAGTCCATTAAAGCCCGCATGTGGGTGGACTATATATACTACCCTCCTAGCATGTTAGGAGGGTGGTTGGTTCATTTGTATTCTCATTCCTTAATCTAACATTCACCTAGTTCCAACCATTTTCTCTCTCACTTTCTCTCACTACTTTCTCTCTCTAGTATTCTTCTCATATCTTCCTTTCTTTCTTTAATCCGTGATTATCTAACTTCATATATTAGGGACAACAAATCGGATTAGGCAAAAACTGTCGCTAATCTGTCAGATTCCGTCGCTAAACTGTCAGAAACTGTCGCTAATGTCTGGGTAGCTTTTGGGTAAAATCGTTTTGGGCATAACTTATCCGTTTTTAAAGCTTTTTGAGTAATTCAAAAGCTTAAAATTATGTCGTCGAAACGTACTTTTCAAATTTTCAGAATGTATAGTAAATGGAGGTCAGTAGCTTGGTCAAATTATTTGTACAAGTATCGAGATAAAGGTTAATTTTCGGACAACATGGCTTAAACTTGTGTTTTAGGTTTTTGGGATAATGAACACTTAGGGGGTTAACATGGGGCTAATTTGGGATAGAATTTGAGATGTATCCATCATAGGGATTGTTACATTGATGAAGAATTAGAGTTCTGGATTCAATGTTGACGCGTGATATTATTTTGTGTGTATTAGATAATTGATTGTTCGTAAGGAGACTTTGGATTGCTTTTCGTAAGGTGAGTTCATAGTCCTATTTCACTTAATTTTTAAATGTTTTCTTCTAGTATGGGATGTAGATGATACTTATGGTGTCTTTAAAATGCTTTTGTAACACCCCACTTGGATAAGTGGACCGTTACTTGTATTTATGGTGTGTCATCAGAGCATAAGGTAAATATCCTAAAACATTAACTGACCATAAAGGATAACCGGAATAAAACATCGGTAATACAAACATAATCTCAAAACATGAAAAGTAAAATACTGAAGGAAAAGGACCAAACAATGTTCAACTAAGCAGAATAGTGTAAGAAGTGCATAAAGTAAGAAGTCTGGATAGCTTCCACCCAATGCACATGCTCTCAAAATCATAAGAGTGTCCTGGTGTACCTACCGTTAGAACATGAAAGAACTACGGCTGAGCACAACGCTCAGTGAACGGATATAATGCATGATAGGAATATACTGAACTTGAAATAATAAAAAATTACTGAAGCTAAAAGACTGATTTGTGGAGTATGATGAAAATTGTAGAAAATATGATAAGTTTGATTTATAAATAATAAAACTGAACTATTATCTGTTAAATCTGAAAACATGTATTTACTGTATTTTAATTGCCAAGCGCTCATATAGGTCATGTGATGTAACAAATGTTGCATGAATAACTGGAGGGGTAACCTCGTCATGATGTAGAGAGGTGACCTCTAATTACTCTGCTGGGTGGAGGGATCAGCTCCAATGTGAAGGATGTAGACAACACACCACATTCACCTAATAAACTGTAAACTGATAAGCCTAGGATGCATCCATACGCCGCACTAATAATACTGCTAAAATGGCCAAGCTGAAATGAGTGAAACGCTGCGGAATATCACTCTCCCGCAGGTGAGTCATGTCACCGGTGCCTCAAGTGTCATGGTTACGGTACCCCCGTAACTAGTACTACTGACTGGTCATGCTTGTATATAAGGCTCAGGCAATATCTTAGTTATTAAAATAATTTCTGATAATTTATAACATATATTAGGGAAAACATTTGGCTACAGACGGGGAATCCTAATCTTGCATAGAAAGGAAGTCCATACTGAAAGGACGGAAAATCCGTACCTCTTGTCCAGTAACTGACTGATGGAAGACTGAACGAACACTAATCGGGCTTCACGGGAACTACATAAAAATAGACGCGAATAAGTTATCTGATCTTTTTTTAATTTACTGATCTTATAGCTTCTCATTTTTTATTTTATTTCTGAAATTCTGTACGTATTTTATTGATAAATCTGATCTTTATTTTAACACTTTCTAATATATTAACGACCTACTATTAATTACAGTACACACGTATTCTGACGTTAAATTCATACCAAGATAAGTAACCCGTTAAAATAGAAGGTTTCCTAAATTAGAAAGTTTCCAAAATAATTTAATCCATTTAATAACATTATACCCCTTTAAAATATTATAAACTATTTTAATTTAATTCATTTAAAATACAATTTAAAACATTTAAAAAATAAGTAATAAAAGGTATAATATAAAAGTCTTCATTTTTATTATCATAATTATGCCCCGAGCCTAACGAGATACCCCTTCTCGATCGCACTTA
The DNA here is from genome assembly GCA_025667525.1 of Glebionis coronaria. Taxonomy (NCBI): domain Eukaryota; kingdom Viridiplantae; phylum Streptophyta; class Magnoliopsida; order Asterales; family Asteraceae; genus Glebionis; species Glebionis coronaria. The sequence continues at coordinate 182,849 of JANFOE010001406.1, forward strand.
AACAATTCAACCACTATATACAATCTGCCTATATGAAATTAGTGACAGAAATCTGTGTCACTAAAAAGTGTCACTAAAAACTGTCTATAAAACAATTCTGCGACATAAATTTTATGTCACAAAACCGTCGCGAATTACATTTAAAAAGTCACAAATCTCTGTCCCAATCTTCCCACTGATTCATAATAAGGTCCCACTGTTTTTGTTCGTTTCCCCCTGTTTTATGACTAAGACCTACCGAGACATATACCATGTCTCGGTTGCCACTGCTTCAAACAAACACCCCCTGATCTAAGTTGTTAGCCACTGTTTTTAGTCCCAAACCCCCCTTATAAACGTGACTCCCTGTTTTGAGGTTGTTTTTGGCTACGACTGGCAAAACCAAGCACCACGACCCCTGTGTGGGTCACGGCTGCCACAACCACACACCCACCTGTTTGATTTATTCCATGTTTACAAAATGAAATATCCTTGTTTAAATCAAAATACGTTATGTCGTGGTATGGTTTGAAATTAAAGGAAAATAATTGATACCGTTATAGGAATTGGTAATGAAATGATGAAACAACATGAATCACTGCTGAAAACTAAGGCCGAAGGGGTTTTTTGTCTTCTAGCCGTCGGCTACTCCAAAGGGACGGAAACCCTAATATTCTTTTATTTGTTTTTAAAATGTGAAATGGTAATTAGCCTCTTTCTTATTTCTTGTGTTTTGTTTTCAAAATGGGCTGGGCTAAAAGCCTATTTTCTTCTTGTTTATTCCTTAAAAAACCGCCACCCTTAATAACATATATGTGGTTTTACTTGTTTTTCGACTTAATATTTTATCGTGTACATTTGTATGTTTCCCGTGTTTTAATTTTCTGAAACGTAATACTCTTGTCTGTATAATAATTAATACATACGTAATATTTTTTTAAACTTCATAATTATTTTCTGAATAATTATTTTTTGTAATATTTAAATAAAACTGAGGCTGCGTATTTACTGTTAATGCTTAATTAAAGTTAAAGCTGAGACTAAGCGTATTTAATATTCTAGAATTTTAAATACGGGTTTTACAGCTTTGGTATTATGTCTTAAAATATATGGACATAAATGTGCTATTGTGTGACTTGTGTGCTATTGTGTACTGATATGTGTGCTTTTGTGTTGGACAACATGTGTTTACTTATGTGTTACTTTCTATGTGAATCATGATTGTGTTATGGTTTGTTTTGGTACATAGATGTATGGGCGTTTATGGGACGAATGGTGATTGGTAAGGCGGGTATCCTTGTTTTGGTGCATATATGTATGGGTGTTATAAGTGTGAAAACACTTATCCTTTTACCACTTAATTATAATAATAACCAAGCCAAAACGTGTATTTTATGTCGTAAATGTCGGAATTATGCGTGGTTTGTGTTTTTGTTGTGATTTAGGACCAAAATGTGAAAAGGGGCGAAAAAACGGGCTTTCACGGGCTTTTATCGAAGAAAAAGACAAAAGACGAAGTCAAAATATCAAGAGTGCAAAAAGAACGGAAGTCCAAGGCCTATTCTGAAGATTTATCAAAGAAAAAGTCTAAAGACGGAAGTTTAATGAAGCCGAAGAACTCAAGTATAACTAATGAAGAAATTATAAGACGAGTTCAAATAATCCCGAGACAAAGTCGAAAAAGTCGAAAAATTTAGAAGACGAAAAGACGAGAGAAGAAAGAAAGGAGCAACAAATGATAACTCCCTAATCACCTATAAATACCCTCCTAATGGCACATTAGGAGGTGTTAGCTAATTTGACACATTAGTCTTTCCATTTTATTTTCCAAGCACTTTCATATTGTCATCTTAATTTCTTGTCTTTAATTTCAAGTAAGTTATAATTTTTTGTTGTTGAATCTTTAATTTTAATCATGTATTTCATTTATCTCTCATTCTACCTTTCTTATTTTTGTTAATCTTTATGTTTATGTGCTTATTGTTATGCTTATTTGATTTTTTATTATGCTTTTATATTTTTGATTGTGTTGGATTATTGATTTTATAGCTTATTGTATGTTTGATTTGATTTTAGTTAAGTGTTTTTATTAGTTTATTTTATTAAAAGTTATTTTTAATTTTTAATTTTTAATTTTATTAGTGTTTTTGAAGTTTTTGATTTTTGGTGAATTAGTTTTTCTTAAAAGTGTTTTAGATTAAGTTTTGGTAGATTGCTTATTTGATTTTAGCTTATTCGTGGCTTATTTTCTGATTTTTAGTTGTTACTGTAACTTTTTATCTGATCTTTAGGATTTTCGGATTAGGGTTTTAAATTCCGTAGATTTCTCTGAATTTGTCATTTTTCCGAAATTATTTCTTTTCCGAATATATGTCATTTCTCTGAAAATATTTGGTATTCCGAAGATTAGCATTTCTCTGAAAAACTCCCTTTTTCCGAAATTATAATTTTTCCGAAGATTTTAGTTTTTTCTGAAAATGTAGTTTATTCCGAACATATGCCATTTATCTGAAAATCCTTCTTTTTCGGAAAAAACACAAAAGTCCGAAATAGTTCATTTCTCTGAAAAAGTTGATTTCTCTGAAAAAGTTGATTTCTCTGAAAAAGTTAAAAAGTCTGAAAACAAAAAGTTCTGAAATAATTTTTCCGAAAAAAGTTCTGAAAAAAAATTATTCCGAAGAATTCACTGAATATATTGCGAAAAAGTGTCATGCCTACCTGCTTGCTTATTTTGTTTGTCAAAAAATTGAGCAGCTAGCTTGCTAGCTTGAGCTGCTTGCTTGCTAGCTTGTTTATTATTTAGTATTATTCCGTAATTTTTTAGTTTAATCTGAAAGTTGTCCCGATTTTAATTCTGAAAGTCACGTATTTTCAGTTGAATTTTTTGTCAATTTTTTGTATTAGTATTTTTTCCAAAAGTTTAAGTTTTATCTTTTATTTAGTACCCGCTTTAGCTTTTGTCTCGTTTACTTTTAAAGTACCATCTTAGTTTTATTCTCTCCTTTTTCATTAAGTAAACTTTATTTTCGAGTCGATAGTTAATTCGTCTTTTAGTTTTATTTTTATTAATTGTTTCGTTCTAAAATTTGTTTTTAATATCGCTCCATTATTATTAGTTATTTGTTTTAATTTCTCGTCATTTACTTTTTAATCATTTATAGCTTTATTTACCTTGACTTTTACTTTAAAGTTTTGCAATTTTATTTTACAACAACGACCAATCTATTTCTTTTTCACCAAAAACGGCTGAGTCACACGTTAACCAATAATTAATTCGATTAGACATAATTCTACGAACTTAATTTTTTTAACTGAGTAAAAACTAGTTATTAAATGGTGCCGCTGCCGGCTCTTTTCGTGAAGATTAACGGTTTTGTGTGAGAGAAGCGTTGTATTTTGGGATCCGTTCACTCGTGAACGTTATTTTTCGTGTTAAAAATTTTCAAAAATCAATAAAAATTAAAAAAAATTCAAATATACAAAAACATTAAAAAAAACTTATAAAAAGTAATTCTTTTCAAAAGTTTTACACCAAAAAGATTTTATTTTTACAAGTACATATATATTCTCTATTTCTTTGGTATCTTTTTCTTTTGCTTTTGCAGGTGTATGCGTACTAGATCTTCATCTTATTCTGAGCCCGAGACTCGTGAAGATTTAGATATGGCTGGTGTGCACAACAACAATAACCCACCCCACCCCAACATGAATAACAACAACAATGTTCCCCCACCCGACCTTCAAACAATGGAGGAGCTCTGTCAACCCACAATGAATGGACGTGGAGGACCGATTGCGCCGATGCAAATCACGGCTCCAGAGTTTTCGCTGAAGCATCACATGATCCAACAAGTTCCAAATACTTGTCCATTTCGCGGATTACCGGATGATGATGCCAACAAACACCTCGACAAGTTCATTACTGTTACTTAAAGCATGAAGTTGCCCGGGGTTACTATGGATTTTCTTCGCCTTGACCTATTTCCACACACCTTATCCCACCATGCCGAAAAATGGTTTGATCGTTTTCCGAAGAATTCAATTCATACTTGGGATGAGATGACTCAACAATTTTTGTCGCGCTACATTCCACCATCCATGGTCACGAGCCTTCGAAATCAAATTAGTGGATTTACACAAGAACCTGATGAATCACTTTTTGATGCTTGGGAACGATATAATTTTTTGATCGATCGATGTCCAAACCACAACATGCTCCCCGTCACCTTAATTGATACTTTCAACAAAGGTTTAACTTTTCGTGATCGTGATACGATTAATGCAGCCGCCGGTGGCACATTTATGAAAAGAAGACCCGAGGAGTGTAGAGAGTTTATCGAGAACATGACTACTCACCACAAAAATTGGGATTCATCCGCATCCTCAAGATCAAACCCGAGAGTGAATGTGTCTTCTACTTCTTCAAACCCTGATATCACCGAATTGACCCGCGCAATGTTAGAAATAAGCAAGAATATGCAACTTTTAGCTACAAATCAACAACATCAAGATAAAGCTATAGCACTTTCTTGTGAGATTTGCGGGGGTTGATTGTAGTCCTTTTACTACTCTTTAGGAAAAGAGCGTAAATAGCGGTAAGTATTAACGAGTGATTTAGGAAAACCACAAGTAATGACCCTTAATCACTTAAAAGAGAGAGAGTTCGTTTCCCAAGGAGGTATATGTGTGTGATTTAACTTGTATTTATTTGAGATTAATATTGAGAAGAATGGGGATGAGAAGATGAAAAGACGGTTACGTTAAAATTAAACTACGACGTAAAAGACGTAAAGTCGTGAAAAACTACCCAAATAAAAAAAAAATTAATACTAAGATTAAAAACAAAATCAAGAATTAAAAAGACTAAAAAGAAGTCTAAAATAATATAAATAAAGATAAAAATCCAACAAAGATATTTTAAAACCTTTTATTAATTAAATATTTAATTTTAAATGCTAATTAAAGCCCTAAAATTAAATATAACCAATTCAAATGTCTAAAATATGATTTTATTGAATTAATACTTAACTTATATTATTAGAAGACTAAAAAGTAATTTTCTAAAATTTAAAAGCTATTAAAACTATTTTTTAAAACTCTAAAGATGATTTAAAATGATTAAAATCTAATTAAACTTAAAATAATTATAAAAATAAATCTAAAAGCTATAAAAATATTCTAAAAATGGAAATAGTCCTAATTAATGGTAAGGAACCTAGGAAAAATGGAAAAGAAATAAAAATAAAACTTTGAAATTTAATTAATAAAATAATATTAAAATATTCCTAAAAATAAAAAGTTTTCAAATAAATTCTAAAAAATATTCCCAAAAATCCTAAATATTCTAACTAAGAGAAAAACACAAATTAAAGTTCCTAAACCTTTTTTAATAATTTTATAAAAATGTTTAAAGTTTATAAGAAAACCTTAAAATAATATAAAATTAAAAATTAAAGTTTATAAAACCAAAACTAAATGTAAACCTCAAAATATTTATTAAAAAGCTAAAAACTATTTTTCCTAAAAATTAAAAATCTTTTTTCTATTTTTTATTGATTTTCTAAAATACGTCTAATAAATAATTCCTAAAAAATAATAAAATAAAAGGAAAATTCTAAAACCAAGTTGGAAAAATCAACTACCCTATTACCTTCCTAAGAAAAATAAGCTAAGAAAAATAAGCTTAATAAATAAGCTAGAAAAAGGAAAAGAAGCTACGGCTTATAAATAAGCTAACAAAGAAATAAACGTGTTAAGTAAAGTTTGATATCAACCCTTAACGAAAAAGACCATCTAGATCAGTGGTAGTTCACTGAACCCTCCTACGAGAGGTCAAGTGTTCGAGCCCACTGCGGGTGAGTTTTTGCAACTTTTTTCCTTTTTATTTTTATTTTTATTTTTTTTTCTTTCTCAAACCAAACGTGACACTTGTAATGACCTCTAAACTCAAATCAAACTCACTTTTTTACCAAAGATTTAACCTCAATTGAACTCAAAACGTGGACAGGTTTGCTTGCAAGAACAAAAGTGAAGTTTTCTTCACTTTGTGCAATTTTGGCAGCCAAGAGGACTTGACCTTGTGAGCTTATTGTGGTGTTGATTATGGACAAGAGGGGCACCCTTGTGCTTATTTAAGCACAAGGAGTCAATATGTAAGCAAGAAATAGCACCTAGCACACCAAATGCACAATCAAAAGCACTCAAAAATGTTTTCAGTTTCTGTGACAGATTATGCAGGTCAGGGAACTTTTAAGCAATTTTCTAGCAACCTAGTGAGTTTTACTTGACCAAACTTGGCATACACACTCACCAACTAACATTCAAGTAATAACAACAACAAAATTCCCCTATCACTTACTAGAAATCAAGATCTAGGCTCACAAATTTATGAAAATAGACAGATTAGTGGATATGCAGGTTTTTGACTCTCTTAATCCTTTTTTATGTAACAACTTAGCTCTAAACTTGTACCAAATTCACTATAAACCAATACCCTAACTATCTTAATCTGTTTCAATGCTTCTAACACTTATGTAAATCACAAACAAAGATTAAGTGCCCCGATGAAACCTGTTTCCAAACACCCTTTTAAAAAACTTTGAAAACGTTTTTCAAATCAAATCCTTTTAAAACTTAGCAAAACTGATAACCAAGCATCAAATCATGCATATAATCTCAAAAGAACACAATACTAACAACTTAAACAAACTTATAGCACAAAATCAATTAAGATCATACAAACTCCTTTTTTCTGAAATTTTCACAAAGGTAAAATGGATTTACCTTAGAACCCTTACATCCAAGGGTCCTAGTGGATGCACATCCACCTCCCTACCAGCTGGGGCTGGTGCTGACACAATATCAACTACTCTTCAATCCTGCTTAATAACAAATCAAGAAAAACACACAAATATGCAACAATATATCAATCTGTTTCTTTTCTTTCTTCTTAAAACTTTTCCAAATCTTTTTCAAACTTCCAAAACACGTTTTCTAGAATACCTAAACACCAATAACTTTGAAACTCTAACACCTAATCCTTTGTAGCAGATTACACCAAAGAAAATCAAAATTTTCAGAAAACCTCAACCAAATTTTGAAACTCAAAATTAATGAACCAAAGTGAAATTGGAACACAGCTTTCCTTCAATAACAATCACCAACTTTAAATAAAATTAAAAAAGGAATTTTATTGCTTTCAATAACAAAAACCAACTTTTATTTTAAATAAAAGGAATTACAAGATTAATGAAGGAAAACTGGAACAAGGGATCTCCACAGGCTGGAGTCTCCTTTTATAGTACTCTCAGAACTATCTAGAATGAAAAAATACAAACCCTAATCTCTATAAATCTCTAAAATGCCCTTGTTGCCTTCTAGACGTTTTTGGTGATTCAAGCTGTCCTTTTTGATCTCATCCATCCATTTTTGCTTTGGGAGGAAGCAAATCATCCTAGCTGTTGATATTGGACACGTATTAGTGCTTGGAGCCCAAGGCGTTTTCCTATTGGTGGAATGGGAATTGGGGGTTGGGGTCCACAGGCGTGGGATTGGGAAGTTTAGGCGTGGGAAGGGTTTTGGTGTGTGGGAATTACACGTGGGAGAGTTTAATTAGTTTTTACCCAAGGTTAAGTCGGGGTAAATTCTGGGTGGGTAAAGAGATGAACAGTAAGTTTCTCAATCCGAAATTGGGGGAAACCAAGGTGTTAAGCGCCAGTTTTGGTTTGAATGTTTGAAGTTGTCATCTTTGGTCCTTGTCTTTTGTTATTTTAGGCAAATAAAATCTTTCAGCCCTAAACTTGAACTTCCTTTGTTAATATCTTTCTCCTTTTGACACTTTTGGCACAAATCTTTTGGAAAAAGGTTTCAAGGATCATTTTTGACACTTTGGGATATTTCAAGGGCTGTTTTTGGACTATGTTGATCTTCAAAGGTCTTCTTTTCTTCTTAATCTTCATGAGGGACCATAATTGACAAATTGATTTTGTTGAGGGACCAATCTTGTCATTTCTTCAAAGTTGAAGGACCTTTTTGCAATTTTGACAAACTTAAGGGACCAAACTTGTAATTATCAATATACAAGGGTTTTAAGTGTCATTTCTTCAAAGAATGAGGATCAATCTTGTTTGTCTTCAAGTCTTCAAGGGTATTTGTTGAAAATTGCATGATTAGGGCCCGGTTCTTTGTACGGCTTCGTTTCTCGTGTCCGTTTTTCCTTGTATCTTGTGATCTTTTGTCTTTTTCACGATATCCATACCTAAAATACACAAGTAAACAAACACAAGCATATATATGGTATTTTATGACATTTTAGTGCATTTAAAGCCCGAAAAGAACGATGAGATCATGTATAAATGCCATCTCATCACTCCCCCATACTAAGCCATTTCCGTGCCCTCACGCAATGCTAGAATAAAGTATCTAAGCATCACCAAAGTTCAATTTTATTAACCTTTATTGAAGAGTAAAAGACTTGCAACATACTACGAGAATGTGTAAAGACATAATGTATGATTTTCATCACCAAAGGGTGACCTTTAGGGTCAAAGAATAGAAACAAGTCAATGTCCCTTAGAGTAAACTTCGTCATCCTTGATTGTCATACATTCCATGCTAAGTGCAAAAACAAGATCATTGTTGGTACAAGTCACAATGCTAACACTACTCATACGTCCAAATTGTGTAATACTTTTTCTCCCCGCAATCCTAGTTATTATAAAAGGAAATGGGTTACTAGCATTTTTTATCTATTTGTCATGGATCACAAGTGATTCATATTGACTTATTTGAGTAGTTATTAGTCCGAAAGCAAAGTAGCACGATTTGATCAATAGTTAGCCGAAGGACAAAATCTTTTAAAACGGCTTCTCGTGTATCTCCTTAAGTTCATATCTTGGCATAACTCGTTTCACGATTTGAGACCTTTCTCGGACCGATATTTGGCATGTACTTCATACTTCAAATCTTGGGAAGACGTTCTTGAAATTATGGTCTTCTCTTCATATTTTGGAATTTCTTCACTTGACGTTTTTGAGAGATTCTTCATATAGGACCACGACTTCATCATTTTTCTTCAATCTTTACTTTGGACTTTGATATACAACGATCCGCCTCCTTTTCGGACTTGGATATATTTATCCTCATACCTTGTTAGGGTCTTTTTGGATAGACTTTCTCCATTCTTTAGGGGAGTAATAGCTTCTCGTCGTGTGTCTCGATCCTTCATATTGATTTTGGAATAATGATACTTCACATCATCTTTGGATCTTTAGCAAAAATAGAGCTCCTCATGCCTTGTTAGGGCCTTTTTGAATAATCGCCAATCTTCGCGTCCCGCTTCAATAAGTTATGCCTTGGCTATGAACTCTATTCAACCCCGAGCAACTTTTAAACGATCTTGCGCTAGAGGCTAAGTAACCTTTCAAATCGTACGACCTTACTTATTGCAATTATGTTTTATTCCTAATGCATTGATCTTATGGGAAGAAAAAGCCACAATTAAAAACATATGAGTTTTTGAAAGAACACTTTCATGTTCTACGTTTAGCATGATCACTTGTCTAACTCTATCATTTCTCGTTCTTCACTATATAAAGATCTCTAATTAAAGAGACTCGTGAATACTTAGCCATGCAAGTCAAAATTAAGCCAAATTTGGATTAGCTTTCATTAAGACTATATCAAATCAAAGTTTTGGGTTTTCAAGCCACTTATAGGATCTTGCACTTTCTTGGACTTTTTCAAGTTTAGAGAATGCGTTTTAAAGTTCCCTTGATAAGTGACTTTCTAGAATCAATTATAGGAACTTGCGAAAGTTCTTGTTCTTAACTTGAATGAATTAAGACTTTCGCGTTTTAAAGCTCCCTATATAAAAGTCTAGCAAAACTTGAATTGAGCGGGTTAAGGAATGTAAATGGCTCCAAATGCCCATCAAGTCAAAAATTAACTCTTATTCTACCCATCGGAAAATATACATTCGTGTCTTAAAAACACTTATGAAAACTAAGAAAAATTTTAAAATTTGGCTATTTTTAGCAAAACAAAACATTGAATATTGCAAAACGTGAGGGCGTAGCAAAGCAAGTATCTATTCACCCCCCCATACTAAAAGTAAACATTGTCCTCAATGTTTCGAGTCTAAAGGTGGAGCACCCCCATACTAGAGACGAAGAGTCGAATGCTTAGGATCTAGCATGGAAAGGGTGATCAACAATATATCTAAAGCCGTTTATTAATTATGCTAAAAGATAATTGTTAGAACAATAAAGGATATGTCATGGATTCGTGAAAAACATCTTCAAACGAACGATGGAGGCTCACGTAAACGAACACGAGAGTCTTCAATCGTAGATGATGATCTAGATAACACAATCACAAACAACCACGAGACAACGAGTTGGAAGGGTACAAGTCCCCTTAAAATGTGAACATTTAGGAAAATCATGGTATGGTCAATTTTTGGTGGGGCTTACATGATAAACAAGGCCCAAAAAGCAACCGGTATAAAGGACTAAGTCCTTAAATGATGCAAAATACCGGGGTCGAAGATGGCGTTCTCGTTTTCATTGGAAAAACAAATTAACGCCACTTCAACATGTGCCATAAACTCAAAGAGTTTGAAGAAAATAGATGAGAAGTAGAAGGGTGAGACAATTGGTAAGACAAACGTTTGAGCTACTCGAGGTAGACTCGCACCAAGCAAATAGATATAGTCTCCATTTATTGCATCGGTGGAAGACCGAGATTTCCCTTTACATGAAATTCCGGGATCGAAAATCTCGTCCTCGGTGGACAAGGATGAGGGAACATAAGGGGGTTCCCCCATACTAGTACCACACAAAGCATCGTCAAAAGGAGTAGACGAGTTTGTAGCACTCAAAGCACGCGGTGATGACGGAGTTAGATTTGTAGAAAAATCAATTAAATCACATTTAAGATCTTTTTCTTTGTTATCTTTTAAACTCTCCTTATGAAAACCCTTTTTGATTATGTCGAAAATATTCGGTGTTTCTAAGATGATGTTAGTCACACTAAAAATTCTCACATTTTGAAACCATTTTGGTTTTGGTGGTGGCAAGTTCTCAAAACGTTTATCGACGAAGAAAACCTCCCCATCGGGGCCCATATATTCATCATCCGAAAGATCTTCCGTAGAAACCGGCAACTTATCAACACTTTTCAAGAATGAATATTCGAGATGAGGCGAAGGATTTTTCGATTCAAGTATTGATGGTTTCTTCTTTGTAGGCTTAGCACTCATAACCTCCACCGGCGGAGGAAATGGTAAATTGTTTTTGGCGACATTCCCTAAAACTCTTGGTGAAAATTCTTTGCAAATGACATTGGTCGAGTCACCATGGTTTAAAGTTGCAATAGAATAGACATGAGAAAGATTGGAGTTTTGTGTTGCATTGATGACAAGTTCTTCTTCATTAAAACGAAGGGTGATTTTTCGAGCATGAACATCGATAAGTGCTCTTGATGTATCCAAAAATGAACGACCCAAAATGAGAGGAACTTTTCGATCAATAGGAATGTCTACAACGATAAAGTCAACGGGATAGTAAAACTTTCCGACTTTAACAAAAACGTCCTCGGCTACTCCACATGCCATGATCGTAGAATGATCGGCCATCTCGATGGACATGTTCAAAGGAGTAAGAGCCGGAAGTGAAAGCGATTTGAAAATCTCGAGAGGCATTAAATTAATACTAGCACCAAGATCGGCCAAGGCGTAGCATTCCTCCATATCTTGAATAGCACACGGAATCAAAAATTTACCGGGATCACCGACTTTTTGTGGTATGCGGCTTAGAAAAACCGATGAACAACTAGACGATTGTTGTAACTTTTCTTTGTTGTTTAGCATACTTTTGAAGTTTGCGGCGAATCGAGGCATCATGATTAAAGCATCGGCAAAACTTATGTTAAAATGCAAATCACGAAACATTTTCATAAATAGCTCGAATTGATAATTGTTCCTTTCTTGTGCTTTCTCTTTGTTTCGTCTCGAAGGGTAAGGTAAAGGTGGTGTGGGTTGGTCATTAGGCAATGGCCTTGGAAACTCGGGTTCCACAATTGGTATTGGTTCAACCGTAGGTGTGGTTTGAGCGGTACTTCGTGGGATTGTAATGTGCTCCTTTTCGACCATCACCTCGGGTTCTTTCTCGATTTCCTTCTCCTTAGAAGTACTTGCACGAGAGATTGGTTCCTTGAAAGTTTTACCACTTCGTGTAGCAACAACCTTCAATTCTCCCCTCGGGTTGTTAATGGTATCACTAGGAAGACCACCCGAAGAAGAGGGCTTACACATGATAGCTTCAAACATTTTAGCCATACGGTCCTCAAATTTAGATTCCCTAGCATCCGCTTTTAACAACTCTTGCTTAATCTCATGTTGTCCTAATTCTATCTTTTGTTGGTTTTGTTGAAGACGTTGGACATTTCCTTCCATTTTGTTTGCATGAGTTTTAAGTTCATTAGCAAGTTCATTTTTAAGCTCGTTTTTCAACTCGGACCTTAAGCTAATCATCTCACGTTGCATATTATCAAATTTAGCATCATTTGCTTTTGCATAATCCAAAAATTCTCCTTGCAAATTTTTCGTGTGAGCATTTTGAAAACCTTGTGTAGTATTTTGAAAATCACGGTTTTGATTTTGATTAGAGATTTGTCCATTCCCACTTTGATAATTCCCTTTGTTATAATTGCGTGTGTTGCCTTGGTAATTACCTTGGTTGTTGTTTCGATAATTATTAACATTTTGATTTGGTGGAGCTTGATTTTGGCGGGAACCTTGGCCGTTTTGGTTGTAAGTTCTCGTTGCTACATAAGCACTCGAAGTGTTACCATCCGCGGTAATGCACTCGGAAAGATCATGAGCTCCCCCACAAGATAAACAACTCTTAGCAACCGCTTTAACCGAAGCGGAATTGGAAGCTTCTTGAGCCTTCCAATGGGACATAAGATTAGCAAATCTATCAAAAAACCGATTTTCCTCATTAGCTTCATCATGTAAGGCGTTAATGCTACGAGACGATTGTGACGAAGATGACGAACCCATATTGGCAACACTCGGTGTGTTACGAGGGCTATAAAACTTAGATCGATTTTCAATGATTTGTAAAGCCTCATTTGTCGTCTTGCACAAAAAATTACCACCCGCGGCGGCATTCAAATAATCTCGTTCATGATCATTAAGCCCGTTATAAAAAGTATCAATTTGATGCAATTCCGAAAAATCATGGTGAGGACATTCATGTAACATCTCTTTAAATCGTTCCCATGCCATTGAAAAACTTTCATTATTTCGTTGCACAAATCGTGAAATCTCATTTTTTAAGTGTGTTGTTTTAGATGGTGGAAAAAACTTGTTCACAAACTTAGAAACGAGATCGGCCCATGTCAAAATCGAATTTGGTGGTTCTTTCTCGAGCCAAATTTTTGCGGGTCCATCCAACGAATATGGAAACAACATCATCTTAATGGCGTCATGTGGAACATCCTTAAACTTGCTAGTGGCGGTGAGACGGTTGAAATTCCTAATGTGGTAATGCGGGTTGTCTTTCTCGTGACCTCTAAACTTATTTGCTTGCAACATCGACATTAAACCCGTCTTAATCTCGAAATTCTCCGCAAGGATGGCGGGAATCACAATAGCTTCTCCAAAACCCTCGGTGGGTGCTTGTAGCAACTCCATCATAGTACGATTAGCCATGACGACTTCTTGTTCTACAATAGGTTCAACAATTGGAGGTTCTTCAACAATCAACGATCCTTGATTTGCTTGCTTTTGAAGACGTTTACGAGCTCGTTTAGCTTGATTACGAGTGATCATAAACTACACGAAGAATGGGAGGTGAGCAAAGAAGATTCTTTTTGGTGTTTTGTGGATTTTCAATTTTTTTTTGTGTGTTTTTGATGATATTTAATTTTTTTGGATTTTGGTGTATCTTCGTAGACAACAATCTACAAAATCTCTCCTCGAATCAAACTCTTGATTAAAGAAGCCTCAAAGGAATGAAAACGATCACGTGGAGTGAACGTCTTCGAATGACTTTAGAACTTTGGTGAAAACCAAATTGTTCACGAGGGTTTAATCACAAAGAAAACCAAGCAAATATAGTATACGTATTAATACTTTGGGCGGCAAAACCCTCGATTAGCCTTCAATCTCAAAATACTCACAAGCAAGCGGGGAAACGAGGCGGCGCGAAGCACTTAAGAGCCTTTTTCCTTAGGGTATATTTTATAATACCCGCCTTATACCCACCTTATAGTTTGTATTTTTCAAAATCGAGCTTCTCGAAAGTATTTATCTATTTTTGCCTTTTCTTTTTGTTTGAGATTCGAATACAATAATTAGGAGATCAAATCCCAATTAAGGTTGTGTTTTCACACTTTTGGAGATATTGTATTTTGATTGTGATACTTAATACAATATAGTAATAATATTTATACAAGAAAAACCAAGAAAACCGATAATACGTGTTAAGGGAGTTCCACTTAACACAAATACTTATTATGGATAATATCAAAAACAAAAGCTTCCAAATTAAAGCACAACACACCTCCCCGGCAGCGGCGCCAAAAATGATTGTAGTCCTTTTACTACTCTTTAGGAAAAGAGCGTAAATAGCGGTAAGTATTAACGAGTGATTTAGGAAAACCACAAGTAATGACCCTTAATCACTTAAAAGAGAGAGAGTTCGTTTCCCAAGGAGGTATATGTGTGTGATTTAACTTGTATTTATTTGAGATTAATATTGAGAAGAATGGGGATGAGAAGATGAAAAGACGGTTACGTTAAAATTAAACTACGACGTAAAAGACGTAAAGTCGTGAAAAACTACCCAAATAAAAAAGAAAAAATTAATACTAAGATTAAAAACAAAATCAAGAATTAAAAAGACTAAAAAGAAGTCTAAAATAATATAAATAAAGATAAAAATCCAACAAAGATATTTTAAAACCTTTTATTAATTAAATATTTAATTTTAAATGCTAATTAAAGCCCTAAAATTAAATATAACCAATTCAAATGTCTAAAATATGATTTTATTGAATTAATACTTAACTTATATTATTAGAAGACTAAAAAGTAATTTTCTAAAATTTAAAAGCTATTAAAACTATTTTTTAAAACTCTAAAGATGATTTAAAATGATTAAAATCTAATTAAACTTAAAATAATTATAAAAATAAATCTAAAAGCTATAAAAATATTCTAAAAATGGAAATAGTCCTAATTAATGGTAAGGAACCTAGGAAAAATGGAAAAGAAATAAAAATAAAACTTTGAAATTTAATTAATAAAATAATATTAAAATATTCCTAAAAATAAAAAGTTTTCAAATAAATTCTAAAAAATATTCCCAAAAATCCTAAATATTCTAACTAAGAGAAAAACACAAATTAAAGTTCCTAAACCTTTTTTAATAATTTTATAAAAATGTTTAAAGTTTATAAAAAAACCTTAAAATAATATAAAATTAAAAATTAAAGTTTATAAAACCAAAACTAAATGTAAACCTCAAAATATTTATTAAAAAGCTAAAAACTATTTTTCCTAAAAATTAAAAATCTTTTTTCTATTTTTTATTGATTTTCTAAAATACGTCTAATAAATAATTCCTAAAAAATAATAAAATAAAAGGAAAATTCTAAAACCAAGTTGGAAAAATCAACTACCCTATTACCTTCCTAAGAAAAATAAGCTAAGAAAAATAAGCTTAATAAATAAGCTAGAAAAAGGAAAAGAAGCTACGGCTTATAAATAAGCTAACAAAGAAATAAACGTGTTAAGTAAAGTTTGATATCAACCCTTAACGAAAAAGACCATCTAGATCAGTGGTAGTTCACTGAACCCTCCTACGAGAGGTCAAGTGTTCGAGCCCACTGCGGGTGAGTTTTTGCAACTTTTTTCCTTTTTATTTTTATTTTTTATTTTTTTTTTCTTTCTCAAACCAAACGTGACACTTGTAATGACCTCTAAACTCAAATCAAACTCACTTTTTTACCAAAGATTTAACCTCAATTGAACTCAAAACGTGGACAGGTTTGCTTGCAAGAACAAAAGTGAAGTTTTCTTCACTTTGTGCAATTTTGGCAGCCAAGAGGACTTGACCTTGTGAGCTTATTGTGGTGTTGATTATGGACAAGAGGGGCACCCTTGTGCTTATTTAAGCACAAGGAGTCAATATGTAAGCAAGAAATAGCACCTAGCACACCAAATGCACAATCAAAAGCACTCAAAAATGTTTTCAGTTTCTGTGACAGATTATGCAGGTCAGGGAACTTTTAAGCAATTTTCTAGCAACCTAGTGAGTTTTACTTGACCAAACTTGGCATACACACTCACCAACTAACATTCAAGTAATAACAACAACAAAATTCCCCTACCACTTACCAGAAATCAAGATCTAGGCTCACAAATTTATGAAAATAGACAGATTAGTGGATATGCAGGTTTTTGACTCTCTTAATCCTTTTATATGTAACAACTTAGCTCTAAACTTGTACCAAATTCACTATAAACCAATACCCTAACTATCTTAATCTGTTTCAATGCTTCTAACACTTATGTAAATCACAAACAAAGATTAAGTGCCCTGATAAAACCTGTTTCCAAACACCCTTTTAAAAAACTTTGAAAACGTTTTTCAAATCAAATCCTTTTAAAACTTAGCAAAACTGATAACCAAGCATCAAATCATGCATATAATCTCAAAAGAACACAATACTAACAACTTAAACAAACTTATAGCACAAAATCAATTAAGATCATACAAACTCCTTTTTTCTGAAATTTTCACAAAGGTAAAATGGATTTACCTTAGAACCCTTACATCCAAGGGTCCTAGTGGATGCACATCCACCTCCCTACCAGCTGGGGCTGGTGCTGACACAATATCAACTACTCTTCAATCCTGCTTAATAACAAATCAAGAAAAACACACAAATATGCAACAATATATCAATCTGTTTCTTTTCTTTCTTCTTAAAACTTTTCCAAATCTTTTTCAAACTTCCAAAACACGTTTTCTAGAATACCTAAACACCAATAACTTTGAAACTCTAACACCTAATCCTTTGTAGCAGATTACACCAAAGAAAATCAAAATTTTCAGAAAACCTCAACCAAATTTTGAAACTCAAAATTAATGAACCAAAGTGAAATTGGAACACAGCTTTCCTTCAATAACAATCACCAACTTTAAATAAACTTAAAAAAGGAATTTTATTGCTTTCAATAACAAAAACCAACTTTTATTTTAAATAAAAGGAATTACAAGATTAATGAAGGAAAACTGGAACAAGGGATCTCCACAGGCTGGAGTCTCCTTTTATAGTACTCTCAGAACTATCTAGAATGAAAAAATACAAACCCTAATCTCTATAAATCTCTAAAATGCCCTTGTTGCCTTCTAGACGTTTTTGGTGATTCAAGCTGTCCTTTTTGATCTCATCCATCCATTTTTGCTTTGGGAGGAAGCAAATCATCCTAGCTGTTGATATTGGACACGTATTAGTGCTTGGAGCCCAAGGCGTTTTCCTATTGGTGGAATGGGAATTGGGGGTTGGGGTCCACAGGCGTGGGATTGGGAAGTTTAGGCGTGGGAAGGGTTTTGGTGTGTGGGAATTACACGTGGGAGAGTTTAATTAGTTTTTACCCAAGGTTAAGTCGGGGTAAATTCTTGGTGGGTAAAGAGATGAACAGTAAGTTTCTCAATCCGAAATTGGGGGAAACCAAGGTGTTAAGCGCCAGTTTTGGTTTGAATGTTTGAAGTTGTCATCTTTGGTCCTTGTCTTTTGTTATTTTAGGCAAATAAAATCTTTCAGCCCTAAACTTGAACTTCCTTTATTAATATCTTTCTCCTTTTGACACTTTTGGCACAAATCTTTTGGAAAAAGGTTTCAAGGATCATTTTTGACACTTTGGGATATTTCAAGGGCTGTTTTTGGACTATGTTGATCTTCAAAGGTCTTCTTTTCTTCTTAATCTTCATGAGGGACCATAATTGACAAATTGATTTTGTTGAGGGACCAATCTTGTCATTTCTTCAAAGTTGAAGGACCTTTTTGCAATTTTGACAAACTTAAGGGACCAAACTTGTAATTATCAATATACAAGGGTTTTAAGTGTCATTTCTTCAAAGAATGAGGATCAATCTTGTTTGTCTTCAAGTCTTCAAGGGTATTTGTTGAAAATTCCATGATTAGGGCCCGATTCTTTGTACGGCTTCGTTTCTCGTGTCCGTTTTTCCTTGTATCTTGTGATCTTTTGTCTTTTTCACGATATCCATACCTAAAATACACAAGTAAACAAACACAAGCATATATATGGTATTTTATGACATTTTAGTGCATTTAAAGCCCGAAAAGAACGAAGAGATCATGTATAAATGCCATCTCATCAGGGGTCCTCATTCATACACGGATTGTCCTTCTACCCATGAGAATCCGGAAAACGTGTATGCGGCTCATGGTAACTATTCAACGGAAAGCTATCAAGCCCGACCTCAAGTTGATCGTAACTTGCTAAGTTACCGTTCTAACAACTTTCTTTCACCCGGTTTTTCTCCTCAAAACCACAACCCCAACAACTACAATAGAAGCAATCCAAACCCACCTCGAGCTTCTAATCCTTATCACCCACCCGCTCAACAAGCACCACCCATTAATCATGATGTTGAAACTTTCATGAGGACCCAAGGAGAGCTAGTTAAGAATCTACAAAGCCAAATTATCAACTTGAAGATATCACTAAGAAACGGAATGATATTAGAATCGAGCTTCAACATGATATGCAAACCTCTTTTAGCAATCAAAGGAATGATTTGAATAATATGATGGATAGTTTCTTTCCAAGTACTCAACCCTCTACTTCGGGCTCTCTTCCTTCTAATACCATCACCAACCCAAGAGCGAATGTGAGTGCTATTACTATACGCAGTGGAGAAACTCTTGTAGGACCATCTATCCCTCCCCCGGTTACTCCATCTACGCCTAGTATTAATTCTCCATTACCGTCTCCATCTCTTACTGAAGAAGTACCCAAGAAGAACCCTTCACCAACCCCACCTTCCACCTTTAAACCTTCAACATCTCAACCTTCACCTTCTACACCTACACCACCTAAACCCAATATCCCTTATCCTTCTCGCTTAGATAAGTGCCAATTGCTCACCAAGGATGATATTCAAGTATCAAACTTTTTGAAGATGATTTCGGGAGTGACCATCACCTTTAGCCTTGTTGAAGCTCTAGCCCAAATGCCTAAATTTGTTAAGATGTTTAAGGAATTGCTTAATAAGAAGGAGAAGATGGCCGAGTTTGTTAATACTCGATTGAATGAAAATTGTTTTGCAATTCTTCTTAAAGAACTTCCGGAAAAACTTGGAGATCCCGGTCGTTTTGTGCTACCATGTACTTTTAACCAAACCAAAGAATTCACTGCCTTAGCCGATCTCAGGGCAAGTATTAATCTGATGCCTTTAAGTGTTTGGAAAAAGTTATCATTACCCGACCTTACACCAACAAAGATGACTCTTGAGCTAGCAAATCTTACTTTCGCTTTCCCCGTTGGTATTGCCGAAGACGTGTTTGTTAAAGTTGGCACCTTCACTTTTCCGGTCGACTTTGTTGTTGTTGATTATGAAATGGACCCTCGTATTCTGTTAATACTTGGTCGGCCATTCTTGCGAACCGGAAAAGCCTTAGTCGATCTTGTCGAAGGTGAGTTAATCTTAAGAGTCGGTAATGAGGCACAAGTTTTTTAAAATAGGGATGATCACAACCAAATCAAATGGAAGAGAATCAGCGAATATTATTAATGTGCTTGATGATTTTTTCGTCTACAACAATCTTCTTTTCGATTCTTGCTATGATAATCCACTGTTCAAAGATGATGTGGATGATTCTCTCTTCAATTTAGATCCTCCACTAATTCATGAGTCTCCACCGATCTATGATGACTATGATGACGATTCTAGTTCCGATGGGGATGATTATGATAATTTTGTTTCAGAGTATCCAGACATGCCAACTTATGATGACTTTGATGATGTTGATACTCTCTCGAGTGATTCTTCTCATGATGACCTTGCACCTACTTTTGATGAAGATCCTCCACCAACAATGCTTGATCCTACTTTGGATGACTACTCATTTGAGGAAGACTTTGCTACTTTTATCAACACTTACTTCCTAAATGAGAGTGATTCTCCTCCTTTGGACTTCGATGATGCTCTTTATCCTCCTTTGGATATGAAGAAACCAGTTTCAAAGGAGAAGAAGCAGGAAGACACCAATATCCACAGTACTTATGTCTTGACAACTCTCTATCCCCCTTATGAGGATGAGATTGTGCGATTTATCAGCGGATCTTCTTCAAATTCTACTGAGCCTGAGTGTTATTTTCCCCTAAAGGAAAAGGTGTTCGATCCTTGTATTGCAATTTTTTAGTCATCTCAGTATCCATCTGATGAAATAAAAGGAAAGACTTTTGGAAACCATGGAGATATGCTTGCACCTTATCACACTTTCTACCACCGTGCTCAACAACTGCTTAAGGGAACCTTGCCTACTCTTCTTTGGCTTGCCTTGTTCGCCTTAAGCTTGTGCTATTTGACGGACGAAAACCATGTCTTTGATCCCGGTGGATGTGTTTCAAGCTTCTTCCTATGCTAATCAAGGTCGAGTCAGGCTGACGACTCGGTTAACAAAAACAAGCGCTTCTCGAGAGGCAACCCGCAGTATCTATCCTTTTATTCTGTTTTTATAATAAGTGTAGGGGGAGACCCTAGTATGTGTTTGTTCTTTTCTTTCTTATCATGTGCAGGGATTCGAGCTATCAAAGACCCATTCTTGATGACTTTTGACCCGTGATTCCGTGCTCCCGTCTTCTCGGTTCTATCCTAAACTCTTTTGATTCATTATTTTATCATTTATGATTGAAATAGGAATCACTTTAGTTGTCTCTTCCTTAGCAAGATTTAAACAAAGTGCACATTGTCCTAAGTGTAGGGGAGGTTACTTCCACATGCTTAAACATTGAGGACAATGTTTATATTCAGTGTAGGGGGAATTCTATCAAAGTTAAGTGGGCTTTTCCTTGTATTTGTCTTCATTTTAACCGGAAAATCGATTTTTTCGTCATTTTTCAAATTTTTTTATCTGTTTTGGCCTATTCGTATTTACCTTTGTTATAGTTATTTTATTTCGTTGCTAGAATAAATTTTAATAAAGTTGTTTTAATTTTTAAACGTTGTGAATCTTTTGACTCAACCCGAGTTTACTTATCTAAGTTTACTCTAGCTAGTATCCTTAACGTGTTTAAGTCAAGTTTTTATAGGCTTTTATATAGGGAACTTTAAAACGCGAAAGTCTTAACTCTTACGGGTTAAGAACAATAACTTTTCGCAAGTTCCTATAATTGATCCTAGAAAGTCGTTTATCAAGGGAACTTTAAAATGGGAATTCTAAACTTGAAAAAGTCTAAGAAGTTGCAAGATCCTATAGATGACTTAAAAACCCAAAACTTTTATTTAATAGGCTAAGCATCCACGAGTCTCATTCCTTGAGATTTTAAATTGTGGAGAACGAGAGATGATAGAGTCAATTATAAGTTTGGTATTCTTTCATGAATTTATGTGAGTTGATTATGAGCTTTTTCTCCCATCGCTTGCTGATAGGTGTGAAAACACCCATCCTTTTACCACTTAATTCTGGCTAAAACAAGACCAAAACACGTATTTAATATCATTTGTTTGGAATTATGCGTGGTTTTTGTGTTTATTGTGTTTTCAGAGCTAACCGGATGAATATTGAAGAAAACATGGGATTGCACGGGTTTTATCAAGGAAAAAGACTCAAGACGAAGTCTATTGTCCAAGAAATGCAAAAGATTTGAAGTCATCTATTTGAAGATTTATCGAAGAATAGAGCCAAAGATGGAAGATTCATATATGTCGAAGAACTCGAGTCTATAAAACAATAGATTATAAGACGAGTTGGAATAATTCACTGACACTCCTCAAATCCAAAGTGGAAACGTTTATTTAAAGATGCGTGAAGACTTAAGAATAAAGAAGAAAAAGAAGCCCAAATCAAAGCCCATCACCACCATACATACGCCTATATAAAGCCCTTACTTCACAAATTTTCACACACTTAGCTTAGCTTAGTTTTCATTCTCTCTAATTCTAGAGAGAGAAAGTCTTAAACTTTCTCTCACTACTTTTCATCTTTTTCTCTTTCAAGATCAACATTTGTATTACCCTTTCATTAATCAAGATCAAATTTTTAATTTTTAATCTTTAATCTCATCCTTCCTTTCTTTTACTTTTATTGATTTTGGTACAAATATCGTATGATCCGTGTTGTTCATCAATGATTTGTGCTTAAAAAGTTGATTCCTTTTTATATTTCCAAAAGTTTATACATAAATAAGCTTTGAGATCCTTGTTCTTATTGGCTTATTTGTTGATTTAGCTTATTTACTTTATAAAGATTTTATAAAAAGTTCATCTTTTTATCTTTTGATTTATGCTTTTGCTTATTAAAAGTTTAGATAAGTCGTTTTAAGTGCTTATTTGATCAGCTTATTGTTAGATTCGAGTTAGTTTTGGGTTTTAGCTTATTCCAATAGCTTAATACCTTTGCTTTTTACTCGAATTTACACTATTTTCGGAAAAGGTAACTCCCTTTTCCGACCGTACATTCCGACCAAGCAGCACCCTTTTTCCGATCGGGCTGATCGGAAAAGGGTTTTGACATTCCGACCGAGCCTAGTTGTTTATTCCGATCGTGGACCTTTAGCCATATTCCGATTGCAGCAAGTTCTACTATATTCCGATTTGCCTATTTTGACATATTCCGATTTGGGGGTCTTTTAAATATTCCGATCAGTTCACTTTGTAAAATTTGATTGCATCTATTGGTCCCTTATTCCGATCACGTACCATTTCACACATTCCGATCACTCGATCGGAATAACATTCCGATTGAGGTCATTTTTCATTATTTTGATTCACTTGTTTTGCTTTGTTCCGTTCGTACTTTCTTTTAGTACTTTTCAATTAAGCTCTTTATTTTTACAAAGTTTTCCAAGAATTAGTTTTTGTCGAATGTCCATTTATTTTTCTAATATAATCTTTAAGTTTTTAAACATCTAATTTTAAATGCGTCTTTTTACTTTAATCATTTACGTCTTTAGCTTTACTTTTCGACACTTAATTTCTTGTCATTAGGTTAAAATAGATAAACAAACCAACCACTTTTTGTTAACCAAGAACAAATCATTCCACTTAAAGCCGAGATCAATTCGAGAGGACTGTGAGATTTATTTTTAACCCCTAGTAAAATTCATGTATCAAATGGCGCCGCTGCCGGCTCTTGTCGTTAAGATCAAAAGTTTTTGTGAGAACTTGGATTTTGGGATCCGTTCCCCGTGAACGTTACTTTTTCATCAAAAATTTTCAAAAAATCCTAAAAAATATAAAATTTTCGAAAATACAAAAAAATTAAAAAACATAAAAACCAAAAATATTTTGCTTTGCTTTTCTTTGTTCGTTCTTTTGCAGGTGTATGCGCACTCGATCCACGTCTTATCAAGAGCCCGAGCCTCTCGATCACTTAGACATGGCCGGTGTACCACCTCCAAACAATAATAACAACAACAACCCACCTTTCAACAACATGAACAATAACAACAACAATGAGCCCCTTCCGGATAATCGCCCAATGATTGAATTGCTGCAAGCTCATGTAGATGGCAACACGGATCCAATTGTCATACCTCCAATTGCCGCTAACAACTTTGAGCTAAAATCAGGCTTTATCCAGATGGTCTCCGCTCAACCATTCTTGGGACGTACCATTGATGATCCACATGACCATATCAAGAGATTCTTGCAACTCACCAACACGGTCAAGTTCAATGGTGTTCCACAAGAGGTTATAAGGTTACAACTTTTTCCCTTTTCTTTAGAGGGACAAGCCCGGCATTGGCTTGCTAAGGAACCGCCACAGAGTATTCTCTCGTGGACGGATTTGGAAACAAAGTTTATCAATTACTTTTTCCCACCCTCTCGTACTACCGCTTTGCGGAATGAAATCATAAATTTTGAAGAAAAGTACGATGAGTCGTTCAGTGAATCTTGGGATCATTTTAAAGATCTATTAAGAAAATGCCCACAACATGGTTTTACCAAAGTACATCAAATTAATACTTTTTACAATGGTTTAAGCATGAGTGACCAAGATTCACTGAACAGTGCCTCGGGGGGTAATCTATTGGCTAAGACTTCCAATGCTGCTTGGGATATCATTGAGAATAAGTCTCGTGTGCAAACCAAGAGTGTTAGGACCAATGTCGCTAGTGCTAGCACTAATGACAGCGACAAGCGACTGGACAAAATCACTACGCTTCTTGAATCCCTTGTCACCAACACCGTCAGCAACAACAACAGCAACAACGCTAAAAACGCCCAAGTTAAAGCTGTCAGCCAACCTTGTGAAATATGCGGTGGTCCTCACTCTTACACCACTTGTGCCGCCACTCAAGACTACCCTGCTGAGAATGTGAATGCGGCATATGGCACCTATCCTCAACCTGCTTATCAAGCTAGACCTCAAGGTGACCGTAACTTGCTTAGCTACCGCTCCAACAATTATCTTTCTCCACCTGGTTTTCCTCCTACCAACCCAAACCAACAACAAAACCTCAACCGCCCTCCTCAACAACAACAACAACCTCGTACACCATACATCCCTCCTCATAAGCAGCAACAACCACCTCAACGAAACACCCAGTTTTACCAGCAACCTGCTTATCAACCACCCGCATACACTTCTCCTTCCAACCAAACCCCCGCATCACATCAAGACATTGGAACCTACATGAGGACTAACGATGTGATCGTGGATAATCTCCAACAGGAAGTGCGCAACTTGAAAGCAGATCTGATGAAACAAGGGAATGATCTGAGAGCTGATATGAAGAACACTATGGAT
This sequence comes from Glebionis coronaria, assembly GCA_025667525.1. NCBI lineage: Eukaryota > Viridiplantae > Streptophyta > Magnoliopsida > Asterales > Asteraceae > Glebionis > Glebionis coronaria. The sequence continues at coordinate 207,845 of JANFOE010001406.1, forward strand.
AGTCAAACAAATGATTTAAGAAACATGATGGCTAGTTTCTTCCACAGTAATCAACCCTCTTCTTCGGGTACTCTTCCGAGTAACACCGTTGCGAATCCAAGAGGGGAGATGAAAGCAATCACCACTCGCAGTGGCAAAGGTACCAAGGAACCCGAGCTTCCTATACCTCCACCGGTGGTTGTGACTAAGGAGAACGAGTCACCTGCTCCTATTCCTCATCCTTCTCCTTCCCCAATTTCTCCACCTCTTCCTTCTACCCCTCCTCCACCCAAGGATGTGAGTGATCCTATTCTTCCAAAGCCTTCCCCTTCTTCCAATATACCTTATCCATCTAGGTTGAGGAAAGAGAAGCTCAAAAGCAAGGATGATATTCAGGTTTCGAACTTCCTTAAAATGTTCAAACAATTGAATTTCAATATCTCCTTCGCTGAGGCTCTCGCTCACATGCCTAAATATGCGAAAATGTTTAAAGATCTTCTGAGCGACAAGGAAAAGCTCCTCGATATTGCCAACACCCAACTTAATGAGAATTGCTCTGCAGTGCTCTTAAGGAAATTGCCAATCAAGCTTGGTGATCCGGGTCGTTTTCTTATCCCTTGCAATTTCCCGGGAGTAGAGAATTGCATGGCCCTAGCCGATCTAGGTGCCAGTATTAATCTCATGCCTCTAAGTGTGTGGAAGCAATTATCTCTCCCTGAGCTAGTCCCCACCAAAATGACTCTGGAATTGGCTAACCGTACGGTTGCTTATCCAGTGGGGATAGCCGAAGATGTCATTGTAGGAGTCGACAAATTCACCTTTCCTGCTGATTTTGTTGTCGTCGACTACGAGATGGACCCCCGTGTACCACTGATTGTTGGTCATCCATTCTTGAGGACCGGTCGCACTCTCATTGATGTTGAAGCCGGTGAGCTTATCATGAGAGTGGGTGACGATAAAGTAGTCTTCAACATGGGAAAGTTGTCTAAACAACCTTATTCATATGAGAGTGTTAATTGTATTGACGTTCTTGATGAGGCTTGTGAAGAACACTTTAATGATGCTTGCAAAAGTATTCCTACCTCTCCTCCCAATGTTGAGACCGTGTCCTCCATTGATTCATCGTTGTCTCTATTTGGAGATAGTGATTTATTTTGGAACAATCTTGAAGATACCATGGGAGATGTGAATTTAGCTACTAATGATTCTCCCACCGATGGGGATGAAGACATGAATTTCTTTGACAATCTTCTCAACGAAGACAATCCTTCGCCTCCATCTCCCACGGTCATTGCTATCGATACTCCGACTTCGAATACGCCTCCCGTCGAAAATCCTCCGGATCTAGAACTTAAGGAGTTGCCGCCCCATCTTGAGTATGTATTCCTTGAAGAAGAGAAGAAGTCGCCAGTCATCATTGCTAAGGACCTAAAGGAAGAAGAAAAAGCTCGTCTCATCACCGTGTTGAAAGCTCATAAGACGGCTATTGCTTGGAAAATTTCGGATATTCACGGAATTGATCCTCACTTCTGCACACACAAAATTCTCATGGAGGACGACTTTAAGCCCACAATTCAAAGCCAACGAAGGGTGAATCCAAAAATACATGAAGTCATCAAAACAGAGGTTATCAAACTTCTTGATGCAGGTATGATTTACCCTATTTCGGATTCACCTTGGGTTAGTCCAATCCATTGTGTGCCCAAGAAGGGCGGAATAACCGTTGTTCCCAATGAACACAACGAGTTAATTTCCACTCGTCTCGTTACTGGGTGGAGAGTTTGTATAGACTACCGCAAACTCAATGATGCCACGAGAAAGGATCATTTCCCTCTACCTTTCATGGACCAAATGCTTGAACGTTTAGCAGGTAATGAATATTACTGCTTTCTTGATGGTTTCTCGGGTTATTTCCAAATACCCATCGATCCCCAAGATCAAGAGAAGACAACATTCACTTGTCCCTATGGCACATTTGCTTACAAAAGAATGCCTTTTGGCTTATGTAATGCGCCCGGGACTTTCCAAAGGTGCATGTTAGCTATCTTCCATGACATGGTTGAACAAACCATGGAAGTCTTCATGGATGATTTCTCGGTCTTCGGGGATTCCTTCTCTTCTTGCCTTGCCAATTTGGAACGTATGCTTAAGCGGTGCGAAGACACTCGCCTTGTTCTGAATTGGTAAAAATGCCATTTTATGGTAAAAGAAGGCATCGTGCTGGGACACAAGATTTCCAAAGCCGGTCTTGAAGTAGACCGTGCTAAAGTCGATGTTATCGCCAAGTTGCCTCCACCTTCAACCGTGAAGGGTGTGAGAAGTTTTCTGGGTCATGCGGGCTTCTACCGTCGATTCATCAAAGATTTTTCTCAAATCGCTCGCCCGATGACCCACCTCTTGGAAAAAGATACTCCTTTTATCTTTTCCAAAGAGTATCTTGAAGCCTTCAACTCGCTTAAGGATAAGCTTACTAAGGCACCCGTCTTAGTTACCCCTAATTGGGAGCTGCCTTTTGAGTTGATGTGCGATGCTAGTGATTTTGCTATTGGAGCGGTTCTGGGACAAAGAGTGAACAAACACTTCCAACCAATCCATTACGCTAGCAAGACAATGACAGGGGCACAATTGCATTACACGACAACCGAAAAAGAGCTTTTAGCGGTCGTCTATGCCTTTGAAAAATTCCGCCCCTATCTTGTCCTTTCCACTACAATTGTGTATACCGATCATTCCGCGTTGAAGTACTTGTTGACAAAGCAAGATTCCAAACCAAGACTTCTTCGCTGGGTTTTGCTGCTCCAGGAATTTAAAATCGAAATTCGCGATAAAAAGGAGCTGAAAACCTAGCCGCGGATCATCTCAGTAGACTTGAGGATCCTTACCAAGGGGATCATCCAAACAAAGAAATCAATGATTCTTTTCCCCCGGAGACCTTAATGTCTATCAATTCAACTGCTGATGAAACCCCGTGGTTTACGGACATTGCAAACTACTTAGCGGGTGGAATTCTAGTTGCCGGGTTAACATCCCAGCAAAAGAAAAAGTTTTTCAAAGACATCAAGACTTACTTTTGGGATGACCCGTATCTTTTCAAACAATGTGCCGACTTGATTATTCGGCGATGTGTTGATGGACCGGCAGCTTTCGAAATTCTTGATGCTTGCCACAAAGGACCTACTGGTGGTCACTTTGGTCCCAACTACACCGCCAAAAAAGTGTTTGATTCGGAATTTTATTGGCCCACCATCTACCGTGATGCTCACGAGATGGTTAAACGATGTGATGCTTGCCAAAAACAAGGCACGATCACATATAAAGATGAGATGCCTCAGAATTTCATTCAAGAGTGTGAAATCTTTGATGTTTGGGGTATCGACTTTATGGGGCCATTCCCTTCATCTAAAGGAAACAAATACATCCTTGTTGCCGTTGACTACGTCTCCAAGTGGGTTGAAGCCAAAGCTTTACCTACTAATGATGCAAGGGTGGTTTGTAACTTTTTGAAATCGCTGTTCGCTCGATTCGGCGTTCCTCGTGCTATTATCAGTGACCGCGGGACTCATTTTTGCAACGATCAATTTGCAAGAGTCATGGCTAAGTATGGTGTCAATCACCGTCTTTCCACCGCCTATCATCCCCAAACCAATGGGCAAGCCGAGATATCCAATCGTGGATTGAAGCGAATTTTGGAGCGTACTGTGGGAGAGCATCGTGCCGCGTGGGCCGATAAGTTAGATGATGCTCTGTGGGCTTTCCGTACTGCTTACAAGACCCCGATCGGTTGTACACCTTATCGTCTTGTGTACGGGAAAGCATGCCACCTTCCCATCGAGCTGGAGCATAAGGCGCACTGGGCCTTAAAGTGGGCTAACTTCGACATCAACAAAGCCGGTGATCATCGCAAGATTCAACTCAACGAGCTCAACGAACTGAGGAATGAAGCTTATGAGAACTCGCAGATCTACAAAGAGAAGACGAAGATCCTTCATGACGCAAAAATCAAGAACCGAGAGTTCCACGTTGGTGATCAAGTCTTACTTTTTAACTCTCGGTTGAAGATCTTCTCTGGCAAGTTGAAGAGCCGCTGGTCTGGTCCATTCACCGTCGCCAACGTCTTTCCGTATGGGACCATTGAGCTTTCTCAGCCAAATGGGCTCAATTTCAAGGTGAATGGCCAGCGTCTGAAGTTGTACTTTGGTGAGGACACCTTTCAGGAGGTGATTCCTTCCCTCACCACGTTCCCCATGAACTAATTTTGGGTGAGTCAGGCTCGTGACTCGGTTATCAAAAACAAGCGCTCCTCGGGAGGCAGCCCGAGTATCTATCTTTGTATTTGTGTGGTGATGTGATTACAGGGATGCCTGCACTCTTGGAAACTTTGAAGAACCGTGCTCCCGTGCTATCTGAAATCCGGTTCTATCTCTCAACTATCGTGATTCAATTTTCTTCATACTCACATTTAAAATTGATCACTTTAGTCGTCTCTTCCTTAACTTGAGTTAACCAACGTGCACAATGTCATAAGTGTAGGGGAGAATTTTCCCACATGCTTAAACATTGAGGACAATGTTTATCTTAAGTGTAGGGGGACTTTTATCGAAGTTTTAAGTGGACTTTTCCATGAAAATGCCTTCATTTAACCGGAAAATCATCTTTTTCAACATTTTTCAAATTTTTTATTAACTTTGGCCATTTAGTCGTAATTTTTAAATTTTTTATCGTTGCTTTCATATGAATATATCCCGCAATAAAGTCAAAATTTTTAATAAAGTGGTGTAGCTAGTTTAGAAATCTTTGACATATTAGGCCCGTTGCGTTTATTTTGACTCAACCCGAATAGACTTATTCAAGTTTATTCTAGCTAGTATCCTTAACCATGTAGACCTTAATTGGTTTATTAGGCTAAGTGTCCACGAGTCTCATTACTTGAGATTTTAAATTATGGAGGACGAGAAAGGATAGAGTCAATTATAAGTCGGTATTCTTGCACAAGCTCACTTGGTGTAATTATTTGCATATTCTCCCATCACTTGCTAATAATTTATCTGCAATAAGTAAGGTCGTACGATTTGAAAAGTTACTTAGCTTCTAGCCCAAGATCGTTTAAAAGTTGCTCGGTAATGATAAGAGTTCATAGCCAAGGCATAACTTATGAAGTGGGGCGCGAAGATTGGCGAGTCCGAAAAGGCCCTAACAAGGCATGAGGATTCCATTTTATTGCTGAAGATCCAAAGTGATGTGAAAAGCATTATTCCCAAAATCAATATGAAGGATCAAGACTCACGACGAAAAGCAATCAACTCCCATAAAGATCATGGAGAAATCTATCCGAAAAGACCCTAACAAGGTATGAGGATAAATAGATCCAAGTCCGAAAAGGAGGCGGATCGTTGTATCTCAAAATCCCAATTAGAGATTGAAGAATAATCATGAAGTCGTGGTCAACAAAGTTGGAGTACCCCTCAAAAGTCTCCAAGTGAAGAAACTCTATTACGATGAGAAGACCATTATCTCAAGAACGTCTCTCAAGATATGAAGTATGAAGTACATGCCAAATATCGGCCCGAGAAAGGTCTCAAATCGCGAACCAAGTTATGCCAAGATATGAACTTTTTGATATCCCGAGAAGCAGTTTTAAAAGATTTTGTCCTTTAGCTAACTATTGATCAAATCGTCCTACTTTGCTTTCAGCCTAAATAAACTATCGAAATAAGTCCAAAAATGCATCTTCATGATCATTCTAAGACAAAAATAAAATATAAGATATACACCTAGGAATAAGGGAGTTTAAGCATTTAATTAAGCCATGTGTGTAAGTGTTTGAATTGCTAACTTATAATAACAATGATCTCGTTATTAAGCTTAGTTTGGGGAACGTGAAACTTGAGGGTGATAAATCTTTGCAGCACCGAAGCCCTAATGTAAGTCCTCGATCTCTTTGCAAGTTATTTCCACATAGCTATTTTCTATCCTTTTGTTTACTTTAAAGTTTCAATTTATCTTAGTACTTTAATTTTTTGTTTAGTAGTATTTTAATAAGGCCAAGGTTGATTGATCATGAGAAAAGTGTAATTGTGCTTTGTCACTTAGCATTGCATGAGGGCATGGCAATGGTTAAGTGTAGGGGATTTGATAGGTGTGAAAACACCCATCCTTTTACCACTTAATTCTGGCTAAAACAGGACCAAAACACGTATTTAATATCATTTGTTTGGAATTATGCGTAGTTTTTGTGTTTATTGTGTTTTCAGAGCTAACCGGATGAATATTGAAGAAAACATGGGATTCCACGGGTTTTATCAAGGAAAAAGACTCAAGACGAAGTCTATTGTCCAAGAAATGCAAAAGATTTGAAGTCATTGTGCCTATTTGAAGATTTATCGAAGAATAGAGCCAAAGATGGAAGATTCATATATGTCGAAGAACTCGAGTCTATAAAACAATAGATTATAAGACGAGTTGGAATAATTCACCGATACTCCTCAAATCCAAAGTGAAAACGTTTATTTAAAGATGCGTGAAGACTTAAGAAGAAAGAAGAAAAAGAAGCCCAAATCAAAGCCCAATCAAAAGCCCATCACCACCATACATACGCCTATATAAAGCCCTTACTTCACAAATTTTCACACACTTAGCTTAGCTTAGTTTTCATTCTCTCTAATTCTAGAGAGAGAAAGTCTTAAACTTTCTTTCACTACTTTTCATCTTTTTCTCTTTCAAGATCAACATTTGTATTACCCTTTCATTAATCAAGATCAAATTTTTAATTTTTAATCTTTAATCTCATCCTTCCTTTCTTTTACTTTTATTGATTTTGGTACAAATATCGTATGATCCGTGTTGTTCATCAATGATTTGTGCTTAAAAAGTTGATTCCTTTTTATGTTTCCAAAAGTTTATACATAAATAAGCTTTGAGATCCTTGTTCTTATTGGCTTATTTGTTGATTTAGCTTATTTACTTTATCAAGATTTTATAAAAAGTTCATCTTTTTATCTTTTGATTTATGCTTTTGCTTATTAAAAGTTTAGATAAGTCGTTTTAAGTGCTTATTTGATCAGCTTATTGTTAGATTCGAGTTAGTTTTGGGTTTTAGCTTATTCCAATAGCTTAATACCTTTGCTTTTTACTCGAATTTACACTATTTTCGGAAAAGGTAACTCCCTTTTCCGACCGTACATTCCGACCAAGCAGCACCCTTTTTCCGATTGGGCTGATCGGAAAAGGGTTTTGACATTCCGACCGAGCCTAGTTGTTTATTCCGATCGTGGACCTTTAGCCATATTCCGATTGCAGCAAGTTCTACTATATTCCGATTTGCCTATTTTGACATATTCCGATTTGGGGGTCTTTTAATTATTCCGATCACTTCACTTTGTAATATTCCGATTGCATCTATTGGTCCCTTATTCCGATCACGTACCATTTCACACATTCCGATCACTCGATCGGAATAACATTCCGATTGAGGGCATTTTTCATTATTTTGATTCACTTGTTTTGCTTTGTTCCGTTCGTACTTTCTTTTAGTACTTTTCAATTAAGATCTTTATTTTTACAAAGTTTTCCAAGAATTAGTTTTTGTCGAATGTCCATTTATTTTTCTAATATAATCTTTAAGTTTTTAAACATCTAATTTTAAATGCGTCTTTTTACTTAAATCATTTAAGTCTTTAGCTTTACTTTTCGACACTTAATTTCTTGTCATTAGGTTAAAATAGATAAACAAACCAACCACTTTTTATTAACCAAGAACAAATCATTCCACTTAAAGCCGAGATCAATTCGAGAGGACTGTGAGATTTATTTTGAACCCCTAGTAAAATTCATGTATCACTTGCTAATAAATATATTTGCAATAAATAAGGTTGTACGATTTGAAAAGTTACTTAGCTTCTAGCACAAGATCGTTTAAAAGTTGCTCTGTATTAATTAGAGTTCATAGCCAAGGCATAACTTATTGAAGCGGGATGCGAAGATTGGCGAGTCCGAAAAGTTCCTAACAAGACATGAGGGCTACATTTTGTTGCAAAAGATCCCAAGTGATGTGAAGAATCATTGATCAAAAATCAATATGAAGGATCGAGACACATGACAAAAAGCAAATACTCCCCTAAAGATCATGGAGAAGTCTATCGAAAAAGGCCCTAACAACGTATGAGGATAAATAGATCCAAGTCCTAAAAGGAGGCGGATCGTTGTATATCAAAATACCAAATAAAGATTGGAGAAAAATGAACAAGTCGTGGTCCAAATATGAAGAATCTCTCAAAAAGTTCAAGTGAAGAAATTCCTATTATGAAGAGAATACCATAATTTCAAAAACGTCTCTCAAGATTAGAAGTATGAAGTCGTTGCCAAATATCGGTCCGAGAAAGGTCTCAAATCGTGAAGCGAGTTATGCCAAGATATGAACTTTATGAGGTCCCGAGAAGCAGTTTTAAAAGATTTTTCCCTTTAGCTAACTATTGATTAAATCGTCCTACTTTATTTTCAGCCTAAATAACTATCAAAATAAGTCAACAATGCATCCTCGTGATCATTCAAGACAGTAATAAAATATAAGAGATACACCTAGGAATAAGGGAGTCTAAGTGAATAATTGGGCCACATGAGTTTGTGTTAGTTTGCTAACTTATAATAACAATGATCTTGTTTTTAAGCTTGGTATGGGGAACGTGAAACTTGAGGATGATAATCATTCATGACATTCCAAAACCCTAAGGTAAGTTTTTTTTATCTTTTTACTAGTTCCATTCCTTTAAATATTTTGTCTCTTTAAATAAAGGACAATGTGGATTGATTGTGATGAAAAATGTAAAATTTGTTTTGTAATTAATGCATTGCATGAGGACATTGCAATGGTCAAGTGTAGGGGATTTAATAAGTGTGAAAACAATTATTCTTTTACCACTTAATTATAATAATAACCAAGCCAAAACGTGTATTTTATGTCGTAAATGCCGGAATTATGCGTGGTTTGTGTTTTTGTTGTGATTTTGGACCAAAATGTGAAAAGGGGAGAAAACACGGGCTTTCACGGGCTTTTATCGAAGAAAAAGACAAAAGACGAAGTCAAAAGATCAAGAGTGCAAAAAGAACGGAATTCCAAGGCCTATTATGAAGATTTATCGAAGAAAAACTCTAAAGACAGAAGTTTAATGAAGCCGAAGAACTCAAGTCTAACTAACATAGAAATTATAAGACGAGTTCAAATAATCCCGAGATAAAGTCAAAGAATTTAGAAGACGAAAAGACGAGAGAAGAAAGAAAGGAGGAACACATGCTAACCTCCCTAATCACCTATAAATACCCTCCTAATGACACATTAGGAGGTGTTAGCTAATTTGACACATTAGTCTTTCCATTTTATTTTCCCAGCTCTTTCATATTGTCATCTTAATTTCTTGTCTTTAATTTCAAGTAAGTTTTAATTTTGTGTTGTTGAATCTTTAATTTTAATCAAGTATTTCATTTATCTCTCATTCTATCTTTCTTATTTTTGTTAATCTTTATGTTTATGTGCTTATTGTTATGCTTATTCGATTTTTATTATGCTTTTATGTTTTTGATTGTGTTGGATTATTGATTTTATAGCTTATTGTGTGTTTGATTTGATTTTAGTTAAGTGTTTTAATTAGTTTATTTTATTAAAAGTTGATTTTAAATTTTTAGTTTTATTAGTGTTTTTGAAGTTTTTGATTTGTGGTAGAATTAGTTTTACTTAAAAGTGTTTTAGATTAAGTTTTGGTAGATTGCTTATTTGATTTTAGCTTATTCGGGGCTTATTTTCTGATTTTTAGTTGTTACTGTAACTTTTTATCTGATCTTTAGGATTTTCGGATTAGGGTTTTAAATTCCGAAGATTTCTCTGAATTTGTCATTTTTTCCGAAATTATTGCTTTTCCGAATATATGTCATTTCTCTGAAAATATATGGTATTCCGAAGATTAGCATTTCTCTGAAAAACTCCCTTTTTCCGAAATTATAATTTTTCGGAAGATTTTAGTTTTTTCTGAAAATGTAGTTTATTCCGAAGATATGCCATTTATCTGAAAATCCTTCTTTTTCCAAAAAAACACAAAAGTCCGAAATAGTTCATTTCTCTGAAAAAGTTGATTTCTCTGAAAAAGTTAAAAAGTCTGAAAACAGAAAGTTCTGAAATAATTTTTCCGAAGAAAGTTCTGAAAAGAAATTATTCCGAAGAATTCACTGTATATATTGCGAAAAAGTGTCATGCCTACCTGCCTGCTTTTTTTCGCGTCAAAAATTGAGCAGCTAGCTTGCTAGCTTGAGCTACTTGCTTGCTAGCTTGTTTATTATTTAGTGTTGTTCCGTAATTGTTTAGTTTAATCTGAAAGTTGTCCCGATTTTAATTCTGAAAGTCACGTATTTTTAGTTGAATTTTTTGTCAAATTTTTGTATTAGTATTTTTTCCAAAAGTTTAAGTTTTATCTTTTATTTAGTACCCGCTTTAGCTTTTGTCTCGTTTAGTTTTAAAGTACCATCTTAGTTTTATTCTCTCCTTTTCATTAAGTAAACTTTATTTCGAGTCGATAGTTAATTTCGTCTTTTAGTTTTATTTTTATTAATTGTTTCGTTCTAAAATTTGTTTTTAATATCACTCCTTTATTATTAGTTATTTGTTTTAATTTCTCGTCATTTACTTTTTAATCATTTATAGCTTTATTTACCTTGCCTTTTACTTTAAAGTTTTGCAATTTTAGTTTACAACAACAACCAATCTATTTCTTTTTCACCAAAAACGACTGAGTCACACGTTAACCAGTAATCAATTCGATTAGACATAGTTCTACGAACTTAATTTTTTTAACTGAGTAAAAACTAGTTATTAGGGCGTCTATGGGACCAATGGTAATTAGAAAGGCATGTAGCCTTAGTTGGTTTGTAATTGTATGGTTTTGTACATCGTCTCTTCGGAGGCAAGATATTTCGACGGGGATATGAGTTCATCTTCCACGATGCAGTGGGAAAGATCCGGATAGTGTGTTGTACATCGTCCTTTTGGTTTGGGGAAAGATAACTCTTGAAGGGGGTATAGTGTGTTATATGATTTTTAGACGTGATTGGTATAGTGTGATTTATGATTTCTAGACGTGGTTGGTACTAAATTGAGTTTTAATTTGTAGTTGCATTTAACATGATAATCACATTATGGTCCATTGTTTTGACTTGTTTTTTATGGCTAACTTAAAGCGGTGCGTCAAGGTTTTCTTATGTTGTTTTCGATAGGTTAAACCTATGTTCTCACCAACTTTATGTTGACAGATTTCAGTATCATTTTCAGGTGAGGTTGTTGGGAAGGATGAGGTTAGAAGTGGTTTGAGTCTAGAAGCTGTTAGGATGCATTTAGGGGAATCCACTTCCATTTAGTGTATTTTCTTTTGATTTGATGCATGTACTTTATGATGTTTATTTGTTTTGGTTATTTGTCTTGAGCATTTGAGTAAGACGTTACACTCATTTGTTTAGACTCCTGTTGTGCTAGATATTGTCATGACACTTTTTGTCTCCTTTATTATTATGTTGCGTTTAGATTTCTCTATATAGACACCGTGTGTTATGATGATATCCATACGTCGCGCTCCGTGTTTCCACCAAGACGGGGTGTGACAGATTGGTATCAAAGACAATGGTTATAGAGAATTAGGTTGCCTAGCCTAGTCTATAGCTTAAGGGTCCCTGCATATAGGTGTCATAGGAGTATATGTGGATTATAGTATATGACGTGGTTAAATATTAGTTTATGACTTTTGTATATGAACTACTTTCATGATATTTAAGATTCTTTTAAGTATTGTTGATTTTTATTTATGATGACTTGTTTCGGGTTAATTGCTTGTGTATCTTGTGCGCGTTTTCAAATTTTAGATTAGTATGGATTTAACCGTAGTCGTCCATACTTAGTCATACGTTTTTTTTGAATTTTAGACTAGTATGGATTGACCATAGTCTTTCATACTTAGTCATATGCTTCTTTATGCATTTTGAATTATATCTATGTTGGGTTAGCTTGACTACGGATTTATGTGTTTCATGCACTGACTATGTGTTATTAATAAATGGAGTTTTTGACCTTACTTTATGTTGTGATTATGTGCTTGTTTGAGTTGATAGATTGATGTGTTATGTGTAGTATTAAATTCTTATAAGTGTCATCATAGGAGGGAGTACACTGGTGAAAGGGAACATGTATAATTATGGAGGCTTACGTAATTATATATGTGCCACGACGCCAATGGACTTTCAAGTATGATTGCATGAAAGAGAGTTAATACATGTTTGTTTATGGTATATTGGACGTGGTAATATGTAGTAGTATGTATACTATATGGGCTATTCTAAGCAGAAATTGATTTCATGTTTGATGGATTTGAGTGTATGTATGCCTATGCCTATATATGTATAATTCCATTCTCTTAGAGATGTTCAACTTCCGTAGTAGCGCATTTCTCGAGTCCCCATTTACTGTGTTCGTTTGTAAAACTATACTTTTGGTGCAGAGGCTATTGAGATAGGTAAGATTTTCTTTGTTTTTATTTGTTTGGGATGACGATATCACTTGTTTCAGGTCTTACATGGTGGATTGAAAAAAATTGAATTTACCAAGAGTTAAAATATTTGTTGGTAGTCGGTGAAAAATAAGGGTAAAATGTCTAGAAGCGTGCTAAAAATATATTATATAGTAATTAAGATCCACTTACGATCTTAGGGGTTGGTTTATGGATTTAGGAGTAATTAATGATATTTAGAGTGTTAATGCATTAAGGCGTAAAAACAGTTAATTTATTTGGGTTGTCTTGTGTCGAATGTTCTGGGCTGAAGGTAATACCTTTTATAAAACCCGCATGCTTTTACCATGAATAGTACCCTTAAGATCGTACGTACATGATTATAACTTTCCTTTTTAGAAAGTTTACGTTTCACGTACAAGAATTAGTAGTATTACGTACGTGTTATAACACGATAAGTATTTATTACGTATGAACACACGATAATTATTTCAATAATAGTTATAATCACGAACATGCGAACATGAAATCATGAACGTAATTTAATCACGAACTAATATTACGTATGTATATATATTTATTAAGAACACGAATAAATATATTAAGTCACGATCGATAACTAATTAAAACACGTAAAATACGAACACGAGAACACACTTATTAATTAGACACGAAAAACATTCGGGTTACCCCATGTGGGCCCCATTACCCACGGCTAGAAGCAAAGAAAAGGGCCTAGCCCATTATTTTTATTAAACATGGAAAAAGAGGAAAAACATGTTTCATTATTTACAAAAATTAGAAAACTAAGAAACCCTAATCCTCCTTCTTCCTTCTCCTTTTTGGCCGCCACTTTTAATCACCATAAAGGGGTGTTCGGGTTGATTTTGACTTGGAATTATTGCAAGGATTCGTGTGTGTTCATCCTTATTTGATTCATGTAATCGGTATAACTTTTAACCTTTTCTTTTTATGTTTTGATTTATTGAATCACATAAAATCATGATGTTTTTAATTAAACTAATTAAAAACAAGTATTTAAACATGTTAATAATCATGGGTTAAATCAAATCAAGGGTTTAGGTGTGTTTGTGTTGTAGCCGACGCCTAACCGAGCCCTTAGGGGGTCTCGGCTTGGCTTATCTCACACCACCGAGACCATATTGTCTCGGTATGGTAGTAGTGGTCTCACGGCAACAGCAAAACCAAGGGGAAACCCGACCGTGGTCAGGGTATGGTGATGGTTACGGGTCCGGTTCATGGGTTTTTAATCACGGGTCCGGTTCATGCATAATTTTTCAAGGTTTATGATTTTTACAAGTTATGTTATTTTGTTTAGACTTAAATTAAATTAATTAAAAACAAGAACATGATTAATTTAATTTACATGACTTAGGTTATTAATTTAATTATTAATTCATGAATTTTAACCTAAGTATTTATCTTTAATTAAACTATATAATTAATTAATTATTAAAACCATGACTTATAATTAATTAATTTACCTGACTTAGGTTATATTATTAATAGTTAATAATACATGTTTTAACCTAAGTATTTTACCTTATTTAATTAAAATCATGTTATATTTAATTAAATACTTTAACCTATAGTTTATTTAATTTGCATGTAATAATTAATAAACTATACTATATAATCACATGACTTAGAATAATAATCAGAAAACACTTAAGCTTATTTAAATAGCTTAATTAACCAGCTTATATCTATTTATGGAAACTTTCTATTTTTAGAAACTTATTTATTTAAGGCAGCTAATCTATTTATGGAAACTTTCTATTTTTAGAAACTTATTTATTTTAAGCAGTAATTCTATGTTTGGAAACTTTATTTTTTTGAAAACTTTCTATTTTTGGAAACTTTATATTTTTGGAAACTTTCTATTTTTGAAAACTTTCTATTTTGGTAACTTTCTATTTTTTGAAACTTTCTATTTTAGGAAACCTGCTATTTTTAGAAAGTTATTTATTATTACACAACAAGTATAATAATACATGAAATACAAGTAATACTTAATCAGAATAGATAGAATATAAGATAAACACAGTATAAAGCTTAAAACAGTAAAACATGACATGAACACATAAAACAAGCTAAGACATGATATAAAACCAGTTACGTATCCAGTAATCAGATACTTATACACGTATGTATTTATGTAGCATTAGTGATACCGAAGTAGGACTCTTTTCCGTTCGTCTTCTTCGTTCACTGGACATAAGTTACGGATTCCCGTCCTTTCAGTATGGACATTCTTTCCTTATTAGGATTCCCCGTATACAGCCAACTGTTTTCCCATAGTATAAGTTTATATGTTTGATTGCTTATGTTTAACTAGAATACCTAAATACATATACATGCATGACCAGTTTCACCTAGTTATGGAGGTACCATAACCATAACACTAGAGGCACTGGTGTTATGACTTCCCCACTGCAGAGTGATTGCTCGTGGCGTCCCTTCAGCTTTTGACCATATTATTATATTTATCATGTGGGGCGTATGGGTGCATCCTAGTTACATGTTTTCAGCAGATTACTCAGTGTGAATGTGGTGTGTGCCTTGCATCCTTCACAAGGAGCTGATCCCTCCTACCCAAAACCAGTATATTAAATTAGAGGCAGCCCCTCTAATTTGCATGACGAGGTCACCCCTCTAAGTATTCATGCACGTTGTTACTTCATGACCTATATTGGCTAATGGTAAAGTATGTTAAACAGTTTTTACAAGATAAACATAAGGCTTTTAAAACTATAAAACCAGTTTTACTAAGACTTAACCGGGTTATCCAGGACTTAGTTTCTTCCGCTGTTTCATGCTTATTATGCTTATACTATTCATGCTTTATTTGTACATCCGTGCACTGAGCTCATTGCTCAGCCGTTACTTTCCTTTCCATGTCCCAAAACGGCAGGTTCCCAAGGACTGACTCGAGCATTTGGAGGACATGCATAGGATGGAAGCTGCCATAGACTTCTTCTCCTTTTTCCTTCATATACTTATGCTTGTTTAGTCTCTCATTCCTTTCATTTTCTTTATTATGTTTTGGGCTTGTGTTTGGGAACCGATGTTTGATTCCGGTTTACCCTATGGTCATGTATGTTTTACTACATATTACCTTGCATGCTTTGATGACATGCCATAATTACGTGTAACGGTCCACTTATCAAAGTGGGGTGTTACAATTATGGTATCAGAGCCAAGGCTTTGACCTGTAGGCTCTAAAACTTGACCTGTGACTAGTAGGTAGTCACCAGGAGCTTCCTAAACCAACGCTTGTTATTCCACGTATTGATGTGTTAAGCACATTGTTGTTTTAACCATGATGTTTTCAGCACCTTGATATTTTAACCTTGATGTTTTCATCGATATTGTTTTACTAATATGGATGGACAACCGTCATTCATATTTAGTTATCTGTCGTTGTTTCATGCATGATGTTCCTCGTGAACTGTGGCTATGTGGACTGAACCCCAGTAGTTCATAATTAGTCACATAGAAAAAAATTTCTGATAAGTTTTGTTAGATGAGTTTCATTTATTATGTTTCATGTATCATTGTTGCAGGAATTATGACTAAGTAATGGTTGGTACAGGACTGGCCCTATTTAGTCGCATGTGCTTTTATCGAAACTTTTAACTTTGAGAACGAACCATAGGCGTCCCCTCGCCATGTCTTTTGTTTTGGGACCGACCCATAGGCGTCCCCTCGCGTATATAAAGATTTTTATAAACTGCATCATGTATTCATGCACTATTTCCATGCATAAAATTTTTCTCATGATTTAATGTCATAATTTTTTTTATGTACCCTCATAAGTTAATATGTTTTATGTCAAGTATGTTTTCATACTATCATGGTTAACTTTAGTTTCACGCTGATTATGTTATATAACTTCAGTTTCATCCCTCATGTTAAGTTGTTTCATGTTCTGTTTGGAAGCTTGTGTTGATCAATCTTGGCTGTTAAAAGTTGCTTTGGGTCCAAGGAGTGAAATCCCACCATTCATCTTGTCTGGTGTTGGGGTTTGTGGAAAGGGACGTGAGCAGGGGTGGGTCCACAGTCACATGGGGATGTTGGGATGGGTATCTGAGAGTAGGTTTATGGTGAGGGTTAGTGTAATTAGCAATCTGGAAAGAATCAACAAAAACCCCCTTGTTTAGGTGATATTAGGGATTGGGGTTCTATTGAGGGGATTAGGGGATAATTAGGGAGGGTGGATGAGCAGGACTTGTTTCCCCCATTTTTAAATTATATTAAATGAGTTTTAAAAAGTGGGTTAGTAGGTAGTTTTGACTGGGGGTTTGACTTGGGTCGGGTAAAAGGGTTTTTTGTGGGCTGGTGATGGGTAATAACCGGGTTTGGGTTACATTTTTGGTAAAAACAGTCCTTAGACTCTCCCAATAGTAGCATATCAAGTTTGGCAGTCCATTTAGCACATTCCCTTTGTAAAATCTTTAACACACTTGTCATTTTTGGCACATACATATTTGCAAACTTGTATCAAGGGCCTTTTGTGTAGATTTTGTATTCTTCAAGGACTAATAATGACATATCTTGAAACTTTAGGACTAAACATGTAATAATAGATATTTACAAGGGTTTAAAGTGACAAGTCTTCAATAGTTGAGGGACCAATCTTGATAAATCTTCAAACTTCAAGGACTTCTTTGGAAAATCATGATTCGGGTCCGGTTCTTTGTGCGGCTTCGTTTCCCGTGTTCGTTTTTGCTTAAATCTTTTGATCTTTTGCTGAATTCACGATATCCGTACCTGAAATACACAATGAGCAAACACTGGCATATTTTGGGGTATTTTGACGATATTTTAAGCGTTTTTAGCCCGATTTGGACGATGAGACTATGTATAATTACAGTCTCATCACTCCCCCATACTAAACCATTGCCGTGTACCCATGCAATGCTAGAATTAAGTATCGTAGCACTTCAAAAATCCATTTTATGGTGACATTTATTGAAGACATAATTTTAAATAAACTACTACACGCGTTTTAGACATAATGTATTGCTTTCATCACGATTAAGTGACTTTTGGGATCATAGAACAAGAACACGTGAATGCTTCGTTAGAAATAATTTCGTCGTCCTCGATTTTCACCCAATTCCATGCTAAGCGTGTAACGAGATCATTGTTATTATAAGTTAGCAACACGATCATATCTCATGAGTGTTAATTACGAACCTAAACTCCCTTATTCCTACTTGGTATCTCTTATATTTTATTTTGTCTTAATGATCACGAGGATACATCATTGACTTATGCGTGAATAGAGATTAAGTCTAAAAATAGATTCTTAACGGTGTAACCAAAATCATTAAATCAATAATTCACCCGAATAGACAACGATGTCAAAAAATTAAGTCAACAAGAAGGATCGATAAACACGGTTTTATAACGGTTTTGAACATGAGACTTATTACAAAGACTTTTATACGCCACCTAACGGAAGGGCCTTATTATCATTGGTTTACCTCCATCTTTTATTCAACTTCGCCATGAAGCTTTTATTATGACTTCGGTCTTGCCTTGCCTTTTATTATCCGCCTCATCGGTGGTTTTATTAGCCAAAGACGTATATCCTCACGCTAAAGCGAATTTTGGATCTTTAAAGCCTCAAAGATTAAGGCTTGATTCACTTTCAATTTGGGCATAGATTTTTCGGCCTTGTGAGCTTCAAATTTTTTCTTAATTTAGGTGAGCACTTGAAATCTTATTATTAGGTGAAGCTTTCGATTATTCGGGTGCCAATACTTCAAAACCGTGACGCTGGCGATATCTTAATGTTTTCCCAATTTAATTACATGGAAGCTACTAAAACAAATTAGAAACCAACAATAGTGACTAAACCGCTAAATCAATATTTATTAACAATTTATTATCAAAAGCGTGGGGAGAATAAGCTAATAATTACTACACATGAGATCGTGACAATTACGAGACTTATAAATAACTCTATCATTTCTCGTCCTTATTTAAGAGACTTAGCCTAAAAAGTTAAGGAATCGAAGCTAAGTGCTCAACACGCACGGTCGAGTAAAAAATTACTCTTATTCTCACCATCGGAAAACCAACATTCGTGTCTTAAACACTTATGAAAAATACGAAATTTTTTTAAAATTTGGCCATTTTTAGCCTTATTTGCAACAAAACGATAACAAAAAGATGAATATTGGATTACGTGTTGACGTAAGCAAGGTGAAGTATCTACTCACCCCCCCCCCCCCCATACTAAAACTAAACATTGTCCTCAATGTTTCGAGTCTAGGGGTGAAAACACCCCCATACTAGAGACGAAGTCGAATGCTTAATCTCGAGCATGGAAAGGGTAAAACGAATAACCTAAAAGCCGTTTATGAATTATGCTAATAAGATAAACGTTAGAATATAAAAGGATATCATCGGATATCGGAATCTCCAAAGGCAACGATCGAAGCTCGAGTGATCCGTAAAACGAACACGAGATGCTTCAATGATGACGATGAACCTAATAAATCACAATCACAAACAACCACGAAACAAAGGTTGGAAGAGCACAAGTCCCCTCGTTACATTAACTAAGAAAGCGATAATATTTACAAGGATAAGCATGAGAATCCCCCACGAGGCACCTTGTTTTTGATAACCGAGTCAAAAGCTCGACTCGAATCCCCATAAATGTGATCATTTAGGGATAATCATGGTATGGTCATTTTGATGGGGCTTACATGATAAACAAGGCCCAAAAAGCAACCAGTATAAAGGACTAAGTCCTTCGATGATGCAAAATACTGGGATCGAAGATGGCGTCCTCGTTTTCGGATGAAAGACGAAACAACGCCACTCCAACGCATGCTAAAACCCAAAGGGGTAGAAGAAAAGAGATGAGAAGTAGAAAGGTGGGGCAATGGGTAAGTCAACAAAATGAGCTACTCGAGGTAGACTCACACCAAGCAAATAGATAAGTTTTCCATTTATTGCATCGGTGGAAGACCGAGATTTCCCTTTACAAGCAATTCTGGGATCGTAAATCTCGTCCTCGGTGGAGAAATGTGAGGGAACATAAGGGGCTTCCCCCACACTAAAACCACACACACCATCGTCAAAAGGAGTAGACAAGGTGGTAGCACTCATATAACGATGTGATGACGGAGTTAAACTTGTAGAAAATTCTTTTAAAACATTTTTAAAATCTTTTCCTTTTTCATCGTTCAAAAACTCTTTATGAAAACCCAATTTGATAATGTAGAAAATATTTGGCGTGTCAAATTCGAAATTAGTCGCGCTAAAAATCCTCACATTTAAGTCTCGATTAGGGGGTGGTGGATTATATAAGTTCTCAAAACGTTTGTCAATAAAGAACACCGCCCCCTCGGGGTCAACATACTCGTCATCCTCATGAACGTCGATCTCATTGATTTCTTCATCAAAGATAGGCTTGTCAAACCAAGGTTTGTCATCCCCTCTTTAAGTATCTTAGAAACTCTCTCGAAAAGATCACGATCAAGCACGAAACCATCATTCTTTTGTGGGGATTGTTGATAAGTTAAATCCTCACGAATGTGGTAAACGTAATTCTCATTTGAGGAGTGTTGATTGGGTAACTCCTCGAGAATTGGATTTTTGGTGGTCACATGAGTTGGTTCGTCATCGAAAATAAGACGTTCCAACTCATTAAGTTCATCCTCGATTTTGGAAAGATCGACCTCACTCGTAGGTGGAAGTGAAGGCATAAGATCTAGCTCTCGTTCAATGATTTCCTCAATCTCGGGATCAAACTCATAATCATCGTACTTCACATGTTTCTTTTTAGGAGAATCAAAAATTGCATGTGGATTTTGAAGTACGTGATCAATCTCGGCAAAATCGCCATCGTCATCGTCAAAGAAAGAGTCGATGTGAGCACTCACAACCATGGTCTTACAAGTCGAATGACTATGCTTAGGTGACTTTTCTAAAACGAGAGGATCGATGTCGATAAACCATTTAGCCTCAACGGGTGTTGGGCTAGGCAAAGGAGGCACTTCGATGGAGTTAGAAGTTGAAGCCTAAAAAACGTGGTCCTTCGAAGGTGGTGAAGACGAGCCCATTTTGGTCATTGTCGTGATGGCACTAACGTCGCCCTTCGGAATTGGTGTTTCACTTGTTTCGCTAAAAACATCCCAAAGTGAGTTTTCATCCATAAATTTACACATACCTTTTTGAATTAGGTACACGTACTCTTTATCATTAAAATCATCATCTTTAAAACCGTTTTTCTTAATTCTTTCAAAACATGCATTAAGCCTCATTCTTTCCGCTAGAGTGAACATTTTGAAATCATTAGGATTTGAATCATTAGGTTTTGAAACCTCGGTTTTTTCATTATCATTAAACCCTTGGGATTTTCTAGCGAAAAAGTCCATTTTGTCATCCCCATATCTCATAGTAAGTCTCCCCTCGTGAACGTCGATTACGGTTCGAGCCGTCGATAAGAATGGTCGGCCTAAAATAATGGGACATTTAGGGCCACACTCCTAATCGGATATAACAAAATCCGCGGGAAAAACAAACTTTCCAACTTTGACATAGACATCCTCGGCTATTCCAATTGGTATAAGTGGAGTACAATTTGCAAGCTCGATAGTCATGTTCGTGGGGGTAAGTCTAGGCAATCTCATCAATTTCCAAAGAGAATGAGGCATGAGATTGATGCTAGCACCTAAATCGGCAAGGGCTAAACATCCCTCAATCTCGGAAAAATCACAAGGTAGTAGAAATTGGCCCGCATCCTCTTCCTTTCTCGGCATACGCCTTTTTGGTTTTTTAAGAAGGATTGAAGCACAAGTTTCTTCAAGGGTTACTTTGGTAAGGTCGATAAAACTCTCTTTTTGAACCGTGGATGGAATTTGGGTACACGAGAGTGTGCACTCTTTTCCTTGGTCGCCACGTTCACCCCATCGAGTTTAGAACAATAATACGTCTTAGAAGTCGAGGGTTGAGAAGAAGGAACAACTCGAAATCCTTCAAGGTTAGGGGTAATCACACGACCTTTCTCACGAGATGAGGCGGCTTTACATTGTTCCTTCGGATTTGCAACGGTGTTACTAGGTAACGAACTCGATGACGCACCCGAGGACTTGTTCATAATGGCCGAAAACATCTTTTTAATGTCAATTTGTCCTTGCTCAATCTTCGTGTTTTGCAATTTCAAAGTATTTGTAAAGTCGTTTTTCAAAGTACCAATTTCTCCCTCTAATCGTCTCATATTAGCCTCATTCGTTTTCATGTAACTTTGAAAATCGTTTGACGAACTATTTTGATTAGAATTAAAGTTCCCTTGGTTTTGATTACTTCTTTGAAAATTGTTTTGATTCCCACTTGAAAAATTGTTACCTTGATTGTTGTTGTTTGAAAAATTCGAGTTTTGGTTATTGTCTCGATTTTGCCAATTCAAATTCCGACCTTGATTATAACCATGATTTTGATTCAAAAAATTTCCTTGTTGATTATTTCCTTGAAAATTGTTTCGGTTTTGATTAAAATTGTTGCCTTGGTTATATTGCCTTGTTGTGATGGACCCGCGTTATTTTGATTTTGAAAATTGTTGTTTCCATTTAACGCACTCACATTCGACGTTTGGCCATCCTTAGCCGCACACTCATAATAATTATGAGGTCCACCACAAAACGTACACGAAACCTCAACCGCTTTCACCGTTGCGGGAGCGTCTTTCTTTTGCATTTCGACGAGAAAAGACGTAAACACATTCGTCAACTTGTCGACTTTCGCATCAACTCTCTCAATGTCGCGATTAGAACTACTAACATTGGCGACATTGGCAACACTCAGTGCGTTGCGGAGTTGGTAAACCTTGGATCGGTTTTCGATAATTATCAATGCATCTTTCGGAGTTTTACACAAAAAGTTGTCACCGGCGGCGGAATTCAACGAATCTTGTTCTTGAAAATTAAGACCGTTGTAAAACGTATCAATTTGGTGCAACTCGGAAAAACCATGGTGAGGAAAATGCCTAAGCAATTCCTTAAAACGATCCCACGCGTCTCTAAAAGATTCATTCGGTTTTTGCTCAAATTTCGTAATCTCGTTTTTGAAAAACATTGTCTTAGACGGTGGGAAAAAATAATTAACAAACTTGGAGACGAGATTCTTCCACGTAGTTATGGAATTAGGTGGCTCTTTCTCGTACCAATCCTTGGCGGCACCATCGAGCGAGTACGGAAAAAGCATAAGCTTGACGACATCGGTGTCGACATTCTTAAACTTGCTCGTGGCTAAAAGACGATCAAAATTCCGAATATGGTCGTGAGGATTGTCGGCTTCACGACCTCGAAACTTCGTAGCTTGGATCAACGAAAGCATTCCGCTCTTTATCTCAAAATTCTCCGCTTCGATAGCGGGAATTACGATCGTGTCTCCATAACCCTCGGTGGGCGCTTGGAGCAATTCCATCATCGAACGATTTTCGGCCATCTCCTCTACGATTTCTTCAACAACGATATTAGGAACGTCGGTTTCTAATTCTCGTCTACGTCGTCGATTCCTTCGATTACGATTGCGTCGATTCGAAGCTTCGCTAGAATTGGAATAATCCTTCGATCGAGTGCGCATGCACTAAGCGTAGAATGGATGGTAGCAAAGAAGATTCTTTTTGCGGTTTTTCGATTTTTTTGGTTTTTTTGGTTTTTGAATTTTTTTTTGGATTTTGGTGTATTACGTAGACACAAATCTACAAATCTCCCCTCGAATCGATCTTCTCGATTAAAGGAGCCTCAAGGAATGAAAATGATCACGTGGAGTGAACGCATTCGATGACTTTAGAACGTTGGTGGAACACCAAAACGTTCAAGAGGGTTTAATCTAGAAAAACAAGCAACTATAGTATACGTAGATAATACTTGGGCGGCAAACCCTCGATTAGCCCTCTTTCTCAAAACACGCACAAGCAAGCGGGGGAAACGAGGCGACGCTAAGCACTTAAGAGCCTTTTTTCCCTTAGGTCGTGAAATACAACCTCCTTATACCCACCTTATAGTTTGTGTTAATCAAAATTAAGCCTCACGAAAGTATTTATCTATTTTGCCTTTAAACTTTTGCTTTAGATTCGAATACAATGATCGAGTGATGAAATCCCGAATCAAGGTTGCGTTTTCACGCTTTTGGAGTACTTGTATTTTTATTGTTCTTACGTAAATACAATATAGTATTAATATATTCACAAGAAAAACGAAAACCAATATATCTACAATATAGTAAAATGATTGTTGTGTTTAATTTAGGAAAATTAAACATGATTTATTTGGATACTATAATATAATAAGTAAAAATAACAAAAATGAGTATGTACGATATTCACGCTTTCGAAAAAATGAAATCTAAAACGCACTACTCACACAAACACGATAGTAATAACAATGGCACACTAAAAACACCTCCCCGGCAGTGGCGCCAATTGATAGGTGTAGAAATACGTGTTTAGGAAAACAAGGTATAAGTGCGGCAAGTATTAAGTTGCACGTTTTAGGAAAAACGCGAAACCGAATAAATTCCAAGTTCGTTCTCGAAGGAGGTGCGTGGATTAATGTGCCAATATGTAAAATCAAGTTTGGATTAGTGACGTTTTTGGTTTAAAAGAGAAAAATAAAAGACGAGCTACGACTACGATTAAACTACGACGTTATGACGTAAAACGATGACGTAATTACGTAAAACGCGACAAAATTAAAAATTAAACCTAAAAATTAATTAAAAGATTAAACTAAGTCTAAAATAATATAAATAAGAATAAAAATCCAACAAATATATTTTAAAACCTTTTATTAATTAAATATTCAATTTTTAATGCTAATTAAAGCCCTAAAATTAAATATAATTAACAAAATGTCCAAAATTTTATTTTATTGAACTAATAAATAACTTATATTATTTAAAGACTAAAAAGTATTTTTCATAAATTTTCAAAAGTATTTTTCTATTTTTAAAACACTAAAAACTATTTTTAAACTAAAATAATCATAAAAAATAATAAAATAATGCTAAAAATGATTTGACAATTTTAAAAATCCTAAATTATACTAAAGAACGGTAGAAAAATGATAAAGTTTGAAAAATGTAAAATTTTTCACTAAAAGACAAAACTGATATTAATTAAACCTTAATTAAACTTAAATTAATTATAAAAATTAATAAAAATGTGAACAGTAAAAACTTTTTAGACTAAAAATCTTAAACTATTTTTCTAAATCTAAGAAAAATTTTAAAACTGAAAATTATAAGTTTTTGTCACTAAAAGACAAAATCAGAAAATTAAAAAGTGATTTAAAATGCTATTTGATGTAAAAAAAATACTAAATAAAC
Organism: Glebionis coronaria; assembly: GCA_025667525.1. Taxonomy (NCBI): domain Eukaryota; kingdom Viridiplantae; phylum Streptophyta; class Magnoliopsida; order Asterales; family Asteraceae; genus Glebionis; species Glebionis coronaria. Next base: position 232,732 of record JANFOE010001406.1, read on the forward strand.
AGTGACAGAAAAATAAAATAAACAGAAAAATCAAAAATTAAATAAGAAAATTATTGAAATTGGTTTCAAACCTTAATTCCTATTTTGACCCACAAAAGACAAAAAAATGAAAACTGATAGTGACATGTTAAGATGGTTTTGTCTGCTAGTGATGAGACTGCTTTTATACATAGTCTCATCGTCCAAATCGGGCTTAAAATGCATAAAATATCATTAAAACTGCCAAATATATGCCCGTGTTTGTTGCTTGTGTATTTTAGGTACGGATATTGAGGAAATGGCAAAAGATCACACGAATCAATCAAAAACAAAAACGGGAAACGAAGCCGCACAATGAACCGGGCCAAAACTGGAATTTCCAAAAATGACCTTGAAGAATTGAAGATTTGCAAGTTTGTTCCCTGAAGAATTGAAGACTTGTCAATTTATACCCTTGCAAATCTTATTTATTGCATTTGGATCCCTAAATTATCAAGAATATTACAAGTTCAGTCCTTGAAGAATGAAGAAATTACATTTGAAGTCCTTGTATTAAGTTTGAAAACTTAATTGTGCCAAAAGTGACAAGTGATGCAAAGTTGTTTATAAAGGAAAATGGAGTTTTTGCTACTTATTACAAAGTGAAAGAAGAAAGAAACATGGAGGGCTAAAATCATCAAACATCTAAACCTAACCACCCAATACCAGGTTGCCATGTTACCCAGTCCACCAATCACCACTCTCCACCTCCACATACCCTCCACGTCCGTTTTCCACTACCCCAATAACTTATTAAGTTATTTAACCAGATTTTAAAACTAATTTTAGGCGCCTAACATCTATTAAACCCCCAAACCGGATCAAAACCACCCCTGTTCACTTTCTTTAAACCCATAAACCCTAATCCCATTAATCCCTCAAATCAAGGGGTTTTTGTAAATTAACTTCCAGATCCCTAATTGACCCTAAACTAAACTAAACCCAACAATAAAAAACCACCCCACTACACCCATGTGACACCCCTGGCCCTCCCTGCTCAAGTCCCTTTCCACAAAACCCTAGGAGGGGACATGATAAACGTCTAAGATGGACTCCTTGGCCCCCAAGGACATTTTAACGTCTATAATCAACTTCAAACAGCTGGCATCTTCACATGACACCAAAGAGATCACATGAAGCACAAATTTGACCAAGACTTTGAATTTCAGTCAAGGGGCAGAATAGGAAGTTTGTTGCTAGGGTTTTTATGATTCTAGATGATTCTGTAGTCCATTATATAAGGACGTATAGGCTTTCATTTATCTGGGTTCCAGATTCTTTTTCAAAGTTTATGTAATGCCTTTTTAAATTAATTAAAAGTTGGTATTTTCTTGTTATGAAATTATAATTCCTTTTTACTTTGTTTTAAAAGTTGGTAGTAACTTGTGAAGAATCCGAGTTCCAATAACATTTTTTCAAACATTTTGTGTTTGAAGTTTTCAGAAAAAGGTTTCTGAAATTTTGATTTCTTTTGGTGAAATCTTGTTTCCAATTTGGATTTTCAGGAGTGTAAGTTATTTGGTTAAAGTGTTTTGAAAGAAAAATATTTGGAAAGATTTTGAAAAGGTTTAAAAAAAAAGAGAAAGAAAATCAGATTATTTTGCATATTGTTCTTCATTTGTTCTTAGCAGGTTTTAAGTGATTGTTGTCCAAGAGTTCTGCACAGACCCGGGTCTGTTTGGAGAAGGCATAGCAGCCTTGGTGGGACCTGGATGTGGGTCCCACAAGGTAACTTCCTTGTGTCCCTATTTTCAGTTTTTTTTGTTACTTATGTGATTTTGCATGAAATTTGTGAGAAACTGGTTATGTGTTTGTTGAACTGATTGGATATTGTTTAATTTAGGGTTTTATGCATGTTATAAGCAGTAGAAATTGATTTGGTTGAAGTTTGATTGCATTTGGTTTGAAAAAATTTTCATTTCTGAAAATTAAGGGATGTTTGGATTAGGGCTTAACATGGTTTAAATGGTTTAAATCTTGCTTGTAATCCTGTTTTCTTCACTCACTAGGTAGTTGTTAGGTTGTATGCTAGTTGGTTTTCAGATTGGAAGAGTTTTAAACAAAGCTTGCATGTTAAAAAATGGAGAATAGCACATATATCAGTAAAGCCTCATTTCTGCCAATTTTCATTGAAATTTGTTCATCAAATCTTTTTGATTGTTAGGAGATAGGTCATTCCAGGGATTGCTATTGCTTACATGTTATTTGGGTAGCTTATGTGCAAAATTTGGCTTATTGAATTTCACAATTGTGCTAACTGAATCAGCAAAAATCATATCATACCCCCATAGGCTTAATCAGAAACATTGTGTGCTTGATTTGCTTGATTTTTGTGAAAGGACTTGTGCTTTTCTTGTTTAACTGACTTCCCACAACCCAACTGGTTGTGGGAGTGCCCATTTGTCCAATCAAAAACCAATCAAAAGCTTTCCTAAGCTTAAAAGGTCATCAGACCTTGAAATTGCACTAGCAGTGGGAAAAAGGTTTCCCCTGCTAATACACTTTTTAGTACTCCTTCACTAGCAGACAAAGCTTTTGACATGTCACTTTCAGTAATTTTGAAATTTTTTCTTTAGTGCTCCAAAATTAGAATTAGGATTTGAAACCAGTTTCTAAATTTTTCTAATTTTATTTCTGATTTTTCTGTTTAGATAGAATTTTTATTACTGTTCATTTGCTATTTTTCACAATTATTAGCTATTTTTAATACTTTTAAATATTCTGTTTTTGGAATTTAGTGGTAAAAATTATTATTTTTTATTTCTAATAATTTTCCTAGACTTAGAAAAAGATTTTAATATTTTTAGTTTTAAAAGTTTTTACTGTTCTCTTTTAATTTATTTTTTAAAATTAATTTAGTTTAATTAGGGTTTAATTTAAATCAGTTTTGTCTTTTAGTGAAAAATTTAATATTTTTCAAACTTTTTCATTTTTCTTCTGTTCATTAGAGTAATTTAGGATTTTTAAAAGTGTCAAATTATTTTTGGTATTATTTTATTATTTTTTATAATTATTTTAGTTTAAAAATAGTTTTTAGTGATTTAAAAATAGAAAAATAGTTTTCAAAAATTAGGAAAAATACTTTTTAGTCTTTAGATAATATAAGTAAGTTATTTGTTCAATAAAATAATATTTTGGACATTTTGACTAATTATATTTAATTTTAGGGCTTTAGTTATCATTTAAAATTGAATATTTAATTAATAAAAGGTTTTAAAATATTTTTATTGGATTTTTATTCTTATTTATATTATTTTAGACTTAATTTTAGCTTTTAATTAATTTTTAGGTTTAAAATTTTAATTTTGTAGTTTTTACGGTTTTACGTAAACGCCTTTTCGTCTTAGCTCGATCCGTCTTCGTAACCGTCTTTCTCTTCTCACCCCATTTCTATTTTCTTTTTCTCAAATATAATCACAAACATAAATCATTTCATTACACAACACACTAGCCTCCTCGAGAACGAACTCACTTTATTTTGGTCATAACTTGTGGTTTTCCTAAACCGCTTGTTAATACTTACCCTATTTGCCTTGTTTTCCTAAACGAGTGTGATTTTACTACAATCATTTTGGAGCCGCTGCCGGGGAGGCGTGTTGTGTTTTGATTTGGAAATTGTTGTTTTTATATATAGCCATAATAGCTAATTGTATTAGTAGCACTCTACTAATACGTATTATCGTTTTTCGGTTTTTGTGTGAATACTATTACTATATTGTATACGTAGAACAATAAATTCACAAGTACTCCAAATACGTGAGAAATCACAACCTTGACTTGGGAGGTCATTACCCAATCATTGTATTCGAATCTCAAACCAAAGAAAAAAAGGCAAAAATAGATAAATACTTTCGTGAAGCTCGATTTTGAGAAATACAAACTATAAGGTGGGTATAAGGCGGTTGTATTTCACGACCTAAAGGAAAAAGGCTCTTAAGTGCTTCGCGCCGCCTCGTTTCCTCCGCTTGCTTGTGCGTATTTTGAGATTGAGAGCTAATCGAGGGTTTTGCCGCCCAAAGTATTATTACATATCATATATATTTTCTTGGTTTCATTGATTAAACCCTCTTGAACGATTTGGTGTTCCACCATCGTTCTTAATTCATCGAAGGCGTTCACTTCACGTGATCGTTTTCATTCCTTGAGGCTTCTTTAATCGAGAGATTTGATTAAGGAGGAGATTTGTAGATTTGTGTCTACTTAATACATTCACCAATTTCCAAAAAGGTTAATACAATCAAAAACCACAAAAAAAATTGAAAAATACAAAACACCAAAAAGAATCTTCTTTGCTCGTCTCCACGTTGTACGTGACGTTTATGCTAACTCGTAATCAAGCAAAACATGCACGTAGACGAAAGAACAAAACTCCCACTCCAACTCATTCTAGTGAGGAGTCTCCTATTGACGAACCCATTGTACGAGAAGCACCAACCATGGCGAATCGAACTATGATGGAGTTACTTCAAGCACCCACCGAGGGTTATGGAGAAGCTATTGTGATTCCCGCTATCCTTGCGGAGAATTTTGAGGTGAAAACGGGTTTGTTGTCGATGATCCAAAACAAGAAATTCCGTGGTGATGAGAAGGACAATCCACACAACCATATCCGCCAATTTAATCGTCTTACCGCCACTTGCAAATTCAAGGATGTCTCGAATGACTCGATTAAGATGATGCTTTTTTCGTATTCCTTAGCGGGGCCCGCTAAAATTTGGTTAGAGAAAGAGCCACCCAATTCTATATTGACGTGGAAGGATCTCGTTTCGAAATTTGTGAACCAATTTTTTCCGCCCTCTAAGACTACACATTTGAAAAATGAGATTTGTAAATTTTCACAAGAATCAAATGAAAGTTTTTCAACGGCTTGGAATAGGTTTAAGGAAATGTTACATGAATGTCCTCATCACGGTTTTTCCGACTTGCACCAAATTGACACGTTTTACAATGGACTTAACGATCATCAAAGAGATTATTTAAATGCCGCCGCGGGTGGTAATTTTTTGTGTAAAACGGTCGAGGAAGCTTTGGTCATAATTGAGAATAGGTCTAAGGTTTATAGCCCTCGTAACACACCGAGTGTTGCCAAAATGGGCTCGTCATCGTCTCGTAGCATTAATGCTTTACATGATGAAGAAAATGAAGAAAATCGGTTTTTTGATAGATTTGCTAACCTTATGTCCCATTGGAAAGCTCAAGAAGCTTCAAATTCCGCTTCGGTTAAAGCGGTTGCTAAGAGTTGTTTGTCTTGTGGGGAGCTCATGATCTTTCCGAGTGCATTACCGCGGATGGTAACACTTCGAGTGCTTATGTAGCCACAGGAACTTATAACCAAAACGGTCAAGGTTCCCGCCAAAATCAAGCTCCACCAAATTAAAATGCTAATAATTATCGAAACAACAACCAAGGTGGTAATTATCAAGGCAATCAACGTAATTACAACAAGGGTAATTATCAAAGTGGAAATGGGCAAATTTCAAACCAAAACCAAAACCGTGATTTTCAAACTACCACACAAGGTTTTCAAAATGATCACACCAAAAATCTTCAAGGAGAGTTTTTGAATTATGCAAAGGCAAACGATGCTAAGTTTGACAATATGCAACGTGAAATGGTTAGCTTAAGATCCGAGTTGAAAAACAAGCTTAAAAACGAACTTGCTAATGAACTTAAAACTCATGCTAATAAAATGGAAGGAAATTTTCAACGACTCCAACAAAATCTACAAAAATGGAGCAAGGTCAACATGAGATTAAGCAAGAATTGTTAAAAGCGGATGCTAGGCAATCTAAGTTTGAAGACCGTATGGGAAAAATGTTTGAAGCTATCATGTGTAAGCCCTCTTCTTCGGGTGGTCTTCCTAGTGATACCATCGTGAACCCGAAAGGAGAATTGAAGGTTATTACTACTCGTAGTGGTAAAACTTTCAAAGAACCTATTTCTCGTCCAAGTACTTCTATGGAGAAGGAAAAAGAGAAAGAACCTGAGGTGGTGGTAGAAAAGGAGCAAATTCCAAGCCCACGAAGTACCGCTCAAACCACACCTACGGTTGAACCAATACCAATCATGGAACTTTAATACTAGCAGGGGTAACTGAGTTCCCACTGTTTGTGCAAAAAACGTGATCTGGTGAGATTTTTGGCTAAAATTTGCTTGTTACTTTGATTTGCTTGGATACAAGGGCACCCCCACAACCAGTTGGGTTGTGGGGAGTCTATAAATGCAATAAAAACAACAATAACTTCACACAAATAGCACAAAAATGGCCAAATAGATGACTGTTAAGGCTATGATGTTTCTGTGAACAGTAACCTGAACTACTTGGCACACAAGTGAAATTCAATGCACCAAAACTTGCACACAATCCAACCAAATCACATATAAGCTATCTAGAACCCTGGATGGACCTATTATCTAACTATCAACAAATATTCAAGGCACAATTTCCACAAAAATAGATAGAAAAAGAGCTGTACTAATTTTAGCTACTAACTACCAATTTTTCATTAACTAAATACCACTTATATTGTCTAACATGCAACCCTAACTCAGAATATCTTAACACTAACTAAATAGAATGTGTTCAAGTAGGAATTAAGCCAACAGGTTGTCAAACCCTAGACTCAAGCCCTAATCCCAAACACCCCTTTAATCAAAAAACTGAAAATTTAACAAGATGAGTTCATTCAACAGTTAACTAAACCAACCTAATCCTATCTAAGCAAGCTTACCAAGCTGAAATAATCATAAACAAATCAGTAATCCAACACTTCAACAATACATAACCAAAATCACATAAATCATCAACAAGTCATAAGTTCCTAATTCCTAGGAGGGTTTAAGCCATTTACCTGGTGTAGTTAACATCCAATTACACAAAGGCCAGCTGAGGCCTTCTCTTATAAGCTGGGGCTTATGCTGGACTTAATGAAGAAGATGTTGATTATGCAAGATACTTGATTGATGTAAAGATTTGCTAGTGGTGGTTTCAAGAACACACTCACCCAATATATCTTAGAAAAGAGAACATGCTAAGAAGGAAATCAAGAAAAGTGAAATGATAACAATGCTAATAAGCTATAAGTCTGGCTTATGAACTAAGCAGCTTATAACTTATAGCTTAAATAAAAAAAAGAAATTTCTGAAAACTGAATTTTTTTGTTTCCAAAACAATGAAACCAACCTGAAACTTAACAAACCAACATCAACACATCAGGTTCATGTTTCCACTTTCACTTCCACATGAACTTGATTGTGAGTTCTAAAAAAATAAAAAATAAACGTCTCTTGAAAAAAAGAGCTTTTTGAACCAATTTCTGATGGGTATTTTTAAACTAGCTTTGCATAAACAAATAACATTACACTAAATTAAACTAAGAAAGCTTTTAAAAGGAACTCAGTTTGCACAAGAACTCAAAAATTCATTTTCATTAACTTTTAAAAAATTTTATACAAACTGGAACAAAGCCTCTTCCACATGTTGGAGGGTCTTTATATACTAGCTAGAGGACTATTCTAGAACTAAAAACATATGAGAAACCCTAGCAATGATTTTCCTATAATGCCCTTGATGAAAAATCGAATCTTGGTCAATTGTGGTGCCATGTGATGAGACAGGCTGTTTGGAAGCTTGTGTTGATCAATCTTGGCTGTTAAAAGTTTCTTTGGGTCCAAGGAGTGAAATCCCACCATTTATCTTGTCTGGTGTTGGGTTTTTGGAAAGGGACGTGAGCAGGGGTGGCTCCATAGTCACATGGGGATGTTGGGATGGGTATCTGAGAGTGGGTTTATGGTGAGGGTTAGTGTAATTAGCAATCTGGAAAGAATCAACAAAACCCCCCTTGTTTAGGTGATATTGGGGATTAGGGTTCTATTGAGGGGATTAGGGGATAATTAGGGAGGGTGGATGAGCAGGATTTGTTTCCCCCATTTTTAAATTATATTAAATGAGTTTTAAAAAGTGGGTTAGTGGGTAGTTTTGACTGGGGGTTTGACTTGGGTCGGGTAAAAGGGTTTTTTGTGGGCTGGTGATGGGTAATAACCGGGTTTGGGTTACATTTTTGGCAAAAACAGTCCTTAGACTCTCCCAATAGTATCATATCAAGTTTGGCAGTCCATTTAGCACATTCCCTTTGTAAAATCTTTAACGCACTTGTCATTTTTGGCACATACATATTTGCAAACTTGTATCAAGGGCCTTTTGTGTAGATTTGGTATTCTTCAAGGACTAATAATGACATATCTTGAATCTTTAGGACTAAACTTGTAATAATAGATATTTACAAGGGTCTAAAGTGACAAGTCTTCAATAGTTGAGGGACCAATCTTGATAAATCTTCAAAGTTCAAGGACTTCTTTGGAAAATCATGATTCGAGTCCGGTTCTTTTTGCGGCTTCTTTTCCCGTGTTCGTTTTTGCTTGAATCTTTTGATCTTTTGCTGAATTCACGATATCCGTACCTGGAATACACAATGAGCAAACACAGGCATATTTTGGGGTATTTTGACGATATTTTAAGCGTTTTTAGCCCGATTTGGACGATGAGACTATGTATAATTACATTCTCATCACTTCGTGATAATTCTGTCTTCATGTTGATTACGTTTTACATCTCTTTGTTATTTATGTTTTCATGCAAGACATTGTTGGATTTCATTGAATCATGCTTTCAAGATAGTCATGGTTGGTTTTCATTGATCATGCTTTCCGGAAAATCATCGTTGAATTTTGTGTAACCACACTTTAATGTTTCTCTATACAACCAGAATGATGTCTATGCTAATATTTCCAGGTTATCATGATGGTTTTCCTAAGCGTTTAACCGATATATTTTCCTTAAATCATGACAAATGATCGACCCCATACCGATCATTTCATGTGCATTCCATGTGTACTCCATGTACCGTATTCCATGTGTATTACACGTACCTAAATCCATGTGTATTTCACTTGCAATACTTCACGAGTATCCGCTAGTCGATTTTGAATCATCTCAGGCATATGTCCACTTGCTGATATTCTACAAGATTGTTGATGCCGCTCATAACTTGGAGATGTTACTAAAGGTTGATGCTGCTGATGTTTGGAGACGCTACGAGATGCGGATGCTATTCACTACCTGGAGATCCTACAAGACGAAGACAAAGGCATCAGAGCAAAGGAATTGGACGAGAAGATGCTTTACCATCAGACGATTTCTATCAATCATTGTCCCTAATTCTTAGTTACATGTCACACGTCATTCAGTTGTCGTTTCAGTCATATGATGCGACCGGTACCAGCCGACCACTTAGCTGAATAGTTACATGAATCAGAGTCATGAGAATGACCGTCATGGAACTAACAGACAAGACGATAGTAACCACTACTATGACAGCAACTATTCTAGAAATCGCAACCGAAGCTCCGGCCGCGAATGTGATCAGAAAGAGAAAGGATCAGTAGTCCAACCGATTCGCCAATTCTGGCATAATAACCTAATAATTGTAGTTCTATTTGTTTCATCTCGAGACACATGTCAAGACCTCAGTCAAGACACATGTCTCACGTATACTTTCTGAAGACACATGTCAAGACCTCAGTCAAGACACATGTCTCACGTATACTTTCTGAAGACACATGTCAAGACACCAGTCGAGACACATGTCATGCTTACATTTTCCAAGACACGAGTCAGGACACATGACTCATGTCCAATTATGGAACACTTCTAAGAAATTCAGGGTACCCACCAAAGGGTATATCCATTTTGTTGTGCCATGTATTAATCAGGCCACAAGAATTTCAGTACTATTGACCGGCGTATCAGTGAGACCTGACACGTTTGCTTCATGACACTTTCATTTCTCGAGTTTATATTTCATATATTCATGACCATGAAGGACGCCATTCGTATTCCCCAAGTATATGAAGGTTTTCCTTTAGCCTAATGATGAGATCCAAGCTGCTAACACATTACCTCAGACAGACACGAGTTAAATTTAATCCTAGTTATGGACGACGAACAAAACACCCTGCTACGATTCATGATTTTGTATAGTAATGTTCACGCTCCTGAATACATTCAGCATGGTTTTCCATCAGGAAAATCTTTACAATTTATCTAAAATTTTCTAGCTGTCAGTTAAGACATGACCACTGAAGTTCCTTTTACGCATAACCAGACGAGTATTCCAAAATCTCCCCATACATTCTAGCAGAACACTCAAGGAGGAGGACGGTAACATGAGATTACGTGTTGATCGCCGTCGATGTAAACAAATCACCATCCATAACCGTTATTCTCCTCCGCGTATTGAAAACATGTCCAAATTGATTTAGGGTGTTAATCATCTTTCCAAGATCGGACTCATGATCATGCTACCAACAGTGACGAGAGAAAGAGCAGAACATTTCCGTGAGTGCTATTCGTACACGACTCGGTCATGCTCGATTCATGATTTTATACTAGTCTCATAAGTGCTCCAACGGCATTATAGACTTAATAAATTGAGTTGCCATGAACTCATAAACAAATTCATCAGTATTTTCCATCAAGGACAACCTGATTTTTCTCTAGGTCTAGAGAAGAGCAGGAAGACCATATTTGCACTATGTTGCAAATTCTATGACACGAGAAATTTCACCTTGAAGTTTTCTAATATAAACTCTAATTGATTTCAGTGACATGCTGAATCACCTGGATTCTCACGGTTAATCTTACCATGGCTCAGCTTATGCATAAAGGGGAGAACCCTACACTATGTTAGGTGTTCCACGATAATCCTACGCTAAGAGAAGTCTAATTTCGGAGACTTAAAGTTCCGTAAACTTCTATGTATCAAGTTTCTACGAAGCAAGATACAAGTACGTTCATATCTAGGTACCTAGCATACCAACAGGTTAAGATAGAACACCAACAGACTCGGATGTTCCATCATCTGCAATTATGAATAGAAATGGGACAAAATCTCCATGGATTTTGGTCACCAGATTAACGCAAACTCAGAAGAAGCAAGATGCTATCTGGATTATTGCTAACAGTTTGATCAATTTTGTAGAACCCTTACATCCGTATAGATCTCAGAGCCAACAGATTGATCGGACACATTCCAGTCATCCGATCACTTGGTAATCCGTAAGCTATCGGGTCAGACAAAGGTTCGCATCTGTGATCCTTATTTACGTTCATCCTTGTTCTAATTTCACGACTTGCTGTCATGCTCACGTTCATGACACTATTCACGTTCATGATGGTATCTTGGCTTACGATTTTACGTTCATTTTCGTTCTGGGAAGTTTTGCAAGAACTTGAGAGACCAGACCCAAGTTTAGAATAACTCTCTATACTCAGATAGACGTTTCACGTCATATTCCACGTCTCACCTTGTAGCATTTGGCGTTACCACCGTTACATTCCATGTTTACGATATGTTTCACATGTCATGTTCATTCCACGTTCCTCATATCACGTTCACGATATGTTACACGTATCATGGATTACCATATGTTGTCCCTAATATATGATGTTATATAATCACGGATTAAAGAAAGAAAGGAAGATATGAGAAGAATTCTAGAGAGAGAAAGTAGTGAGAGAAAGTGAGAGAGAAAAATGGTTGGAACTAGGTGAATGTTAGATTAAGGAATGAGAATACAAATGAACCAACCACCCTCCTAACATGCTAGGAGGGTAGTATATATAGTCCACCCACATGCGGGCTTTAATGGACTATATATTGGGCCGGGCTTGTATTTTGGACTTTAATTAGTTTAAATCCAAGCCCGTGAATCATGACTAAATAACTACTTATTACAACGTTCTAATAAATAATACAATAGAAACCTATGACCGAGCATTCTTGTTTGACTCAATATTTTGAGGCTAACAATCTCCCCCAATGTGAGGTCATTCCTCTTTGATATTTGGATTCCAATGGAGATTTATGAATTTCGTCATAAATGATTCTTGAACGTGTAATCGTAGCCTTGTTTCTTCATGCTGTGATCTTTGAGCCTTTGTCGTTGTCTTTCGACTTTGTCTTTAAGCTTGAGATTTTCAAATCATCCTTGACTTGTCTTTGCCATCTTACGATCTTGTGTCTTCATCCACATGCTCACACTATTAATTGTTGAATATGTCTTTAGGCATGAGTATGTGGTTTCTGAATCATTGACTTTGCTGTGTACACCGTGACGCCACCTTCTCGAGACAAAACATAGACACGGACTGAATGGCTTTGACATTCGTCCTAAATCGGTAGCGTTTTACCTCCGGTCGGTGGAGACCGTTATACGATATTAAATATCATACCTGTGATCAGGTAGATTCAATTAAGAATCTCCTTGACAGGGTTTCGCGGCAGTACTAGCCGTTCTCTTTACTCGGCCGTCTCAAAGCAAGACTGCGAACATAAAGAGTGAATCAATTGGATAAATATCCTCTTGATTAAAGTCGTCAATTCAAATTCCTGGAACAAGTTTGATTCATTAAGAATCTTACCATTGTTGCTTTCCAGTTGACACAAGTTTGATTCATAAGAATCTCACAAGTCACCTACCGTAGCGCTGTTTGAGGTTGACGCTAGAAGGATTTCCATTCGTCACTGTGAGTATTAATGAATATCACTCTGAATGTTCTGGCAAGACCATGAAGATATTGCGTAGAAACCTGAAACGAGTTTGAATCAATTAAGAATCAAACCACTGTTGCTTTTCAGTTTTGCACATGTTCAATTCATAAAGAATCTTGCATATGACCTACCGCAGTGCTGTTTGATGTTATCACTGGAAGGATTTCCACTCATCATTGTGAATACTAAGTAGTATCACTCTGAGTGTTCTAGCAATATCACAAGGATATAGCGTAGGACTCTGTTGATCTTCATCCGTGTGTCCTAGCGAGATTTGATTGATCTCTTGGCTCTAGACTCGATTTGTGCACTTTTAGTGGTCGGAGGCTGGAGCAGATGCCACCTATTCAATATCAACTATCTCGGAGTGAGAAAGTCAATAGAAATCGTGTTGATCTCCGTGACAATAAAACAAACTTCTTTTGAGAGAAGCCTGAGTAGCTAGGAAAGGGTTGTGCTTCACATCACTGGGTCCATGATGAGTTTGTCTTCATGATGAGTTGACCCGGTTTCTGCCTAAGTTGTATGGAGGGCTTCTTTCTTTACACCCTTTATCCTTACATTTCTTTTTCATTCTTCAACCCCTTCAATGCTTACCAAGACATCATTACTAGCACCTTGTTGTGATTGTTCCAGTGCTAGCATCAGTACTTAGTCGGCATTCAGCTACGTTCACATTCTACTCCATCTTTCCTAAGGACTTCTAATAATCTATTGGATTGTCCCTGGGAAGATCCCTCCGGTTCTGGTTGGATCATAGGACTTAAACCTAACCACCCTTTTGACACCAATAACGTCGTGAATTAAAGATGTTGTGGGTATTTGATCGTAACTATGAAAACCACTTTAAATTCTAACAAAGTGTTTGAAAAACATTTAACACCTTGCTAGTTTTGTCGTTTCAGAAATGCTCCCCCTTCACATGTGCATCGATAATCGAAAGTGTTTCGCACATGTGGGTAAGAGTTAAAGTGCATGAGTCTTATATTAGATCACATTTTAATCACATTTTCTCCCCCTATCTCTAATATATAAAATCTTTTGATATTAGAGATACCAAATTTGATTAAAATATATTTTGAAAAATAGTCTTGAAATCTCCGGGAGAAAGATGTGTTAAGCTTTTTCATGAAGTTGAAATGCTCCCCCTCAAAAATTGATCCAATTGAATTGTCATTATGAGGATATGATCCACATTTCGCTTTTTGAGGATGGGAGTTTGTTGAACACACAATTTTTGAAAGATTTTGAATAATCATTGATAAATTCTTGAAAAAATTGTGTTCAACGCTTTTTGAAAAATCCTATTTCTTTTTGTCGAAGAGGTTTTTCTAAAGCATAAACTTGAGTTCACAGACTTTGAATGTCTTGACGAATCCACTCAAGTGTAAGAAGATTTAACTTCTTTTGCTAAGGGTAAGGGCACGAAATCGTACACTCCCCCGTGAATATTGATCCGGGTTGCAATCTGAAAGTGATTACAAGCCATTGTGTTGAGCTCAAAACGTTGAATGTTTTGTGACAAGCTCAACCCGTGATAGATTGCTCTACCCGTTGTTGGAAATATTGTCCAAAATAGACAATTTCTTTTTCAAAAGATAGAAATGACATGTTTTGAAAAATATTTACAACTTTCATTCGAGCTTTATGTACACACCCGTGTCGTTATTGAGCGACATTTCTAGGTACGTCCATATTATCGATACTGAAAGACATGTCGAGAAGAATATTTTTGGATTATCAAAGATTTTTTACTTTTGTATTTTGCTTTTTGATTAATATTTACAGGTAGATGTTTGATAGATGAATCAAGCAGGCTTCTTTGCCAGAACCTCCAGTTCTACTGGAGTCAAACATCTCATACCAATTTGCCTAACTAGATACGCAAACCTCTCTTTCGAAAGAGCTTTTGTAAACAAGTCAGCTAATTGGTAATCAGTTCCAACAAAGTATAATTCAACAATACCCTTTTCAACTTGTTCCTTAATGAAGTGATATCTGACATCAATGTGCTTCGTGCGGGAATGCTGAACCGGATTGCAGGAGATGGCTATGGCCGATTTTGAGTCACAGTACATAGGTACTTTATCAAAATGGAAGCCATAATCCGTGAGTTGTGTTCTCATCCAAAGAACTTGAGCACAACACGCAGATAGAGACACATACTCCGCTTCGGCTGATGACAGTGACGTGCAATCCTGCTTCTTGGAAGACCATCCCACAAGCTTGTCTTGACCTAGAAATTGTGCACCGCCAGAAGTACTTTTACGTGTATCAAGACACCCTGCATGATCAGAATCTGAATAGGCCGTTAGAAAGAAACCGGTTTCCCTCGGATACCAGAGTCCCATGTGAATGGTATTCTTAAGGTACCGAAAGATCCGTTTAACCTCCTTGAGGTGCTTTTCAGTGGGTCGTGCTTGATATCGTGCACAATAGCATGTAGCATGATGAATATCAGGTCTGCTTGCTGTCAAGTACATGAGGGACCCGATCATGGAACGATATCTCGTTTGATCTATGGATAATCCCTCCAAGTCAGCATCTAGCGATGTGGTTGATAATGGTGTCCCAACGGGGTCACATGAAGTCATACCATGTTTTTTGATTATCTCTTGACAATACTTAGCTTGGTTTATAAAGATACCACTTGAGGATTGGTGAACTTGAATTCCTAGAAAGAATTTTAGTTCGCCCATCATCGACATTTCAAATTTGCTGTGCATTACTTTTTCAAACCATTTTGAAAGTTTTGGGTTTGTAGACCCGAAAATAATGTCATCAACATAAATTTGCACAAGCAAAATGTCATCCCCATATTTATAAGTGAACAAAGTTAGATCAATGGAACCTTTTGAGAAACCTTTGGATACTAGAAATTTTGAGAGCTCGTCGTACCACGCCCTTGGAGCTTGCTTGAGTCCATATAGTGCCTTGTGGAGACGATACACCTTGTCAGGATAATGAGGATTGACGAATCCTTCCGGCTGCGTGACATAGACTTCTTCCTTCAAAGGACCGTTAAGAAATGCTGTCTTTACGTCCATTTGATAGACAGTGAATCCCTTATGTGCAGCATAAGCAAGAAAAATCCTGACTGCTTCCATTCGAGCTACTGGTGCAAATGATTCTTCAAAATCAATTCCCTCTTTCTGGCCATACCCCTTAGCCACTAGCCTAGCTTTATTCTTGATGATCGTATTCTCTTCATCCATCTTGTTTTTCCAGATCCAACGAAGATTTAATGGAGTCACATCGTATGGTCTGTCAACAAGTTCCCAGACTTTAAGTCTTTCAAATTGTTGAAGTTCATCCGTCATCGATTCAATCCAAGCATGATCAGCTAATGCTTCTTTGATGTTTTTCGGTTCCGCTGAACTCACGGCGAGTGCGAACATACAAACATCAGCATCGGTGGCTAGTTGTCGTCTTGTACGAACAGGCTGTGAAGGGTTTCCAATTACGTGAACCAAAGGATGATCTCGGGTCCAATGATGTGTTGAAGGATGTCGTTGATAAAACGTATGCATATTTGACGGATCAACATGGCGAGTACAAGACTCTCCAGTTTCGTGTACCGGTGTACCGAATGGGTTGATAAATTCGTCATCGTCAGATGATGCACCGTCTGCTTGATTTGTGTTCTCTGGAGCAATGACAGTAGTTGTGGATGTTGTAGGATCGATTGTTGAAGTGATATTCTGAGGAGGTAAATCTGCAACAACCCGTGTTGAAGTAGATGAAGTTGTATTCTTTTGTTGATGATGATCGATATCATCATTCTTAACATGAGTGACAGCGGAAGACTTCGATACAACTTGTTTCTCTCCCGTGAAATATTCATCATACATTGGTCCATATAACATTTCCAACTCTTCAATTGTCGTGTCGACTGTCATATCAGCTCTAGGAACATTCTCTAGAACCAGCGTTGAACTTGACGGTTCATTGCTGTGGTCTTGAGTTTCGAGTTCCATGCGGTTGTGAACGGAAGTCGTTTGTCGTTGTGGATCGGGACTTAAACTGTTTTGTTCAAGTGCCATTTCTTGAGATTCATCAAATCGGATGTGAATTGTCTCGATAATCAATTTTGTTCTTTTGTTGAACACTCTATATCCCTTAGATTGAGTTGCATATCCCACAAGAATACATGCATCACCTTTTTCTTTCATCTTATCCAAATTTTCACCATCTCGTATAATGTAACAAGTACATCCAAAAACATGAAGGTGTTTGAGTGAAGGTTTTCGATCATGAATTATGTGATATGGTGTCTTTTCGTGTCTTGGGATAATTAAGGAGCGGTTTTGTGTGTAGCATGCGGTTGACACGGCTTCGGCCCAAAAGTACAGTGGAAGTTTTGAAGCGGATAGTAATGTTCGAGCAGCCTCAACTAAAGTACGGTTTCGTCTTTCAACAACGCCGTTTTGTTCGGGTGTTCGAGCAATAGATGTTTCATGTTCAATCCCTTCGGCTTCAAAATACTTTCTCAGATTTGAATTCAAAAATTCAGTACCTCTGTCAGTATGAACCACTTTAACTTGAGCTTGAAGACCACGTTGTATCAATTTAAGGAAGCTAATGAGAACATCGGGTGTTTCATCCTTGGACCTCAAGAAGTGAGTCCATGTGTACCTTGAGTAATCATCGACAATTACAAGAATATATTTCTTTCCATTGATACTCTGAACACGCATGGGACCACATAGATCCATATGAAGAAGATCTAACCGTCCTTTAGAGCTTGGTGTGGTCTTTGTTTTGAAGCTACTTCGTTTAGCTTTACAAAGTTCACAAGAAGAACAAAGATGATCTTTGATGAATTTCAAGCTTGGAAGGCCTCTCACAATATCTTTCTTGGAAAGCAAGTTAATGGTATCAAAGTTGAGATGAGAAAGACGTTGATGCCATAACCATGCCTGAGTCGTTGAAGCTTTAGCCATGAAGCAAATTGGAGTTGATGAAGTTGTGTCTTGAAGTGAAATTGTATAAAGATCAGTACCCCGTGTACCGGTAAGTAAGTCATTCCCATCATAATCACGAACAAAACATGTTTTCTTTCTGAAAGCAACTTCCAAATCCGCATCACAGAATTGACCAACCGAGAAAAGATTGTGATTGAGCCCTTCGACGTAGTATACCCTTTTAATCGTGATATTCCCCTGAACCAAATCTCCATATCCTAGGATCGGTGCAAATTGATCATTTCCGAATCGGACCGTACCCAGGAACTTCTCCACGAAGTTAATTAGAAGCTTGAGATTCCCCGTCATGTGCTTCGTGCATCCGGAGTCCATTATGAAGAGAATTATTTGTATCACCTGCGGAAGAGTTAGAACACGATGGAGCATTTGCTAAATTGGATACCACAGTAGTTGTGATAGTAGAATCAATAGTGTCCTTATCAACATTTAAAGGCAAACTAACACTCGTTTTCACATTTTCTGTCCTAACTTTAGGCATCCATTTATATCCGGGAGGACATTGATTAGCAAACCACCATTTCCAAGACTTACTGGCAGACTCATATAATTCCTTAATTTTGCTTCTAGGATTCTTAGTGGTGGAGTCTGATGCATTACTTTTCTTAGTGGTGGTTGCACCAGAATGGTTCACTTTGCGTTTGGGTTTACTAGCTCTAATAGGCATTGCAACTTGCTTCTTAGTTCTAGTATCTACGCCTTTGACATTTTTCATAGCACACATAGAATGATTAGCATTAGCACACTTGCCACATTTGACACAAACAAATTTCACATTCATAGCATTCAAAATTGAATCATTCAAATCGTCATGACACGCGATTACAGACGTTTTATTCTTAGAAACATTGAAAATCCTACGGTGTTCTTCTACTTGCTTCATCTTCCCTTGATTCTTGTGTTTCCAGACCTTATCATTCTCTTGAGTGCTCTTAAGCTGAGGCCGGCTAACACTAGTAGTGGAGACTATTCCTGTAGTAGAAGACACATGAATATTAGTGTTTCTAGAAGTCTGAGGCGAGTGAGAATCTTTGTTTGTGGGCTTAGTGGACATTCTATACATCCCTGGTTTAATGACATTATTATGCCTAACGCTTGGTGCTATAGGATTCCTTATGGGTTGAGCTTGTGGTAACCTTTCCTTTCCATCCATCTTGGGGGCAAACACAGGTTTTGCAAACGAGGAATTAGATAAAGCAGATGGTTTTCCCAAGATAGAGGATCTATTCTCTTTAGAGGCATTGGGTTGTCTAACAACATTTTTCTTAATGCTAGGTGCCATAATTTTCCCACCCATTTTAGCAATGAGTTTCTGTAACTCTGCTATCGCTCTGTCCCTGTCTTGTAATTGAGCTTTCAACTCTTTAATTTCCAAATTCTGTTCATTCATTTCTCGAAATGTTTGGGAAAGTTTTTCTTGCAATTTATTATCATGTGGAAAACGACCAACGTCTTTTTGCAAAGCAAGTTCAAGTGAATGACAATGTTTTTGAAGGAAATCAGTTTTGTGTTGAAGTAACTCAAAAGCTTTTTTGTCAACATTTTCTTTCCGTTTCGAAAGCTCAATTTCAAGACGTTCACATTCTTTGAGCTTATCAAGATATTGGCATGCAACTTCAGAATATTCATCAATATCAGCACAAGATGTAAAATAAGCACACATAATATCTTTAGAAACGCATTCTTGCAAGAGTAAATCATATTCATCAGAAAAAACGGACTTGTCCATTTGAAGATCATCAATTGCTTTCTCAAGAGACTCAACATATTGTAAATCATCAAACATTTCAGACCGAATTAAGCTTTCGAATTTAAGAACATTTTCTTTTAGTGTGGCCGCGTTCGGTATTAAGATTTGTTTGACAAGCACAGTTATGTCTTGAGGAATTGGTTTCTTCCACTCGTCATTTTGTCGTTGTTTCCAATCATTATCAATAATGGACTTAATGTTATCTATGTAATGAGTAAGAAACCCAAGTATCTGCCTACTCTTGCTTTTAGAAGCATCTAGGGGCAAGTAGTTGATGAACTTAGAAACGTTTGTTTTCTTAGTGGCAAACGCTTTCTTCCATTGAATTCTCTTTTCCCTGCATTCTAAAAATACTTCCTCACGAGATTTCTGAGTTTGTTTGTGGAACAGACCATAAAGACTATTCTCATAAGCATAATTATATGGTTTCACAAACTCCTTATTAACTGATGGTTGACTATCAGCATCCCAAAGGGCAGTCTCTTCACTATTGGCACTTAGAGGCATGCAATCAAGATCTGTCCTTTCAGTCTCATCAAGATAAAGATGCGGGTTCGCAGCTTGTGCTTTTGCAAGGTACTCAGGACTTGCAAAGCTAGCTTGACCCTTAAACATCGATGGAGGTGCTAGCATTCTTACAGATTGAATAGAATCATGCGTTTTATAAACAACGTTCTTCAAAAAGTCGACTTGTGCTTCTAGTTTCGTAACTTTTTCGGTTTCTTTATCATATCTACTTTTGAAGTCTTGTTTTAACGCATCTACCTCTTGTTTCTTATCCTCTAGAATTTTAGCAGAATCAGTAGTGGTCATAGAGAGCTTTTGTTCAAGTTCATTAACTTTGGTATTGGCAAGGTACGTTTTTTGACGTTCATCCATTAAGAAAACATTATATTGACGCTTCTCTTTAGCTAATAACTCAAGAGTGGTATTATATTTGTTTTCAAAATCGTCCTTTTGACTTTTTAACGCACTTCCCTTGTACCCCTCAAGCTCTTTGATTTCCTGAAGGAGCTCATCTCTATAGCTTTCAGTCATCTCAGTAGATTTGATAAGAGCAGCTTTGCATTCTTCAAAACTTTGAGTGAGCGTAGCGTTTGCCTTCTTTAATTGCTTTTGACTCTTTTTATTTTCAGTGACATCTTTTTGTAAAGTAGCAATTAAATTAGCAAGCGCAATACGTTCCTCTTCATCATATTCATTTGCATGTTGATCATCCTCAGACTCATTATTGCACATGTCTGATGAATCGGGTGTGGTATTACTATCAACCGTTTCCATTATACACGTGTCATTAATGGCATTGGGTAGATCACTATGCTCAGGAATATCACCAAACACATTATATTCATCAGTAGTGTGTACCTTATCGATTGGCTCAGTGTCAAAGATAGGACCATTGTCATCTTCAGTGACTTTGAGAACTTCTTCAACATGTGCCATGTACGAGTAATGTGCTTCTAATTCCTGGTCGGAGGCTTCATCATCAGTGTCATCAAGCATAGCTCCTTCCTCAGCTGACAGTTTGACCCCTGCTTCCATCTTCTTGCATAGCAGCATCTTTTCCTTATGGTAGCTAGAGTCCCTAACCCGTTTCGGCTTCCTACATTCCTTTGCCATATGCCCATAACCTTGGCAATTATAACACTGAATCCCACTTTGTTGAACCACTTGAGTTCCAACAGTTTCCCTATTCCCAGTAGCAGCAGCAATCCTCTGAGTATCATACTTTGCAGTTTGTCGATCATATCTTGCAGAACCCTCAACATGCGTTGGATTATGTCGATCATACCTAGAAGGACTTTCACCACGTCGACGTGTGTCATACCTTGGAGGACTCTCAACATATCGGTTCTTTGTGTTAGATGATGTGCGAAGATTGTTGTTGGTGGGTTTGTAGATTTTCTTGTAAGTCTTCATTATGTAAGCAATTTGTTGTTTCATCTCTCGGTTATTTTGAGCTTGGTCTTCATCACTATCTTCAGATGAGGATTCAGATGGTGGTGATGGTGCTCTTGGCGCTTTACCTCGAGATTTTGTGGAAGATGAAGACTTAGATGATGTGGAATATCGTGGTGAGGATGATGGGCTAGAGTATGGCTTAGGAGTACGAGATCGATGATCTTGGACATTTTGAGTGGTAGTCAATAAAGCAAGTGGATTAGCCGTCTTTGCAACTCGTTCAGCTCGAATCTCATTTGCTTCATGCTGAAATTGTTTCAAGATATCAAAGAGAGTGTGATAGTTTACCTTGTCTAACTGCTTCTGTTGTTTCACCAAAGTGACAAAACGTGTCCACTCTGGTTGGAGTTGTTGTAGAAATTGCACATTGACTTGCATGGTGGAGACTTCCAAGTTGTTTCTTGTCATATCATTCATCATCTTGTAAAATCTTGAATAATAGGACTCAATTGATTCTCCATCCAATGCAGTAAACTTACCAAAGTTCCAAAACAAGTTTGTTTTGACATCTTGCTTGTTGAGAGACTCTCCTTGTTGCAAGCGTTCAATGGCCGTCCACATTTCTTGTGCTGTAGGACATGCATCGACTGTGGAATAAATATCATCTCCAATTCCACTTAGGATCATATAGATCGCTTCTTTTTCTGCATCATGCCAAGCACGTTTCTCGGGTGTAAGGTCAGATAAAGTTTCCTTTTTCTTTGTTGCAGGTACTTCTGGACATGTGTCTGTGGCTGGTGTATAAGGAACATCAATTTCAGAAAAAACATATGGGCCATTGTTAATACATTGTCTCAAGGCATCACCATTAGGTCTTGTATCAAGATAGCGAAGAAAGCGTGATTGCCATTGAGCATATCGACCAGCCACGAGCATTGGTGGTCTCTCTTTATTACCCGCGACCATGATGTTGTTGTTCGTCACACGATATTCTGCAGTAGAATCCATCTCAATATTCTCTGAAATGATGAAGTGAATATGGATCTTAAGTAGATTTGTTGTGATTGTTGTTGTGGTTTAAATTCCGAAAATTGCAATTTTTCTCCAGGCCGACAATAAATTCTCCAGTCCGACAAAAACGGTAGTCCAAAAATTTTGT
The DNA here is from genome assembly GCA_025667525.1 of Glebionis coronaria. Lineage (NCBI taxonomy): Eukaryota > Viridiplantae > Streptophyta > Magnoliopsida > Asterales > Asteraceae > Glebionis > Glebionis coronaria. The sequence continues at coordinate 255,154 of JANFOE010001406.1, forward strand.
AATCGCCAAAATTTGAAATCGAGCAAGAAATGTCCTAAAACTAGTATGGAAAAAATTTGAATTTACTTGACGAAAAAAATTTTAATTCTTTTTTTTTTTTTTTTTTTTTTTTTTTTCTGATCTTCGTGGAAACGATATTCTGAAACTAGTCTAGATGGTGGCTAAGTCTAAAAATTACTCAAACAAAATTTAGCGAAAACATGTCATCGGAATATCCATCGGAATGTGCCATCGGAATACCCATCGGAATGTTTCTTAGATCGGAATGTCCTTTAGATCACAATGTGCACCTGTCGGAATCCTCCAGATCGGAATGTCCAGATCGCAATGTGTACCTATCGAAATCCCAGATCGGAATGTTCAGATCGCAATGTGTACCTATCGAAATCCCAGATCGGAATGTGGCTGTCGCAATGTGGGCAGAGTAACGTTTCAAGATTTGCCTTAAAATCCGTCGCAATCCAGATCGCAATAATGATCGGAATGTGCAGATCGGAATAAGGGGCTATCGCAACTGATCGCAAAGTAAAACCCTAGGGTTATTGCGATCGAAATCGTACTCTCCTTTCCTAAATTCAAGCTGTCGCAATAATGGTGCTTTTTCTTCCAACTTTTTAGGCAACGGTTTTTGGCAACTTTTAGGCAACAAATTAGCAACTTTTAGGCAACAAATTCGTGATTTTTACCAAACCAAAACAACCAAATCTCTACAACAAGTATATAGATGATTTGTAGCAAGATAAAGAACACGAAAACCACAAAAAAAATTTGAATTCGAGTTGATTTATGGAAGAAATCACACGAATCAGATATAAGAAGAACAACCAATAACAAATCTACCCCGTGGCGATTGATACCAATTGTTGTCCCTAATATATGATGTTATATAATCACGGATTAAAGAAAGAAAGGAAGATATGAGAAGAATTCTAGAGAGAGAAAGTAGTGAGAGAAAGTGAGAGAGAAAAATGGTTGGAACTAGGTGAATGTTAGATTAAGGAATGAGAATACAAATGAACCAACCACCCTCCTAACATGCTAGGAGGGTAGTATATATAGTCCACCCACATGCGGGCTTTAATGGACTATATATTGGGCCGGGCTTGTATTTTGGACTTTAATTAGTTTAAATCCAAGCCCGTGAATCACGACTAAATAACTACTTATTACAACGTTCTAATAAATAATACAATAGAAACCTATGACCGAGCATTCTTGTTTGACTCAATATTTTGAGGCTAACACGATATGTTTGTTCATACTACACTCACTATATCTCCACGTATCACGTTCAAAATTTTTCACGTATCACGTTCAAAATTCTTCACGTACTACGTTTCTATATTTTGTGCGCATCGTTGCTAGTTATCAGTTAGGTTAGATTATTTTGTATCGTCACGTTTCAGTTACCCTTGCACGTTAACTCTTATTTCCTCGATCGAATTCAGGGGATTTATCTTATGTAGATGACAATGAACTTCGCGTGTTTTCAAGTCAAGGTTAGGCGGACCAAGATTCATCAATTGTGTCAAGATCATATGAAGGAACCGTTCCAAGAGGGAAGCCACTTGGAAACGGGCAGGTTCATCCGAACTTCTTATCCGTTTTCTTTTATCAGTTAGATATGTCCTTTCAGTCACGTCACGTTTCATGTTCTTTCAAGACATGTCACGTTCCACGTTCCTTCTACCATGTCACCTGCACGTTCATTTATCTTACATACCCTCTCAGTTTGATTCGGGTATGTTTCTCTTTCAATTACGTTATCTATAATTCGGGGACGAATTATTTTTTTTAGGGGGGAAGAGTTGTAAAACCCGCATGCTTTTACCGTGAATAGTACCCTTAAGATCGTACGTACATGATTAGAACTTTCCTTTTTAGCACGTTTACGTTTCACGTACAAGATTTAGTAGTATTACGTACGTGTTATAACACGATAAGTATTTATTACGTATGAACAAACGATAATTATTCCAATAATAATTATAATCATGAACATACGAACATGAAATCATGAACGTAATTTAATCACAAACTAATATTACGTATGTATATATATTTATTACGAACACAAATAAATATATTAAGTCACGATCGATAACTAATTAAAACACGTAAAACACGAACACGAGAACACACTTATTAATTAGACACGGAAAACATTCGGGTTACCCCATGTGGGTCCCATTACCCACGACTAGAAGGAAAGAAAAGGGCCTAGCCCATTATTTTTATTGAACATGTAAAAATAGGAAAAACATTGTTAATGCAAGTGATGCCTAAAAACATTATTAGTGTTAACTAATCTTTCTTAGTTTTGATCACAACAAACTATACAACTCATTTAGTGTAAAACATAAAACGAATTATTTAACTAACACTATCATCAAGGTAATAATCATATCACTAATCTTTCTTAATCATACTTAGTGATCATCAAAATGATTATCCTTAAAACTCACTTTTGTTAATATGACAAAAGACTTTTTAATAAACTTTCTTTTTTAGAAAATGTTTTATTAAAATGGAAAATGTAAATTTGAATAAAGCATATTCATATGCTATTAGAATATCCTTTGAAGGCTTAAAATACCTCAGATATTCCTACCCCACTAAAAGACAAAAAACGGAGCGTAGTCTACGGGCGGAACCTTAAGTAGCTAGACGGTTCCCTAGCGATAAGGAACCGCCGGGCTAGATAAGGTACCGCACCCAGATAGCCGTTGTACATTGTTGGAAATACATTTTACGTATATAGAAAGTCTCGGTCACTCCAACAATGTAGTTATAGGCTCGTAGTAATGTTAAGTCTCATTTATTAAATAGCCCGACCCATGAGCATGTTCATGGGCTGGAAGCCCAAGTCCATTAAGGACTTGGGGTATTTAAACCTCTTTCCACCATGGAAAGAGGTGTTGGTTGTTTATTTCTTTCATTTCAATTTACAAGTTTCTTTCACTTCTCTCTCTAACTTTCTCTCTCTAGAAAAACATCAACCCCCTTGTTTCACAAAGATTATCATTGTTCTACAATTGGTATCAAGAGCATGGGATGAGATATAGTTTTCTTTTTGTGTTGCGTATTGTTTTCTAAACATATCGTAGAGTGTTGTTTTGTTTTTGCCGAAATCTTCAAATTTTTTTTGTGTTTGATCGAAGTTTAAAGTAGTGTAACATAGGGATTCGTGTTTAATGTGTTCTTGGTATCTTGGTTTTCGTTAAAACATCATCTTTCTTGGATCAAAAGTGCAAAAAAGTCTTGTGTTCTTCATTCTGAAATTCAAGCATAAATCTCCATAGGAAAGTACAAGTGAAAAGTGGGCTTCCATCGCAATAACCATCACCATCAGAAAGGGTTTGGTTCTACATTGCGATACTTGGATTTCATTACTTATTCCGATCTGGACATTCTGATCGTACTTTGCGATCTGGGATTCCGACGGGTATAAGGAAGGTTTTTAAGTCGTTACGCTGCTTAAATTTTGTCAGCTACTTTGCGATCTGAGCATTCCGATCTGCATCATTCCGATAGGCTTTGCGATCTGAGCATTCCGATAGACTTTGCGATCTGAGCATTTCGACAGCTTTGCATTGCGATCTAGGCATTCCGATACCATCATCATTCCGACAAGGTTACATTGCGATCTGAGCATTACGATCTGAATCATTCCGACAAGCACTTTGCGATCTGAATCATTTCGATAGCTTTGCATTACGATCTAAGCATTCCGATAGTAAGATATTCCGATCTGGGTATTCCGACAGAAAGAACATTTCGATAGAACTTGTTTTTAGATACTTAGTGGATTTTCTTCTATTTGGCATTTAATTTGGTAATTTGGAAAATTTCAAAAGCAAACACAACAACAAGATAACAACATCTTTTAGTTAAAAACATAAAAAACTCATAACCTTATTTCATTGTTTGATCATCTTTGATAATCTTTTTTCAAGGGATCACAAAATGAATTCACATTCATTTATGCCAACTATGACTTCACTCACCGATATATCGATCATTTCGGGTACCGATACTCGCCCGCCTTTTCTCATCAAAGATCTATTTGAAGCATGGCAAGGCCGTATGAGAACATATATCATGGGCAAACCACATGGTCGACTTATGCTTCAATCAATTGATAAAGGACCATTAGATTGGGGAGAGGTTACCGTCAACAATGTGACAAGACCAAGGGAGTATCATGAGTTAACCGATGCCAATAAAATTATTGCAGATGCCGATGAAAGGGTTGTTCAGACAATTCTTCAAGCCCTTCCACCCGATATCTTTCGAATGGTGAGTGAACATACAGTAGCAAAGATCTTTGGGATCGACTTGCGGTTTTGCTACAAGTGATATCTCTCACTAAGCAAGAACGAGAGTGTCAATTGTATGATTTGTTTGATAGGTTCACATACCTTCCAGGGAGACACTTCATGATTTTTATTGGCGTTTTACCACTTTGATGAATGACATGAATGTCTATAATCTAAGGATTGAACAGTTTCAGTTAAACACCAAGTTTTTTAACACACTACCCCCTGAATGGAGTCAATATGTGACTGATGTCAAAATGATTCGTGATCTACACAAGTCCAATTTAGATCAACTCTATGCTTTCTTACAACAACATGAGAAGCATGTGATCCAAAACCGAATTTCTCAAGGACATTATCATGAACCAATGGAATTATTGGCAAACCATCCCACACTGTCATACCACAACTCTCAGCTTGCTTTAGGACACAAATCTTCATATCAACCTGTGTATCAAACACCAAGATTTCCACAGTACTCGATTCTGCCACCGCCGCCAACATCTTATCACCAACCAGCAACATCATCATCACAAGGAGATTCACACCCATTACCTTATGCTTCACACCAGTATTCACCGTATCAACCTCCTACCAACCTTGCTAGTACCTATCCACAACTGGAGGCTCCTCAACCTCATTACTCACAACAAGTCAGTGCTCCAACCAATCAGACTGTAGCTCAAGCAGCACCAGCTTTCTACTATGAAGATGACATCCCTGTCCCTGAATTTAGACAAGGAGATAGCCCTACTGAAATCCTTGCTCTGATGTCTGCTCATTTAAGTCAAACATTAAACAAACGAGGTTACCGAGCTCCAGCAACAACTAACAATCAGTTAAGGAACTCGTCTAACTCTCGTCAACAGGCAACAATTCAGGACGGAAGAGTCATGGTGCAACCACTTCAAGTGAGATCGAATTCGTCTACTGCTGGTGCACGTTCATCCACTACTTCTACTACAAGGGCAAACAACACTGGTAAAATTAAGGTGGTTATTTGCTACAACTGCAAAGGGGAAGGGCACATGGCCCGAGAATGCAAGCAGCCTAAGAGGAGAAGGGACGACACATGTTTTAAGGAGAAGATTTACCTGGTGAATGCTCAAGCCCAAGGCCGTGAGCTTGATGCAAAAGAATTGGCATTCCTTGTAGATCCGGGAGTAGCGGAAACTGATGGTCTCACAATAGTCATCACCAACAATGTTGCATATCAATGTGATTATTTGGATGCATATGACTCTGATTGTGATGATCTTAACATCGCCAAAGCAGCTCTTATGGCAAACCTTTCACTATATGGAGCTGATACCATTTCTGAGGTACCAAATACTGCTACAGATACTCGTATTGTACCTTATCAAGTTGAGCAAATGTCTGAGTATTCAGACTTTGATTGAACCACAACCAGGAGCTCTTACGACTATCAATTCGTCTGCTCAACCTGATTTGGTTAGGGTCTCGGCATATTTGCTTAGCAGAATGAATAGTACGATCCTTGAAACCATGAATGCTAATCAGACTTTATTGTCTGAGCTTGCTTTGCATAAGGACAAGGTTAAAACCTTGGAAATGACTCTTGTGTCCACTACCTTAACCAATCCTGAATTTGATAGGTTTAGGAAAGTTCAAATGGACAATCTGCTAGAAATTGAGAGTTTAATAGCAAATCTTTCGAATGAACTTAAAGAAAAAGAGTCAGTCGTTACTAATTTTCAACAAGTTCAAACGGATTTTGAAATTCTTGAGTCCAAACAGCTTGAATTGGAAATTAAGACGTCTGAAAGAATAAAAGAAACGGAAATTAAGCTTTTAAAACAATATGCTGCTTCACATCTAGTACACTTGTTTCATGCATCATTTAAAGAGTTCAATCTATCGCGTCTTATAGACTTACCACCTAACCCGGGGTATGCAAAGCAAGCGCTTAACCACAACCCACGACTTTATGATGCAACAAAGTTAGGATTGGTATTAGATCTGATAGTGTTCTCAAGTGATTCTATGACACCATATGATGAAAAGCAGTTAAAATTACTTTCTACATATCATGAATATGATTATGCTCAAATGAATGCACAAAATGCCACAATAGATCTTAGAATTCGTTTTAATATGAAAAAGAGAACTCTCCAAACATCCACTTTCTTGCCGACTAGAGAATCCCTTAGTATAATTCCTACACTTGTCAACTCGGACAAACCAAAGGAAATTCCTAAGAATCTTCCACCGGTTAGTACGGTAAAGCTCAGCTTGGAAGAGATTGGGCAATACCTTACCGATTTTGACAAGATCATGACTTCAACGGCTCAAACCGCTGGAGAATGGGCGTTCGAACACATGAAAACAGTGTTTGAGAAAGAGATCGTTCCGTTTGTGGACCATATTAAACAAGGAGTCTATGATCTAGCGTGTAATTTAAGTTTTGAAATTGGTGAAGTTCAAAAAGTTTTCAATAAAATGGATGATGCTTATGAACAACACTTAATTGAAAAAGAAAAGATTTTATCAGAATATGACCGCTTTTTAGAACATATGGTGTCTCTCGAAGTGATGCAAGTTGTTACTGTTAAATATACTCATGAAATTTCATCTACTGTGAATATTTGTGATGATGTGCATGAATCTGTGAATACTGTTGAACATGTGAATACTGTAGAAAATCATTCTTGTCATGAATCCAACGCAGAATTTTTAAAGCTTCAAGATTCGTATAATACACTCTCAAAAAGTTTTAACGAGCTTCAACAACATTCTATATCTCTTGAAATTGAGAATCAGTCTAAAAATGAAACTCTTTCAAAACTAAATGATGGTGGAAACTCCGTTGAGACAAGTGACAAGATGATTCAGATGGTTCAGAATTTAGAAGAAGAGATGATGAGAATTAAGAGAGAACTACTAGAAACAAAAACGGAACTAGAGGCTGCAGAGACTAAGAATCATGTCCTAGAAAATAGAATTAATTCTATACTAGGAGAGCGTGAACAAGTAAGGCAGGGAGACTCACAAATTTCTGGTTCAATATAAGAAAACCTCGCGTTTAATGCAACAGAGCAAAAGTCTTTAATTGACAAACTGAACAAGAAATGTGAGGAAACCTCTGACCTAAAAATTTAGCTCATAGACAAAAACATGGTTCTAGCAGAATTAAAGGAGACACTTCAACTCAAAGGACGAGAAAATGTTGATAATCCAGCTACTGTCTCTGCCTCGACCTCTAGTGCTCCCAAACCTAACCCACGTGTGCTATATCGGGATCTTAAATTTAAGAAGAGTCCCACTAAGTTTGCCACGTATATGAAAAATGCCTTAGAACATGCTGATCTAGCTAGAGAGATTGTTGATGAAATGCGTGAACGTGATCCCACAAGTCATAGTGTATATGAGCTTTTATTATATTTGGATCGCGTTCAGGATTGTTTAGCAAACTTAGAGTATATTGGGCAACTGATATCTATACCATCTAAACAACAAACCACCATTGCCATTACTCCATTCAATAAGACCCCAGGAGCTAAGCCAGTTTTAAACACACCCATCAAGGCTAAGTCAAAATCTGTAACTAATGTTCCCTTGACTTCTACAGGAGTAACTGTGTCCACTAAGGCTAAAGGATCTCAAGACAAGAAAGATAGGATCAAGCCTTCCACTAATAGGAATGAGAAGAAGAAAGTAGAAGTGCACCCTAGGAACGTTATTTCAATTTTAAATAAAAAGAATCATGTAGCTAAGACAAAAGGTTCTCTTTATGAGTGGAAACCTAAGCAAAATGTGAATTCTAATGCGAAATGTTGGAATTGTAATGAATGCATGTTTTCTCAGCGTCATGATTTATGCCTTGTTGATCACGTGAATGAAATGTATGCTATTAAGAACAATCTTGAATGGATTCCAACAGGGAAGAAATTTACCCAAGTTGGGTGGCAATGGAAACCCACTGGTAGGACCTTTCCTGCAAATGGAACTAAGTGCCCTTTAACTAGGATCACATCCACGGAAGTTAGGTCTAAGCGTCCTTTAAATAGGAACACTAGCACTAAGAAATGGAAAAAGAGCCCTTTAACTAGGTCTGCCCCCACTATTGTGCCTACCAGTGGTAATGTCCCCAGTCAAAAAGTACCTCAGAATACGAGACAACTAGAATCTAAGCCAACCATTAGTAAGAAAATATGGAAACCTAAAGTTTCGTCTGATACCAAATCTAAGATAATTGTATCTGTACCTGCTAACTCAGAAGAACAATTAGAATCCGATACATCGTCTGTGTTTGGTAATATTTTCAGGTCGTCCAAATTATTCTTTGGTATTTGGACTCGGGGTACTCCAAACATATGACTGGAGACCGCTCGATGCTCAGAAATTTCGTCAGCAAGTTTCTAGGAACGGTTAAATTTGGCAACGACCATATTGCAAAGATTATGGGTTATGGTGAATACCAAATTGGGAATGTCACGATTTCAAGGGTTTATTATGTGGAGGGACTTGGTCACAATCTATTCTCAGTAGGACAATTCTACGATTCAAACCTTGAAGTGGCCTTTCGACAACATACTTGCTTCATTCGCGATCTTGCAGGAACTGATTTGTTAAAGGGTTCTCGAGGGGATAATCTCTATACTTTGTCTATTCAAAACATGATGGCCGCCTCTCCTGTTTTCCTACTCTCCAAAGCATCTAAGACCATGGTTGTGGCATCGACGGTTATCTCATCTTAAATTTGATGCTATTAACCATTTGGCTAGAAACGAACTTGTTCGTGGTCTTCCAAAACTTAAGTTCGACAAGGATCATTTATGTTCCGCGTGTTCATTGGGGAAAAGCACCAAGAAATCTTACAAACCTAAAGCAGAAGACACCAACCAAGAACCACTGTATCTTTTGCACATGGATCTTTGCGGGCCAATGCGTACAGCTAGTGTGAGTGGTAGAAAATACATCCTCGTTATAGTGGATGATTTCTCAAGGTTTACATGGGTAAAGTTTTTAGCATCCAAGGATCAAGCACCAGAGTATATCATTACTTTCTTAAAGATGATCCAAGTACGTCATAATGCTACTGTTCGCCGCATTTGGACTGATAACGACACTGAGTTCGTTAATCAGACTCTTCGAAATTATTATGAAAAGGTTGGTATTTCTCATGAAACATCTGTGGCTCGCACTCCACAACAAAATGGTGTCGTTGAAAGACGTAACCGTACACTTACGGAAGCTGCTCGAACTATGTTGATTTATGCGAATGCTCCTTTATTCTTATGGGCTGAAGCAGTGGCAACCGCATGTTATACCCAAAACCGCTCCATCATTCGCAAACGTCATGGTAAAACTCCATATCAGCTACTTCATGGACGCAAACCCGATATTACATATCTTCATGTGTTTGGTGCACTTTGCTATCCAAATACAAATAGTGAGAATCTGGGAAAACTTCAACCGAAGGCTGATATTGGAATTTTCATTGGTTACTCGCCTGCAAAGAAAGCTTAACGAATTTATAACCGTCGTCTTGGCAAGATAGTAGAAACTTTGGATGTCGATTTTGATGAGCTGACAGCGATGGCTTCTAAGCAACACAGCTCTGAACCCGCATTACACGAGATGGGAACCGGTACAATTAGTTCCAGATTAATTCCCAACAATCCTACTTCTCCATCATTTATACCACCAACAAGGTCCAAGTGGGATAAGTTATTTCAACCTATGTTTGATGTATTCTTCGATCCACAGAGTAATGATTCTCCATCACCTGTAGCAGTAGCTCCGATTCCCGTAGTTGTTGCTCAAGATAATGGAAATCTATCCGAGGCATCTACTGTTTCTCTTGAACAAGATGTCCCATCCCCCACCAATTCTCAAACAACACCTGAATCATCACCCCACTCGTTCCTAATGATGTTGAAGAGGACCTATATGATCACGATTTGGAATATGCTCACTTACAAGAGCTTCCCTTCTTTGGTTCACATATACCTGAAGACCCTACCGGTGCATCTACCTCAGAGGAAGCTCCTGCAATCGTTTACTCCCGACCACCACGGATTGAAACCCACAACACTAAATGGACAAAGGATCACCCAATCCGCAATATTATTGGTGACATCGATCGACTAGTCTTAACACGCCATCAACTCCAAGAACATGCATTATATTGCTATTTTGATGCATTTCTTTTAGACACTGAACCTAAAAACTGGCAACAAGCCATGACCAAATCATCATGGATTGAAGTCATGCAAGAGGAACTTAATGAATTCCAACGTCTTGAAGTGTGGGAATTAGTTCCGTTACCCAGCAACGTTGAAATCTTGACATTGTTGTGGGTATACAAGGTTAAGCTCGATGAGTTAGGTAGTGTGCTGAAAAACAAAGCTAGATTGGTTGCTAGAGGTTACAAACAAGCTTTGGGTATCGATTTTGAAGAATCCTTTGCTCCTGTTGCACGATTGGAGGCAATTAGACTATTCCTTACTTATGCTACTCACATGAATATGGTCGTCTACCAAATGGATGTTAAGACGGCATTTCTCAATGGTGAATTAAGGGAAGATGTCTATGTAAGCCAGCTGAATGGATTCGTCAATTCAGAGTATCCTAATCACGTGTACAAGCTCAAGAAGGCTCTTTACGGGTTGAAACAAGCTCAACGCGCGTGGTACGATCTCTTATCATCGTATCTCATCTCCAAAGGCTTCTCCAAAGGCAAAGTGGACCCAACATTATTCATTCTCAAGGAGGACAACGACATGATACTGGTACAAATTTATGTTGATGATATAATATTTGTTGCTACTAATCAACGTTTGTGTGACCTTTTTGAGAAAATTATATCCACACGCTTTAAGATGTCGATGTTGGGAAAAATTTCATTTTTCTTAGGGTTGCAAATTTCTCAGAATCCCAGAGGCATCTTCATTAATCAATACAAATTTGCTCTTGAATCCTTAAAGAAATATCACTTTGAAAACTGTGACCCTGTGGATACTCCAATGGTGGAGAGATCCAAGTTAGATGAAGATAAGGAAGGAATAGCTGTCGATCCTAAACTTTACCGTGGAATGATCAGCACCCTTCTCTATCTGACTGCTAGCAGGCCTGATTTGCAATTTGCTATAGGCATGTGTGCCCGGTATCAGGTCGGCCTACCGAAAAGCACTTACATGTTGTGAAAAGGATCTTTCGGTATCTAAAAGGAACACTTCATCGTGGTCTGTGGTATCCGAAGGATTCTTCTATTGCACTAATTTCATATGCAGATGCGGATTATGCCGGGTGTCAAGATACCAGACGTAGCACTTCTGGCAGTGTGCAACTTCATGGAGATAGACTTGTTAGTTGGGCATCAAAAAGTCAGAAAAGCGCTGCAATATCAAGTACTGAGGCTGAATACATTGCTATGTCTGGATGTTGTGCTCAAGTTCTTTGGATGAGGTCACAATTGACTGACTACGGTCTTGGATTCAACAAAATCCCGATGTACTGTGATAACAAAAGTGCAATCACTCTATGCTGCAACTACGTTCAACACTCTTGAGCAAAGCACATTGACATCCGCTACCACTTCATCAAGGAGCAAGTGGAAAATGTAGTGATCGAACTGTACTTCGTCAACACTGAGTATCAGCTGGTAGATATATTCACAAAGGCCTTAGATCAAACACGTATCGAGTTTTTGATCGAAAAGCTAGGCATGAAATCATTTTCACCAGCGACACATAAGGAGTTGGCAGAAGAATCTAAAGAATAGTAATGGTAAACTGTTCTTGAGTATCCTTTGATCATGATCTTGTATATTATCGTATATATTTAAACCATCAAAAGCAAAATATAAAAATAGAAAACATAGAAAATCCATAAAAAATACAAAACATAGAAAATCCATAAAAAATATAAAATCAAGAAAATCCAAAAATATTTTTTCGTTTTCAAATCGGGCATGTCTTTTAGTACGGTAATATTTACGGCTTTAGAAATGTTGATTAATATTGACACGGCGCCATAAATAGAGTCCGTATAAAAGTTGTACAAGTTTTAAAACATGCCCATTATGGCTTGTAGTTATTTCTGACTGCAACCTGCTTTTCGCATTAAAGTCACGTATTTCTTATGAAAACGTTGGCTCACAACGGGAATTAATTTTCTCAGGCAAGGTTTACTTGAAAACCTTGTAAGGGACTAAGTTTACTTTATAACTTGGTCTAACACAAATTTGTGTACGTTTCAGTGCACTTATTTTGTAAAAATAAGAGAAATCTTATTACCACCAGAATCGTTCTATAAAATCACTTAACCGGCAAATGTCCTCTTTAATAGTTGTGTCCTTAATATCTTTGACTACAGCTCTTTAAATAGAAAATGGGTCACGTATTAAAGGGGAGCAAATATTAACTCTTCGTGGAAACAAACTTGGTCGTTAAAAGGAATTATCAAAAAATATTAGCTATTCTTCTTCATCGGTTATGCTATGTGTGCCTTGTGTGATATAGAATCTTATGCATAGGTCTTTAACATTTTGGCGTTAAGTATTTGTGGTCGTGTTTGTGAGCGGGTTTATTAAGTTGATTCATTAACTTAACATTCTAAAACAGGGGGACCATTTTTGCACTTTTTGCAAAATGGTGGGTGCTTGACCAATTTGACCAAGTCAAAACCTTTCACCCCCCCTTTCCCCGTCCTTACTGAAAACACACAAACACATCTTCTTGCCGCCATTGTTAAGACCTTAAGCTCCAGTTGATTTTTTTTGATTCTTGACTAATCACTTGCTGCTGAAAATCTAGGTATTCTATCTTGTTTAAATTGCTCTCATTTAATCTGTTTCATCTCAACACATCAAAACAGTAACGTTAGATCATATCCAAGATTTAGGGTTTCATGTTTTTTTGCTATGAATATGGTATTTAAGTGGTGGGATTTGTTAAGGATGCATAGATACACATTGGTTTTGCCCAGAATCTCTTAAAACATTGCCTAAGTTCCAGATCGAGAAGTCAACGTTTGAGATCGAATCCCTGTCACGGATTTAGATGCACATTTCGATACCATCATTGTGATGCCTGTCATTGCGATGAGTCATTCCGATGACTCATTGCGATGGGCTATTGCGATGAGTCATTTCGATGGCTTATTGCGATGGCTCATTGCGATGTGTCATTGCGATGGTTCATTGCGATGGGCCTTTGCGATGGGCCATTCCGATGGCTCGTTGCGATGGCTTATTGCGATGGTCATTACGATGGCTCATTGCGATGGCGTATTGCGATGGCGCATTCCGATGTGTCATTGCGATGGCTTCGCACTAGGTATTGCGATGGGTAATATTGCGATGAATTGTCATTTATTGCGATAGACATAAATATTGCGATAGGATGTTATTTCATTAGGATTCCGATGCTTGATTCATTGCGATGGTTTGGTTAGGATTCTGATGGTTTGCTACATTGCGATGGAATTAGGTTTCTTATGATTATGCACTTGCCTTAGAATATCTAATGAGTTCGGCCTAGCTTGCACTATTTCCTCCTTAGGTTTAAGTACTTTAGGGCCATTTAAACGAACCAAGTGTTATTGAAACAAGTTAATTTTTATCTCATAAGAATACTTGAACGGTTTCTTATTACATAAGTTCATCTTATTTAATAAGTTGATTCCTATGTAAACAAAAGAGATACAAATTACTTAGTCAATGTCTTGTGTTTTGTTTCTAGGCCATGCAAGACAAAGCTTCATCTTTGTTCAAACCCACTATCGTTTGGGTTGAGGATAATCCTACAATTCCTGACGTAGTGGTTGAAACTAAACCAAAACCCACTGATGTTTTGGTTGAAATCAAACCTAAACCTACTGAGGTTTTGGTCATGACCACCAAGAAATCCAAATATTTTAAGAACTAATGCTAGGTCGGTATCTCTTTAGAATAAAAATGTCTTTGGCAGTTATGTCATTGCTAAATGTAAGGACCTTGTTCATCTGATGTATGTGTGAATGTTGTGGTAATAATTGTAATGATATTTTCCCTATGTTTCAACTTGGCATAGACTTAAGTCATCTACATATATGGTGTATATCATTTGTGATTATGTCATCAAAGCAGGAAAATGTCAATCACCGAGGAACAACAACGACTTCGTGATCTTGAACTTGTTTCGCTCAGTAATAGGCTTCCATATGCTGAGAACAACTCTCGATTACAGGATGATTTTGATCCGGCTCTACCAGCTTTCAAAATAGCCACGGATATCCTAGACATATCACCCATCAGAGACACACTCAGACGTACTGCATCTGTTCTCGAAGTCTACATGCATGAATTCTGGAACACTACATCTTTCTCCAAAAAGACTATCTCTTTTGAACTGAACAAAACACCAAGGGTACTCAACTTGAGCATTTTTAGGAAATTGTTTAAACTTCCTAGGTTGGCACAAGGAGAACAATTTGTGGCTAACCCAAATAATGATGAAATGCTTCGAGTCATTCGTGCCATGAATTAAGAGGGTGAAATCAACAACCTATCACAATTTAACACCTCACACATAGGGCAACCCTGGAAAGCACTTATCACCATCATCGTCAAGTGTCTGACTGGAAAAACTAGGGGCACCGATGCAATGAGACCACCACAGGCTCATTTATTTTGGGGATTGTATACTGCATCCAAAGTCGACTATGCACTTCTTCTCTGACAAGAATTTTGTTATCAATTTACTGGAACGAAGAAGAAATCCGTGCATCTTCCATTCCCGAGATTCACCAAGCTCATTATCTACCATTTTATGAAGAATGACCCAACCACTGACACTCGTGGGAATTTATTCTATCACACCAAAGATGATGATTATGTGATTCTCTCAATGAATGCAGACACTAATTCCACAAAGTATGCATTACTTCCTGCACTAGTACCCGACATAATGCTTAATGATGGAATCAAGGAGAGTGATAAATACCAAGAGATTCTTAAGGATATTGACGCACAATTTAAGCGTGCAAATTTACATCCTTCAGAGAAGCAAAAAGGTAAACGCAAGAAACGAGTTTCAAAGCGCCAATCAGCTGCTTCTAAAGATAAAGGCCCAGGAAAAATGCAAATTGTTGATGAAGATGATGAAAATGAGCTGATTCAAACTGAAGAAGAACAGAAAGAAGTACCACTCCGCATGCCTAAGAAAGCAAGGAAAGCTAAAGGCAAAGAGGCAAGTGTTGCTGCAAATGAACCTGCTCAACAACAAATTTCTGAAGCCAAAAGATTGTGTATTGTTCTTCAACAAAGCCGACAGGAAGCTTTTGGCGGATCAGGCTCAAGAGTATTTGAAGACTTAGCAGATTTTGGTAATCCTAATGGTGATACGGAATTTTTCGACGATCCTATTGAGGAAGATACTTATGAAGATGCTGCTAACTATCATCTTGAAAGTCGGGAACCAAGTGAAGAACGTGAGAGCAGTGCTGACACTGATACAAGTATGATGTACCGAGATGCCAATATCACCACATCTTTGCCAGAACCGACTCACATGGTACTAAATGAAGATGCTCATGCAAATTTCATACCAGACACGCAACTTCAAAGTAAGTCTACTTCAAACTCTGATGATGTTTTGAAATATCTCAATTTAGAAGGGGAAGGTGTTGAGGTCACAAATACTGATCCGTCAACAAATGAACAAATGGTGGATGTCCCTATAACTACTATTACATCGACCACCACTTCACTACTATCAACCCCAGTCATCAGTGAGGTCACAACCACCACCATCACACCCGTAATTGTTGAGCAACCAGTATCAACCACCACCATCACCACTGAATCTACACCGTCATCCACAGCTGAACAACCTGCATCAACCACCGTCCTAACCACTGTATCTACATCAACACCTATCCCGGTACAACCAGTATCATCCACGACCACCTTAACGGTTATGGTTACACCTCCACCAACAGAACCACAAGTATCATCCACATCAAATCCTTTCCTCACAGTCAATGATACGTTGATCCAGTCTCTTCAACAACAGCTAGAGGCTCAAGCTACACAAATAGCTACGTTGACTGAAAGGTTTGCCACTCCTCCCAAGGAATCGTAACCTGATGAGCCTACTCTTCAAAAACTAGCAGACAGAGTGTCAAAGCTTAAAGAACAACATAAATCATTTCTTAAAGAGAAGAAAACTCGGGATAAAGAAAATGTTGCGTTTCTCGGGTCAATTGACGAGCAGATGACCACGATCATTCGACGTGAAGTCAAGTCTTATGTTGACCAATAACTACCACATCTTGTCGGTAATGGTTTATCTACTCTTCAACCAATGACATTGCTACAGACACGTCTGCTAGATTTGGGAGCTCATAAGTCGAAATACAAACGCAAAGTTCTACAATATCTCAACAAAGCAATTGATGAAGAGAAACCTGCAGACACTACCGACTCTGAGTCTGACGATGAAAATGAGTTAGAAGAGGAAGATGACGAGGAAAACGGTGAAAAGGACGATGAGGATAAGGATAAGGAAGGAGATGAGGAGGAAGAAGAGGATGAACAAGGAAAGGATAAGAATGAAGATGAAGATGAGGACGAGGACGAGGATACAGATGATGATCAGGATGACGATGATGATAATGAAAAGGGTACTGAAGTCAACAAGGGTGATAAGAATGACGACACCGGTACAACTGCCGAAGAGACAAACAAGTATGACAATGATGATACGGCCATCGAGAGAGGTTTAGAGGACACTGTAGAAAAGGTTGCTGACACCACAGAAAAGACACTGGAGTCAATAGTATCAGAAACTCAGCAGGTTGCTACAGGTATATCTACTGCACCAGAATTCACAACTGATTCTCACATCGAATCTGTAGAATATATGCAAGCAGAAGAACCGACAGAGACGATGCTTGAAGAAGAACCTCACGATGATATACCAGTGATGCAAACTCAACCTTCAACATCATCTGCAGTTCAGCATGACGATGACATGGAAGTTGAAGATTTAAATGTTCCAGAACCAACATTTGCTGAATCCCTTATCATTGATGATACTGTACAAGAGAAACTTTGGCTAACAAACGCAGCACCACAGCATCCATTTGACACTGCAACTGAAATGGAAATGACTCAATTCCTCAACAACCCTATCGACTTCTCGTCTTTTCTAAGGTATTCTCATGGGAAACTGACGATGACCCCGGATCTGATCAAAATGGCAGCTGCAAATGTGGACTTCTTTGACACGTTAAAGATCAGCCATAATGAAGCAGAATATCACCTGAGTGAGCTTACAAAAGCAATGAGAGCGACAACTACAGGAATTCAGACTCCCGTGTTGCGACCTCTTACACCAACGGTCATCACCAGTTCTGCCACTATCCCATTAGAACATTTTGTCTCATACGATCTTGAATACCTTGAAAATGGAGCAAAGAAATATGCCTCGTCACTAACAATGCTCAAGGCTGTCAACTTGGAGAATGTTCCATGGATAGAGGATAAAATTCCTGAGTCAATATGGAGAAAGAAGTTGCTCAAGTTTTATGATACCTATGCTTCACTTGGCATATCTCACTAGAATAAAAAGAAGAAGTTAGCTTACAATCACTTCCATCATCCTAAGAGAGGTGATTCCATTGTCTCAGCTCACAGAATCAAAAGCATCCAAGGAGCAACCACTCAGACCATCTTCGGTTATGATTACTTAAATGTAATCATGTTCAAACGTACCGATGAGAAAGAATACCGCATTGACGAAAGTGATCTCCAGTACCTTCAACTTGAAGACATCGAAGATCTTTTGTTGCTATTGGCTCAAGAAAAAGTGGACCATCTATCACCTGACATTGTCATAGCCTTGAGTTTAAACTTTCGTCAATATGCCAGGAAAATAGTCATTCAAAACCGGGTGGAAGACTTTCAACTTGGAGTAGAAAGCTATCAGAAGAAGCTAAACCTGGAACGTCCCCATACGACTCCACTCAGTAATTTCCATAAGAACAAGAAGGTTTACATGCGGACTACCAAGCCGGAAGCAGGAATTTTTTATCCAAATGAGACTGGCGTCATGCAATATATGCGATTCTCAGAACTGCACAAATTCAGTGATGGAACGCTAAAGAATGTTCGAGATGATCTGTCGGTTCTCAATGCCAACTTACCTCTTCCGGCAGTCACATACACCTGGACAACCAAGTGCAGAAAGGGATCCTCATACGCAATCAGGAAGATTGAGGAAGTTCTAAGGAAGCGCCGGTTGCTACGAAGTATAGAATGATTCGTCGGTGGACGACCATATGGAGCTCACCATCGGCTCACGGAACGAACCAATTAATTTTGGTTCGTCTCATTACAGGTCAACTCCATATGTCTATAATTGTGAATATGTTATCTTTTTACTTTATCAGCTTTTGTGGCTTGTTGTAGTGTAAAAGTATGATATTTTTCAAGAATTTCTCTTGAGATTCTAGATCTTTCAAACAAATCATACTCAAGCACTACAACTTACCCTCATTAATTTGAGGGGGAGCATTAATATGTTCTTTTGCCAACATCTAATTTCATTCTATTACCCAAAGACCGGTTAATCCATTAATATCCAAAATATTGATGGTTAACATTTTGGAAAGGGGAGAAAATGGGATTAAGGAGACTTAATGATATTTGGCTAAAACAATGAAAAAGACTTAAAAGATAAACCAACTTAACATGTGTAATGCACAAGTTAAGGGGGAGCGTTTTTGATGATCAAAACACATAAGGCACAAAATCTTTGATTTTAATATCACAAGTGCTTTAAGTGATTTTCAAGGATTTTTCATGGTGACTATATCAACCCAAAACACACTTAACTCATGACGAATGTGGTGACAAAAGGGTGGTAGGTATAGGTATTAGTCCAATGATTCATCAGAACCGATGTAATCTTCCCAAGGACAACTCCTTAGATAGAACTAGAAGTCCTAGGAAAGATGGAGAATGAATGTGAACGTAGCTGAATGCCGACCAAGTACTTAAGCTAGCACTGGAACAATCACAACAAGGTGCTAGTTATGACGTATTGGTAATCATTGAACGGGTTGAAGAATGAAAAAGAATTGTAAAGATAAAGGGTGTAAAGAAAGAAGCCCTCCTTACAACTTTAGGCAGAAACCGGTTCAATACATATGCTATTGAGATCATTAGTTAATGATTCTCGATATTGAAGAAAGCCATCATGGACCCAGTAATGCAATGCACAACCCTCCCCAGCTAACTCAAATATCTCTCAAAAGGTATTTGTTTTAATCACACAGAGATCAACACGTTATCTATTGGTTTATTCACTCCGAATAGACTGATATTGAATAGGTGGCACTCCTCTCCAGCCATCGATCACTAAATCAAAAAGCACTATCGAGTCTAGAGCCACGAGATCATCAAAAGTCTCATTAGGACACTTTCCATTTATTCCTTGCTTCTTCCACACTGTGGAAAGTAAGAGATCTTTTATGAGTCCTACACAGTATTCTTGTAATATTGCCAGAACATCCGAGTGATACGCAAGTATTACAGTGAAGATGGAAATCCTGCTTGAGCCAACATCAAACAAGCTCATGGTAGGTGACACGTGCGGTTCTTTACGAACTAATCTTGTGACAACTGGAAAGAAACAATAGTTTAATTCTTAATTGAACTTAAACTCGTTCGAGGCCTCTACACATTATCGAATGATCTTGCCAGAACACTCAGAGTGACACTCTTTAGTGTTCACAGTGACGAGTGGAAATCCTTCTAGTGTTAACATCAAACAACACTTGGTAGGTGACAAGCAAGATTCAATTTGAATCAAGTTTGTGACAACTGGAAAGCAACGATGGTGAATATCTTAATTGAAATTCACTTGTTCCAGGTTTCATGAATTGACGGCTTCAATCATAAGGATTTTTAATCCAAATGATTCACTCTTTATGTTCGCAGTCAGCTTTGGACGGTCGAATAAAGAGAACGGGTTTACCCGCGAAATCCTGTCAGGAAGTTACTTAATTGAAACTATCTGTCACGGGTACGATATCTAATATCGTCCAACGGTCTTCACCGACCAGAGGTAAAACGCTACCGAATTAGAATAAAATGTCAAATCCATTTTATTCGTGTCGTTGCTGTGTACCTGTTGAAGACGGTGGCGTTGTTGTGTACCTGTTGAAGACGGTGGCGATGCTGTGTACCTGTTGAAGACGGGGGCGTTGCGGTGTACCTGTTGAAGATGTCCTCACATGCTTATTCCTTCTGCATCAAATACTCTTGAAAATTCAAGAAAGTATGACCTGAAAGTCTTCCGCTGTATAGACTCTGAAACTTTCAAGAATTCAACAAAGGATAAGTGTGTGGGACATGAAGTCACAAATAGGCGAACCTCACAAGAAAAATAAAGACTGCACGTGAAAGGCCAAAAGAACGTGTTCCAAGCAAAAGGCTGATATCATTCAACACATATTCACAAAAGAAAGAAAAAGAAAGAAAAGAAGACTACGAGCTCAAGAACAAGATCTAACATGTTAGATTAGGACTTTGTAAATTTGGAGTGACCTCCCTTTGGGGGAGATTGTTGGAAATACGTTTTACGTATATAGAAAGTCTCGGTCACTCCAACAATGTAGTTATAGGCTCGTAGTAATGTTAAGTCTCATTTATTAAATAGCCCGACCCATGAGCATGTTCATTGGCCGGAAGCCCAAGTCCATTAAGGACTTGAGGTATTTAAACCTCTTTCCACCATGGAAAGAGGTGTTGGTTGTTTATTTCTTTCATTTCAATATACAAGTTTCTTTCACATCTCTCTCTAACTTTCTCTCTCTAGAAAAACATCAACCCCCTTGTTTCACAAAGATTATCATTGTTCTACATACATTGTCTCCTTTAAATAGTGGATCAAATCTCATTTTCTAACAAGCCTCTTGGACGTTTTTCTCAGCCCCCTTTCTCTTTTCTATAGCATAATCATTAGTAAATGATCACTTAAAGTGTTAAGGATGTTTACATATGATTATCCTCTTGATCCCCTCCTTTACCTTGTCCAATGAGAAGATCACTCACTCACTAGTGTTGTGATAAAGATGAATCCATGAGCTAGTAACATTCATCATGATACCCTTTTTGTTTTATGTTAATCCATTGTATTTATGAATACTTGGACTAGTTGTGTTCATCCAAGTTATTTTTGAATACTTAGATTTGTTGTGTACATCCATTGCATATGTGTTTGCTTGGATTTATGTTGTGTAGATCCAAGCTACATGTGTGTACTTGGATATGTTTAGTTGAGTTGTAATAGATTGATTAGAAGTTTTCACTAAACTATAAAGTGATGTGGTTGTGTCTAGTAAGTTCTCACTTAACTTGAAAGTGATTAGTAGTTGTGTTGTGTGAAGTTCTCACTTAGCTTCAAAGTGAAGAGTCGTGAAGATTGGTTCTAGCTTTGGATTAGAACTCGACATATAGCCTTGTGTCATAAAATGGTGAAGTAGGCAACGCCGTGAAGATTGGTTCTACCTTGAGATTAGAACTCGACATCTAGCCTTGTGTCTTTAAATTGTGAAGTAGGCAACGTTGTGTAGATTGGTCCTAGCTAAATATTAGGTCTCGACATTTAGCTTAGTGTTAGAAAATAATGTAAGCGGCGATGTAAGGTTTTCTCCGCCAAGAAGGGAGCTTGTGGATATAGTGGAAATCTCGAGTAGGTGTACTCGAGGAGTGGAGTAGAAATGAGGATAGATCCTCGTTGTCGAACCACTATAAATCTTGGTGTCTTCCCACTATGTTGTCTCCTTCCATACTCTTTACTTATTTCATTATCATTACACTTACCTATTATCTTTACTAGTGCATTTGAATTGAACCTATTCATTATGCAACTTAGCTTCAAGCATAAGATAGTTTTGATACGAACCAAATTGAAAGTAATTTTAATTTGGTTGCCAATCGAAGAGAAACTATTCAACCCCCACCCCCTTCTAGTTTCTACAATTGGTATCAGAGCGATGGTCACTCAAGGTCCTTGAAGTATATTGTACTTTAAAACTTGGATCAATGCATTGTCTCCTCAAATTAGAAGGTCAAGTTGTACTAAAGTTTCTCTTTTGTCAAAACTATTTTGTTTTTGAAAAATAGGTCTTTTAATTGGTAATATTGCATCCCTCTTAGATTAGTAGTCTTTATGCATTTTAGATCTACTCTTGAAATGTATCCACTAGTTTGCATCTTACTTTGTGTAGGTACTCATGAAGATCAATCACTTAATTGGTTGTGGATTGAGTTACTTGCACTTGTAGAAGACTCATCTTCATTGATCTTTAACATCCTTGAATGATGATACCAAGATGATTGGGAATGATACTAGTCCTTGAAGACATAGTACTCATCATAGTCATTGTTGGGCATAGCATTGATTCCTTGATCGATTTCTCTTTGTGGCCAAGGTACGCTTTCGTTCTTGCACACGCCCTTTGATCATTCTTTTGATCATTACTTGACTATGTGCTTGTTCTTGGCATCCTTGCCTTGACATTTTTTTGCGGTTTGTGATTCTTTTCTTTTATCCTCTCAAACCTTCATTGCTTGGATACTTGACTCACTATGGTGATGTAGAGTGAGTTAGTAGTAGCTTAAAGTATCAAGCATGATTTCCATGGTTTGCACCCATACGGTTAGTAGGCCCTTTGTGGGAGAGAAAGTGAATTAATACCTTGCTCATATTTTGGTTTAGACTAAGACTATTATTGAAAGTGATCTTAGTCTATACATGAATAATTGCTTTGTGTTTATTCATTACCAAAGCCGTTTAACATTTCACCGAAAAGGCACGTCTTAAACCACTATATATGACACAAGTTCTTCGTCTCCATGATTTGAAGATTGACATTAATCCCTTGAGCATTGATCTTAGTCTTGATTCACTTCCCTTGACTTCTCTTCACTTTGCTATTTTGCTACGAGTAGTCGTTTGTCCGTTTCGATTCTTTTCGATCTGGATTCAACTCGTAATCCTTCATTAAAGCATATTGCCTAGTGTTATGATGATCCAATGTTATTCTAAAAGGTTTATGATATATTTTTAAGTATCTTAGAAAAACTTGGTTTTTAAAATTTGGCGAATTTCATTGATAAAAACCAGCCTCTGTAGGCGGTTCCTTATCTCTGGCGGCTCAAACCCACGGTTCTCTATCGATAAGGAACCGCGGGCAGTAAAGTTTGTCAGAGCACCAGTTTTAATAAAATAACCTTTTTCAAACCAAACCCTCTCTCTCCCAAAAACACACAGCCGTCGTTTTTCATCTTTTCCACCATTGTTGAAGCTTCAAAAACCTTCAATCAATCAAATTAATTGATTCTAAGTTGTGGGTTTCACTCATCCTTCATCAAACATCAATTAATCGTAAGTACTTTCTTTCAATTTCATCTATTTTGTTCTAGGGTTCATCCTTTCATAATTGGGGATTTTAAAATTGAAATTGAATTAGAACCTTAATAGGAATATTGGTTGACATGGTTACTTTACTGTGATTCCTTAGGTTCATATTCATTGAGATTTCACTAAAACCCACTTGTAGAACAAGTCCGAATTTTGACTAAATGTTTTTGGTTAAAATATGGAATTGAGATGAACCCACGAACAAATAGGTAGTTGCATTGTTAATGCTTACCTAAAAACATTGTTTTGAAAAACTAATGTTCTAGTCCATTGTTGATCCAACATAGGTCATATGTTCTTGGTTAATAATGGAATAGACACATTATGAACATGAGAATGTTATGGATTCAATCCTTTGTTTATCAAGAAATTGATATAACACATTCTCATATTTTTGAATTTTGATTTTATTTTTCATATGAGTGATTGGAGAAATATTTTCTTGTGTTTATTTAGGTACTAATCATGCCTTCACAATACCAAAAGGATCATCAACTCACTAGACAATACATGCCAAACCTTTCCCAAACCTATGCTTCCACTCAACTTCGAAACTCATTTTCATCCCTTTCTACTCGTTGTTTCCATGAGGGTAGGGTCATTGACGAGGGAATAACGGGTTATGACTATATCCAATCTATGTTTGAGCTTTCGGGGTTTGATTGCTTGCTCAACATAGAAGAAGATATTTACCCCTTGTTTCTTCTTGAATTCTTTAGCACCTACTCCATGCTTGAATACAATGGAGAAATCTTCATTCGATTCGTATTGAATGATCAATTGATTCAATACTCCGTCGAAAATTTTGGTGAAATTCTTGGTGTGCCATATGAAGGAACTTGTCGTTTTACGGATAAATGGAGACTTTATGCTCTCTTGGAATCCTACGATAAACCTCCAAATGACCTCACCGAAATTGATTTGGAGTTTATCCTTGACATCATTTCGAAAGAGCATGATGGAAACGTTGTGAGAAGCCTTCATTCAAATATGCGAAATGTGAATCGATATGAAGTGCTCTCTAGCAACCTTAAGGATTTTATGGTCCAATGGGCAAATATCCTTAGGGAGAATGTCTTTTGTCTTGGTGGAAACCGAGATCATATCCCGGCTTGTATGGTGCATATGTTGAGTTGTATCTTTACATCCACCAAGTACAATTTGGCATTCTATATCGCTCGACGAATAAATTATGCCCTTTCAAAGCCCAAAACAAACCTTCCCTATGCTATGCTTCTTACTCGCCTTTTCAAAAGGGTTTCTCATGACTTTCCCCACCTCGATCTTTCTCGCTTTCAACCGGTTCATCGGGTTATGTTGCCTATTCAAGAGGTATATGCAAGAAAGCCAAGAAGTGATCGAGGTTCGCGAAAATCCGATCATCAAGAGACGGATGATGAAGACACCTATATGCCAACAAGTGATGGTAATGGACTTGAAGACTTAGCTCCCCCACCTCATTACTCCTATAGTGAAGTCCCGGAAGATCTCAACATGGAGCATCTCTACCGTGAAAATCTTAGGACTAGAGGTGATTTGCATGAACATCGGGTTGAGTCAAGTAAGGGATTCAAGTACTTGAGGAATATGATCAAGGGATTGGGCAAGAAGAGAAGGTGAAAGCTTTGAAGTATTTTCAAAGAATACATGTTGGTAAACATGTAATGTTGAACAATTTTTTTTATTTTGGATGTGTATTAACTTATTCTACATGTTTGGATTACTATTTATTTTAATCCTAAATGTTGCTTATGCCATCATGTTTGTGATTTACATAGATTTGTGCATCCTTTATGATAGTTAGCTTCTTAGATTTGGGTCAGTAGTTAACTTTGGCTTGTGAATCCTTTGGTAAAAATCTGGGTTAACCAAAATTTGGGATGTGAAATTTTTGAATCACTTCTGGTCACGGTTCTATATCGACCAGCGGCTCCTTATCAATAAGGATCCGCCGGTCCTAGATAAGGAACCGCCGACCACTGTGTCCGACAGAATATTTTGCTTTACACTATTTTCTTCAATCTGTGTAAACATTACATGATTCTTTGCAAAAACCTGCACATTTCCTAAACTAGGTTACCTAAATTCATTATTCACCTAAAATGATTTTAACCCATTACTAGTTTGGATCATCCCCTCACCCATATAAACACACCTTGTTAGTCATGTTCTTCACACATCAAAACATCCTTCCCTAACCCTTAAACCACCCTTGTCAACCACGGTTTCTACAAAAACCTCAAACACTTCCAAAACCTCCACCCTAAGGAAAACAATTAAGATTAGGATTAAGGTACCCAAGCCTAACTCCCCACCCTTTCACACACCCAAAAATGAGATGGTTCCAATCCTCATTTCCTCATCACCTTCACCACCCCTTGCACCATGCAAGACAACCTCCACCCATGGTACTAACCACTCCATTGGTTCTACCTCCTCTTCATTCCACTTAAGAATGAATGATCTCTCTTCACCCTTCACTCCAAGTACACCCTTGGATGTGACTACACAACCCCAACCAATCCAAAGCATTCCTTTTGTGAATGACTCTGATGACACCTTGGTGACTTCACCATTTACCCCTCCAAACTCACCCATTTCACCAACCTTGGAGAAGATATCTCCGCACTCACCCATTTATCCTTTGGAGAACATACCTCCACACTCACCCATTTATCCTTGGAGAACATGCCTCCACACTCACCCACATCACCCTTGGAGAACATGCCTCCTCCACCTTCACCACACTCAAACATTCCAATTTTGGGTGTCCCACTTTCCCTCCTCTTGGGTGATCCTTACTATGGGTTTCAAGAGACTCATGGTCCTAATTATCCATGTTGCCTCTACAACCACTACATCATCCATAACCTTAGGATGGAAATGTTTGGACTACATAGGAGGTTAAAAGAGTTCTTGCTTACCTTGTTCTCTATGCCTCCTCCTAGGAGATGAATGATGAGTTTTCTTAATAAGTGTTTTTTCAACAAAACCATGCCAAAGAAGACTACTCATCTAGATTTAATGTTAAGCTAGCTTTGTATTAGTTAGTTGTTCTCTTCTTTTCATTTGTCATTGTACTTGCTTCCTTCATGAGTGTTTCATGAAGTTGATCTATGGATTTGTCTTTATGTGTTTCTATCCTTATGTGCACATTAATCAACTTTAATTTGAAATTAAAATTGAACCTAAATCTATCACAATCTCAAAAAACTTGACTAAAATTGGTTCAAAATGATATCTAAATATTTTGTCACCCTTTTTCAAGACATTCTTTGTGAATGTGTTGCTTTTATGCAACCATAGCATAAGTTAGTGCTAATAGAGGTAAAATTCCAAGATTTGTAACTTTTTGAAAAAGTCTTAGTTTTTCTCAAAACCCTGGAAAAACTTGGTTTTAAGTCCACTGCATGTGGCTCCTTAAAGTCGCGCGGTTCCTTAAGTGATAAGGAACCGCCGGTCCCTATAAGGTACCGCGGACAACAACTAGCTTTTGACTCGTTTTTGGTCAAATTTTTTTAAAAACAATAAACCCTATACCCTGCCAAGATTCCTTGTTTTCTCAATTTGGCTAAACATTCCTTGACACTTCACATTTTGTATTCAAATTCTTACCTTGATTTCATTCTACTTATACCCCAACCTTGAGATTTCATTCTCACACCTTCCCAACCTTGAGAATTCATTCTCACACATCTCCAACCTTGAGATTTCATTCTCACACCTTCCCAACCTTGATATTTCATTCTCACACCTTCACAATGCCTAACTCCTCCATTCATAACCTTGACATTTGTTTGTCACAACCCCACTCACCCAAAGCTTCCTCATCCAAGCTTTCAAAGAAACCGAAAATCTCGGTTCGACCTATTTGGATTAAGAAGAATGAACCATCTTCTTCCAAACTACCCAAAAACCCTACATTCTCTCCAATCAAGTATTGGAATGAGACTTATACCATTAACCCAATCACCGGAGCAAAAGAAATGTTCCCCCACCACCACAATCCTTCAACACCCCTCAACTCAATAACCTTTCAACCTTCCGAAACCTCACAAGGCATTGTGAAAAAATTTCCTACCCTATTACCCCACCACCACCAAACCCTAGGTTTGATGCCCTACCCCCATCAACCGATTTTATGTTGCATCATGGATCCTCGTGTGCTTGTATTCGATTTCAACAAATTGAACTTGCTCATGTATATGAGAAGTTAAATTTCCTTGAATTCCTCCTCACTCGAACTCCTCTCCAAGTTTTCATTCCGGTGGACAAAACTTCGAATGATGCATCGTCGTCTTATTTTTCCAACTAAAGGACTAACTACTCTTAGAGTTTTAAATACTTTAGTTGTTTTAGAGTCTTTTATATTTTTTTAAGCAATCTTGGAAAAATATCACTATTAAAATAGCTTATGCTTTGTGGTTTATTTTCCATATTTTTTTTTTGCTTTAGATACTCATATTGTGTGTATGATTATCCACCTTGTTGTGTCTTTTCTTTTATGTTACCTTTGTGTTGTTTGTGTGTTATTTCCTTAGTTCTCTTTTGAGTTGATCATGGTTAAATTTTTACAATTGCTTATGGGTGATTCCATCAATTCTAAACTTTAACCCCTTGACAAGTTTATCATCTTCATTGGATTGAAGTTTGATTTTGTCAATTACCTTTTTGGACATACTTAGCAAAATACTTGCTTCTAATTTGAGATTTCTTCTCTCTCCCTCTCAAGTTACTTAGTAGGTAGTGATCATATATACATTGGTGTTTCTTTTCTTTCTACTAACCTTTGTGTAGCATGTCACCTTAGCTCATATACTTGGTGCCCCAAGCAAGGAGAGCAACCACCAAGGGGGAGCTACTAGCAAAGTCCGGTTTCTTCAAAGACTTGTGCTAACCTTTTTGCTACGACAAAGGGGGAGAAATGATAGTGATAAACTCGTTAATAATTCGATATTTTGTGTTTCTACGTAAATGAGTTTATCGTTTGTCGTAATCAAAAAGGGGGAGATTGTTAACGCAAGTGATGCCTAAAAACATTGTTAGTGTTAACTAATCTTTCTTTGTTTTGATCACAACAAACTATACAACACATTTAGTGTAAAACATAAAACGAATTATTTAACTAACACTATCATCAAGGTAATAATCATATCACTGATCTTTCTTAATCATACTTAGTGATCATCAAAATGATTATCCTTAAATCTCACTTTTGTTAATATGACAAAAGACTTTTTAATAAACTTTCTTTTTTAGAAAATGTTTTATTGAAATGGACAATGTGAATTTGAAAATAGCATATTCCATATGCTATTAAAATATCCTTTGAAGGCTTAAAATACCTCAGATATTCCTACCCCACTAAAAGACAAAAAACGAAGCGTAGTCTACGAGCGGAACCTTAAGTAGCTAGGCGGTTCCCTAGCGATAAGGAACCACCGGGCTAGATAAGGTACCGCGCCCAAATAGCCGTTCTACATTGTCTCCTTTAAATAGTGGATCAAATCTCATATTCCAACAAGCCTCTTGGACGTTTTTCTCGGCCCCCTTTCTCTTTTCTATAACATAATCATTAGTAAATGATCACTTAAAGTTTTAAGGATGTTTACATATGATTATCCTCTTGATCCCCTCATTTACCTTGTCCAATGAGAAGATCACTCACTCACTAGTGTTGTGATAAAGATGAATCCATGAGCTAGTCATATCATCATGATACCCTTTTTGTTTTATGTTAATCCATTATATTTATGAATACTTGGACTAGTTGTGTTCATCCAAGTTATTTGTGAATACTTGGATTTGTTGTGTACATCCATTGCATATGTGTTTGCTTAGATTTACGTTGTGTAGATCCAAGCTACATGTGTGTACTTGGATATGTTTAGATGAGTTGTAATAGACTGATTAGAAGTTCTCACTAAATTATAAAGTGATGTGGTTGTGTCTAGTAAGTTCTCACTTAACTTGAAACTGATTAGTAGTTGTGTTGTGTGAAGTTCTCACTTAGCTTCAAAGTGAAGAGTCGTAAAGATTGGTTCTAGCTTTGGATTAGAACTCGACATCTAGCCTTGTGTCGTAAAATGGTGAAGTAGGCAACGTCGTGAAGATTGGTTCTACCTTGAGATTAGAACTCGACATCTAGCCTTGTGTCGTTAAATTGTGAAGTAGGCAACGTTGTGTAGATTGGTCCTAGCTAAAGATTAGGTCTCGACATTTAGCTTAGTGTCGGAAAATAATGTAAGCGACGATCTAAGGTTTTATCCGCCAAGAAGGGAACTTGTGGATATATTGGAAATCTCGAGTAGGTGTACTCGAGGAGTGGAGTAGAAACGAGGATAGAGCGTCGTTGTCGAACCACTATAAATCTTGGTGTCTTCACACTAGGTTGTCTCCTTCCTTACTCTTTACTTATTTCATTATCATTACACTTACCTATTATCTTTACTAGTGCATTTGAATTGAACCTAATCATTATGCAACTTAGCTTCAAGCAAAAGATAGTTTTGATACAAACCAAATTGAAAGTAATTTTAATTTGGTTGCCAATCGAAGAGAAACTATTCAACCCCCTTCCCCTTCTAGTTTCTACAAACATGTTTCATTATTTACAAAAAATAGAAAACTAAGAAACCCTAATCCTCCTTCTTCCTTCTCCTTTTTGGCCGCCACTTTTAATCACCATAAAGGGGTGTTCGGGTTGATTTTTATCTTGGAATTATTGCAAGGATTCGTGTGTGTTCATCCTTATTTTATTCACGTAATCGGTATAACTTTTAACCTTTTCTTTTTATGTTTTGATTTATTGAATCACATAAAATCATGATGTTTTTAATTAAACTAATTAAAAACAATTATTTAAACATGTTAATAATCATGGGTTAAATCAAATCAAGGGTTTAGGTGTGTTTGTGTTGTAGTCGACGCCTAACCGAGCCCTTAGGAGGTCTCGGCTTGGCTTATCTCACACCACCGAGACCATATGGTCTCGGTATGGTGGTGGTGGTCTCACGGCAGCAACAAAACCAAGGGGAAACCCGACCGTGGTCGGGGTATGGTGATGGTTACGGGTCCGATTCATGGGTTTTTAATCACGAATCCTGTTCATGAATCATTTTTTCAAGGTTTATGATTTTACAAGTTATGTTATTTTGTTTAGACTTAAATTAAATTAATTAAAAACAAGAACATGATTAATTTAATTTACATGACTTAGGTTATTAATTTAATTATTAATTCATGAATTTTAACCTAAGTATTTATCTTTAATTAGACTATATAATTAATTAATTATTAAAACCATGACTTATAATTAATTAATATACATGACTTAGGTTATATTATTAATAGTTAATAATACATGTTTTAACCTAAGTATTTTACCTTATTTAATTAAAATCATGTTATATTTAATTAAATACTTTAACCTATAGTTTATTTAATTTGCATGTAATAATTAATAAACTATACTATATAATCACATGACTTAGAATAATAATCAGAAAACACTTAAGCTTATTTAATTAGCTTAACTAACCAGCTTATATCTATTTATGGAAACTTCCTATTTTTAGAAACTTATTTATTTAAGGCAGCTAATCTATTTATGGAAACTTTCTATTTTTAGAAACTTATCTATTTTAAGCAGTAATTCTATTATTAGAAACTTTCTATTTTTGGAAACTTTCTGTTTTTAGAAAATTCTATTTTTGGTAACTTTTTTTTTGGAAACTTTCTATTTTAGGAAACCTGCTATTTTTAGAAAGTTATTTATTATTACATAACAAGTATAATAATACATGAAATACAAGTAATACTTAATAAGAATAGACAAAATATAAGATAAACACAGTATAAAGCTTAAAACAGTAAAACATGACATGAACACATAAAACAAGCTAAGACATGATATAAAACCAGTTACGTATTCAGTAATCAGATACTTATACACGTATGTATTTATGTAGCATTAGTGATACCGAAGTAGGACTATTTTCCGTTCGTCTTCTTCGTTCACTTGACATAAGGTACGGATTCCCGTCCTTTCGGTATGAACATTCTTTCCTTATTAGGATTCCCCGTATGCAGCCAACTGTTTTCCCATAGTATAAGTTTATATGTTTGATTGCTTATGTTTAATTAGAATACTTAAAGCCATATACATGCATGACAAGTTTCACCTAGTTATGGAGGTACCATAACCATAACACTAGAGGCACTGGTGTTATGACTTCCCCACGGCAGAGTGATTGCTCGTGGCGTCCCTTCAGCTTTTGGCCATTTTATTATATTTATCATGTGGGGCGTATGGGTGCATCCTAGTTACATGTTTTTAGCAGATTACTCAGTGTGAATGTGATGTGTACCTTGCATCCTTCATAATGAGCTGATCCCTCCTACCCAAAACCAGTATATTAAATTAGAGGCAGCCCCTCTAATTTGCATGACGAGGTCACCCCTCCAAGTATTCATGCACGTTGTTATTTCATGACCTATATTGGCTAATGGTAAAGTATGTTAAACAGTTTTTACAAGATAAACATAAGGCTTTTCAAACTATAAAACCAGTTTTACTAAGATTTAACCGGGTTATCCAGGACTTAGTTTCTTCCGCTGTTTCATGCTTATTATGCTTATACTATTCATGCTTTATTTGTACATCCATGCACTGAGCGTATTGCTCAGCCGTTACTTTCCTTTCCATGTCCCAAAACGGCAGGTACCCAAGGACTGACTCGAGCATTTGGAGGACATGCATAGGATGGAAGCTGCCATAGACTTCTTCTCCTTTTTCCTTCATATACTTATGCCTGTTTAGTCTCTCATTCCTTTCAGTTTGCTTTAATATGTTTTGGGATTATGTTTGGGAACCGATGTTTGATTCCGGTTTACCCTATGGTCATGTATGTTTTACTACATATTACCTTGCATTCTTTGATGACAGGCCATAATTACGCGTAACGGTCCACTTATCAAAGTGGGGTGTTACACCTTTGGTCGAGTTTCTTTTTTTAAATATAGCTCAGAGAGTCTACTTTTCAGAAAGGTAAATTTCGTCGAAAAAGGAGTTCGAGAAGGTCGTCTATGGGTCGTTATAAAAATAGTGCGCTATCTAGGAATACATTTTGATTTCAGGAATTTGAATCAAAACCTAGCCAAACGAATGAGTTAGCCAAATATTTTTTATTTGGAAACTCTTTATTATCTATATGAAAGTACTGGGGGTTCTCAATAAAAATTATGGCGTTTAGGTCGGGCTTTTGGTGTCGAATATTTAGCATGTACTGAAAATCAGTTTTGTAAAAACAACTTTTAGCGTAGAGACCAAACGGAGGGGTTAAACGTGTAAGTAGAAAGGGAAATTGGTTTTTGAAGTTCTTAGATCATGGTAAAACATAACTCCAGTAGGGTGGGAGTCAAGTGTGGTTTTAAGTTCACTTCATGTGGTACGTATATGTATATGTATGTTGGATTTCGTGGGGAGGTGTTATGGGTTGTTGTGTAGATAGTAAGTTCCTACCTTATCTAAATATCCTATCGTGAATGCCTAGCATGGCTGTTATGGATATTTTTAAGTTGGTTCGTTAATTCATTGTTCGCTGAGATACTCACCTCTCGTGTTAGAGTTCCTTATTTATATTATGATAATTTGAAGCCCTGTGTTAACCATCATGTGTTGATTTGGGTTATTTTGAGAGGTGTGTTAATACTTTGTGGTTTTGGTTCATTGAGCGATAATATGGATGAGTCTTTATAATTTATCAATTCCTAACGTTTTGTCGATTCTATATATCACATGTTTATATTAAGATGGTATTTTGGTATTAAATTTCGTAGGGTATTTTGAAGTACTTTTGAGATAATGATGTCTTCGTTTTGAGTCTCACGACTCGTCTAAATGATAATTTATGGAAAACATACTTTGTAACAAGAATATAGATAAAATGATTTTCATGGGTACTCGATGAAATATGGGTTAATAACGAGATACTATTTTAGAATAAGCTATAATATAAGTATTTTTATATATGGTCAACACTGGTTTATTACAGTTTTGAGAGACCATCTTAAAATAAGGTAAAATTCAAAATAAAAATAAAAACTACCACATAAACATTGTACACATGTAAGGTTAAATGTTTTACGTGATTTATTATAATTATGAATACAATGTTCAAGATGATTTTTAAATAAAGGAAATGTGGGTATACTTTAATTTTATATTTAGGGGTGATTATATAAATTATTAATGTGATTTCATAGTTTTAAAAAAAGCAAAATTCAATTACAGTAGAATAATCCTTTTGGGTAATAGTCGATTATTGTACAAGGTTTTAGTAATATATCGCGGGTCGTAATACATTTCGGTTGTCGCTGGGTGTTTCTTGGGTCGGTGTTCATTGTCATGGGTCGTTTGAAATTGATACATATTTTATGTTTGGGTCCTTTTGGGGCATCGTGGTTTCTATTCGTTTTAACTCGTGCACGTGAAATTCCGTTGGTTATCTGCGGGTTCGATTCGTTATCCGTATTTGGTGATTCTAAATCTAGCTTTGGATTCGTATTTAACGAGGGAAATATTTGTTCGACTTAGTTATTCGTTATGGGAAGCGTCGTGTTATTATTGAAGAGGATGATGTGTAGTTTGTTGAAATTTGTTTAATGTAGATTGAGTTCGTGTTTGGCTGTGTACATGTAGTGTAAGATTTATATTCCCATTTATTGCTAGGAATGAGTTCGAATATAAGAGTAAATCTCGGGACGAGATTTCTATTAGGAGGGAGTGATGTGACAACTCTAAATTTTGAGGATTGTCACTTGTGACTGTTTGAATTTAGTTATGTGCTAAGTGTGCGCTTATGTGTTATATGTTTGCGTTTGAGAGTTTGACTTGGGTTCAGACATCGTTTATTTAGTACGTGGAACGATATATAATGATAGGATGGGAATATTTCGTGCTCATGAGTTCACATGGATGTGACTATGAAGTGATATGGCAATTTGAGGTCATTTTATGTGTATGTAAATTGTTATGGGTATTATAGTGTTATCTTACTTTTCGGGTGTACGTATTTAGTATTGTGTACGTAATGTTATTACGTAATTATATATGTAAGCATTTAGTGGTTTAGATTATTAGCTTCGGGTTAGTTTAGAAGTGTTCATAAATTTATTTAGGAGTCGTTGATAGTAAAATTTTATGGAATAGAGTTTTAAATCGATTAAAGTTTTAATAATAATAAGATGTAAACTTTTCTTTGTAAATTAACACTAAAAGTCCAAGGTTTAGATGTAATTAATCAATTAAGGGATTAATAAATAAATAAATAATAAATATAAATAAGGAAAATATATAGAAAAAAATGAAATTAATAAATATTAAATAAAAAAATATTTTTGGTAAATTTTTTATATAATCGGTTGAAAAAAATAAAAGAAAAGAATGGGTAAAAGCACATTAGGATTTGTGTTGTAATTAGGAAAGACATATTTTAAAGTATAAATACCACACTAGAAACAAAAAGATCAGATGTTTCTTCATAAAAAAAAAGAGACGATCGGTTTTACAAGTAAATTAGGGTTTCTTCAAAAATCTTGGTTTTGATCAACTTAAGATATAAATTTTGATTTCAATTCTTGTTCTATTTAATTGATCATGTTATGATCATGTTAATATCATATGATGGATTAGGGTTTTTAATTTTCTGGAATTAAAATAATTTAAGGCTTGAATTTGATAATTAATCAGTGGTTTTTAGGGTTTAAATCCGGATTATGTAGAAACTGACGCTAATCTATCAGAATCCATCGATAAACTGTCAGAAACTGATGTCTGGGCAGATTTTGGGTAAAATCCTTTTGGGCATAACTTATCCGTTTTTAAAGCTTTTTGGGTGATTCAAAAGCCTAAAATTATGTAATCAGAACGTACTTTTCAAATATTTAAAATGTATTGTAAATGAAGGTCAGTAGCTTGGTCGAATTATTTGTACAAATGTCGAGATAAAGGTTAATTTTCGGACAACATGGTTTAAACTTGTGTTTTGGGTATTTTGGGATAATGAACACTTAGGGGGTTAACATGGGGCTGATTTGGGATAGAACTTGAGATGTATCTATCATAGGGATTGTTACATTGATGAAGGATTAGAGTTCCGGAGTTAATGTTGTCGTGTGATATTGTGTTGTATGTATTAGATAATTTATTGTTCGTGAGGATACTTTGGATTGCTTTTCGCAAGGTGAGTTCATAGTCCCATTTTCATTGAATTTTTAAATGTTTTCTTCCAGTATGGGATGGGGATTATAATTATGGTGTCTTTAAAATGTTTTGGTATTATGTTTTAAAATGTGTAGACATAAATGTGCTATTGTGTATCTGGTGTGCTATTGTGTACTGATATGTGTGCTTTTATGTTGGACAACGTGTGGTTACTTATGTGTTACTTGCTATGTGAATCATGATTGTGTTATGGTTTGTTTTGGTACATAGATGTATGGGCGTTTATGGGACCAATGGTGATTGGTAAGACGGGTAGCCTTGTTTTGGTACATAGATGTATGGGTGTCTATGGGACCAATGGTGATTGTGAAGGCTGGTAGCCTTGGTTGGTTTGTAATTATATGGTTTTGTACATCGTCTCTTCGAAGGCAATATATTTTGACGGGGATATGAGTTCATCTTCTACGATGCAGTGGGAAAGATTCGGATAGTGTGTTGTACATCGTACTTTTGGTTTGGGGCAAGATACCTCTTGAAGGGGGTATAGTGTGTTCTGTGATTTGTAGACGTGATTGGTATAGTGTGATTTATGATTTGTAGACGTGGTTGCTACTAAATTGAGTTTTATTTGTAGTTGCATTTAACATGATAATCACATTATGGTCCATTGTTTTGACTTGCTTTTTATGACTAACTTACAGCGGTGTGTCAAGGTTTTCTTATGTTGTTTTCGATAGATTAAACCTATGTTCTCACCAACTTTATGTTGACATATTTTAGTATCATTTTCAAGTGAGGTTGTTGGGAAGGATGAGGTTAGAAGTGGTTTGAGTCTAGAAGTTGCTAGGATGCATTTAGGGGAATCCACTTCCAAATACTATATTTTCTTTTGATTTGATGCATGTACTTTATGATGTTTATTTGTTTTGGTTGTTTGTCTTGAGCATTTAAGTAAGACGTTACACTCATTTGTTTAGACTCCAGTTGTGCTAGATATTGTCATGGCAGTTTGTGTCTCCTTTATTATTATGTTGCATTTAGATTTCTCTATATATACACCGTGTTTTATGATGATATCCATACGTCTCGCCCGTGTTTCCGCCAAGACGGGTGTGACAGGCAAGCCGGGAATTTGGTCAGCGACAATGGCTTAACCTCCTTCCTTAGTCGGGTACATGACCAGCATCGCGTTATACCCACTTTATAGTTTGTCAAAATTGAGTAGGCCGTTAAATTATTATTGTAAATTACCAATCAACGTAATTCTATGTAATTTAGATCTCAAAACAAATCTTAATTTTAATATGATTTAGTCCATATTATTTTTCTTTAAAAAAATTACCATTGTTTACAACATACTTAAAAAAAACGTATGAAAACAAATAGATAAAAAAACACACTAAATCATAACACATAGTAACAATTATATGTGCAATTAAATAAATCAAATAGGCACATGCAACCAATTTTATTTGATAAATTGAAATCTAGGGTTTTTATGATTATAAAAAGTGTTCACTAATTCTAGATTTATTGAAACAAAAAACATGTAACACACTCAATTTTTATGATCCATGAAAAAACATGCATGTTCATCATGAATCCACGTACAAATCTTAACAATTAAATCTCTACGGATCGTAACCCAAAAAAATCTACATGTCATAACAATTGATCACGAAATTTTAATCTAAAACATACAATCATGTAAATTTTAGGGTTTCAAAAAAAAATTTATTAAAAAATTCGGCCAAAACCAAATTTATAAAATCAAAACCCTAATTTTTAAGAAAACCTAAAAAACATGAAGTTTTAACCCAAAACAATTATTGGTTAAAATTTTTTAGATTTTTCGATAATGATAACATGTTAAAACGGCTCTCGATACCACTGATGGTTTATTATTCATAACAATTATAAAACCCTAAAAAAGGTCAAATCATATATAACGGAAGCGATTTGACAAGATCATTAATTAACACAATTATAATTAATCGAGTTGGGGTTTACGTACCTTTTGCAAAGCAATTCCCTTGAACAAAACCTAATTCCCCAAATTAGGGTTTATGTAAAACCACCAAGATATAGTCTATGATAAGACTATATTACGTTCTTGTACACATGTAATACAACGAGATAACCGTAAACCTAGTAAGTATAAATCGAGCTACTACGTCTTGTGGAATAAAGCTTAATCGAAAAACTCAACAGAAAACCCCTTGTGGGTTTCAGTTTGCGATCGACCAAGAGTGGGAGGAAGAGAGAAAGTGTGTGTTGAATTGTGAGGGGTAAGGGTGTTTATATAAGCCTAGTAATTCTTGTAGCCCAAGCAAAACGTAAATAAGGAAAGTGTTTTCCTTCCCTTTTTCCTTCTCCAACCGCCGACCCAAAACGCTCCTTAGGGGTGTTCCGGAACCTTCTTTTCTTCTTCCGTTTTATTCCAAAACGCTCGTTATACTTAACTCTTAATTATTAAACGATCGTTAAGTTATAGCTTGATTTAATTTAATAAATATAATAAATACATTTATTAAATAAATTAACTCTTTACGTATTGTGTGCAATTCCGTAATCTCGAGTTCGATCCTAACACACGACTACTAAATTTATGTACATAAACTTTCACAACTCCCACCTCACAATCCTAAGTCCGACTGTATATCATGCTTATAATTATTCAGTTGGTTAAAATAAAAGAATATAGTTGAAGGATGAATAAAAGCACAGCAAATGCAGGGCGAGTACTATTATTAGAAGGGCGGCATGATGACAATCAATTGGACATGACAAGAGGTAATTTTGACTTAGAAACATGTAGCATAGCTTGCAACTTTGCAAGTCACTCTGCAGATGACATCAGTACGTATTTGTGGTGGTCGGATATACGAAGCTCTGTAAAAAGACCAGTTCCCATTCTTCAAAGATATTTTCGACAATAAAGCATGACGCTCGTACAAATTAAGCGCATGTATAAGGACAATTGTGTAAAAAATTTTCATAGAAACAATTAATTCCACTTGAAATACACGTTATATTAAAGCTAAACACAATCGATATACTTCTCAAAAGGCTAATGTTAATTATATAGACTACATAATCAACATATATAATACTATTCATTTGAGCAAGTAATTTCAGACATAAACCGATAAACAAATGACAAAGATGTACGTATAATAGATGAAAAAATCTCAATTCCTTGCAAACTATCAGTCAGCAATTTACTTGCTATTGCAGTCACTATGTTAATCTGTGAAAACAATAGCCATTGTTTTTTATCAACATTTCGAAATGTTTACCACACGAGCATCCCAAATTAAATCTTAAGTCCCCGTTCTTAAGACGTTCCACCCCTACACATTCGTCTTGTCCCTGCAAACATGTTTTTTTGATAGATTAGCTAATGTACTATTCTTAATACAAACATTTGTCTCTCATTTGATTGATACAACTAAAGATTTACGGAGTAATACCTTAGGCTCAGGGATTGGATTTTCATCTTCCACTTGATCATCTTGACTGATAATATCCAAACACCTTTGTGCAATCTCCTTAACCATATCTTGTATCTTTTTCATTTTCTGTCATTAAAACAAAACTTATGCAGTTTAATACAAAAAGTTATAGAAAGACACAACCAGTTTAATTAACAAGAAACCATAACTAAACAAACTACTACAATAGATACAAACCTCCAACTGGGGACTTCTTTTTCCATCAGACAACCCCGGAGTAGCAATCTTGGACGAAGAAACACGTGGAGGCGGTGTCCTTGTTTTCTGTGGTGGTTCTTGATAGTTAACTGTATCAGAAAATGTTTGACGAAGTCGCTTGTTCTTCATTGTTATCCCACGTTGATGATAATCCATTCTGACAGTATCAGATAATGCCGCCCGCTGAGGTGGTATTGCAGGGGGTGTGAAAGAGTCTTGATTAGCACATGAATCAGCATCTGATAACATCCGTACAAGCGGGTTGTTTGTCGGGATCTTGGGTGGCATTGTTTTATGATCTTGATAATTAGATGAGCCAGTACCGGATAATGTACGGATAAGAGGGTTCGTGGTGGCGGCTATTGCATCTTGGAAAGAAGTTGACGGCATGTTAGAGATTGCACGGCCAAGAACACCAGCCATACGTGATTCAGAAGAGTTGCTTGTAGTAGGTGTGATCTGAGATGATGATGGTGTAGTTGAAGAGGGTTCACGGTGGTTTTCCAGGGTGGCGGTGAGTGGCGGGATGTTACGCGGTTCTTGATGATAGCAGATCATTTTGAATTTCTGTTACGTTTTCTTTGTATGTGTACAAAAAGGTTAGAGAAACCGTTATTATATAGCCAATTGTTTTTTTTATTTAAGTGAAAACTTATTTAAAAAGAGATTTACGAAAGTGTTGAACATTAGAGTTTATACAAGCTTACATAAACCGTAATCAACTAGTAATAGAAAAGATAATTATATAATGAATAAATGTAGTTTATTTACATTTATTGAATGTAACGATTTATTAAAATTAATGGCTTATTAAATTAAAACCATTCATTAAAGCCTCTATTTTTTAATACGTTTTGTAATGAAATCCAAATTACATGAAGATCCGTCATTAATTAAAAACATTAAAATAAATTCTTACCATTCATAGGTATTTTAGGCTTTTTATTATAATTTCATTAGATCTTATCATACAAACTAAACATTATTAATAACGGTAATAAATCATTACATTACACTCTTTATTTCATTACGTCGTTCATTTCATTCATTCGATTTTTCATTTTGTCCTACCAAACGAACCCTTAGCTTGGATATTATCAGGTTCATTTATGTTTTTTTTGTGTTCTTATTGTCCAGGTTGTGCAAGATATACTATAGCATCAAAAGGTATTCCGCTTTGGTCTATTATGAAAACTCTTTAGATCTTAAAAGACTTCAAGTGTAATGTACTAGAAGTTGAAGGGTGCCAAGATAACATCGAGTATATATACTCGTTGTCTACATCTGCAATATATCCGTTGATAATCTCTCTCTCACTCTTCCAAAGTACAATTTCGCTTTTCATTCTTGTTTCCTCCAACATTTGCTGATGAGTGATTTAACGATCATATCATAATGATAGTTATCGTCTGTTTGTAATATTATTGTGATATTGAAAGTTTAATAAGAGGTTGATTGTTTGAAAGTTTAATAAGAGGTTGATATTTTGAAAGTTGAGCTAGCTAATTTGTTGATTCTGGTTTATTTATATTCATTTTGGTTGATAGTTCGCACATGGTACCAGAGCCACATCGGCTTTGATGTCCGTATTCGATTGTTGATAACTCTTTATCCTTTTGGAATTCTTGTATTTTGTTAAAATTGGGCTTGGTTCGTAATTGTTTGTTCGGGTATCGATTGGGATCATTATAGTTTATTCATTTCTGTATTTTATTGTTCAAATCTAGGGTTTGATGAAACCATAAATTTTGGGGCTTTTGTGTATTTGTGTGTTTCAACTGTAAGTGTTTATCAGAGTTCACTAACTTTAAGTTTTTTTTCTTCATTTTACCATCTCTTTTGTGTCAAGACTTGGTAAACCTTGATTCAATAAAGGATCAACGTGTTTATTTTTGCATGTTGTGTGACTTGTGATATTATTTGCTTTGATATATTTGTTTCGAAAAGTTATATTAAGAAGTTAAAAATCGCACCAGAGTCTTCAAAAAGTAAAATTAGTGATTAGGATTTTGGATACCCTTTATGCCTTCATGCTAGTGATACTATCAGAGCACAGTTGGTTAATATAAAATTACGTGGGAGTGAAAAATACAATGTATGGAGTCATGCTATGATACTTGCTTTAGAAACTAAAAATAAGTTGGGGTTCATAAATGGTAAGTGTATTAGACCAAACTCAGATGAATTATTGATGAGCCAGTGGGAAAGATGCAACTCAATTGTTCTGTCATGGATTCTTGGATATGTGACTGAACAACTTTATATAGGTCAAATATTCTTAAAACTTGCAATGCAATTTTGGGATGAGTTGAAGGAAACATATGATAAAATTGATGGTTTAGTAACCTTTAATCTTTTACAAAAAATACAAAGGCTAAAACAAAATGTCCCTCCAGTTTCTAAATATTACCACAAGCTAAACTCTCTTTGGAGGCAGTATGATGCCATGATAAAACTGCCTGAATGCACTTGTGAGACGGATAAAAAGTTTAAAGAGCATAATGATTTGATAAAGTTAACGCACTTTTTAATGGGTTTAGATGATGTTTATAGTCCAATAAGAAGTAATATATTAAGGAGAGATCCTCTTCTGATGGTTAAAATCGTTTTTTCTATTATCTCAAGAGAAGAATCACATCGGGGTAGTTTTCTAATGTTTCAAACAAAACCCATGCTACTTTTTTTAAGTAATGTTCCTTTTCAAAGCACTTTTTCAAATAGAAATAAAACCTAAATAATTCTTTTAATAGGGGCAGACTAATAAGAAACCCAAATTTACTTTGCACAAACTATGGTTTTACTAGACATACAGTTGAAAAGGATGCTATAAAGTTATTAGTTTTCCACCTAATTTTCAAAGTAAAAGGAAAGAGTTTGCATCTAATAACCATGCCTCAACAAGTAACAATACCCTAGACCATATTATCAATGCCTCAAATATTTCTAACTCTAATGTTTCTTACGTTTTTTCATATAAGTCTATTGCTCGGTTGTTTTCTAAAGAACAGATTGCTCAAATTATGAGCCTTACTACAAAAAAGAAAGTACAATCTAATATGGTAGGTACCATCAAAAAAATATACTTCAACTATAAAAGGATTTATGAAAAAACTTGGTTGGATAATAGATTTATGTGCAAATCATTAAATGATTATTTTTGAACGATACATAGAGTGTGTGGTTGACATATTTGATTTAAACCTAAGGTTGATCACCCAAACTCAACTGTTGCAAAAGTAATTAAAATGGGAAATTTTATATTGTTGCCAGGGTAAAGTTGTATGTTGTCTTAGTTATTCCTGACTATTCTGTTTATCTAATTTTCATTAACAAATTAATTAAATACAATAATAAGTACATAGGTTTTGATGAACACCATTTCTATATTCAGGACTTACCGCAAAACCGAGTTATAGGACATGATCTAGGGATTAGGAATGAGCATAATGTCCTATACTACTTTGAGTGTGACAATGTGAGTAGTAGTTGTTCTACTAGTTCTGATTTTTTTTGTCTCGTCAAATGTGGCATGCAAAACATGGTCATCCTGCTGACCAAGTCATGTCTTTGTTGAAAACTAAACTAGATTTTGAAAATGATAGTTCAGAACCTTGTGAAATTTTTCACAAGGCAAAACAAAAAATAAATCCCTTTTCTTTTAGTGATTACAAAACCAAAAGCCTTGGGGAGTTAATAAATTTAGACTTATCGGGTCTTGATAAGATTATCAACAAAGATGGTTTTAAATATTTTCTAACTATTGTAGATGATTTTACAAGGGTCGTTTAGGTTTACCTTATGAAATTAAAAATAGAAACTTATGAAAACATGGTTAGTAATCTTGGCTCTTGCATCTATAAGAACTTATGAAACCCTAGCAATGGTGGCACCCCCTTTTGATCTTCTTCTTTGATCTCCATCCTACCACCCTTCATCAATTCATACATAAAAAGAACCTGTCGTCCTGCTATCGTTCCACGTGAGTGATTCAGGAACGAGCTTTTTTATGTGTTTGTAATCCGAAGCCATAGGGGCTGGTTTTCATTGTCTAAGATCTTGAGTTGTTATTGGTTCTCTTACTCTTTTAATTAAAGCTTCCTTTTTGTTGGACATCACTCTTGATTATAACGATGACCCTTTATTCGATTCCTATTGATTTCAAGGTCTGTATGAATGGATTCGACGTAGTTGCAGATTTTATGGTTAATTCTTTGAATTGATCCTTTGATGGTGTGATATTAATCCTCTTCATTCTGTCTTTATTTTCATGTGTGAGTTGATTTAGATTCCTCTTTATTTTTACAGATATGTTACACTCAAAGGTTCTTTGATTTCTAGGGTTTTTTCTTTTCTAGGGTTTTTTCTGTGTTTTGTTTAATTATTATCTTGGCGGCGGTTCAACTTCTACGGTTTGAGTTTCTATCGTATGGCGTCTCACCGTAGGCCTGGGTTCTTTGAGGACCAGACCCATAGAATCTCGCATTCAATCTAGATCACTAATTTCCCTGATTACACCTCTTCAAAAGATCTTTGGAAAACCTGCAGCACTTATGGGACGATAGTGGATGTTTTTATTCCTTTTAAGAAATCTAAAGCTGGCAAAAGATTTGCGTGTGTTCGCTTTATTAAGATTCCTAATCTCACTTTTCTTTTGAAACCCTATGTACTTTATGGATTAGGAGCTACCTTTTGTATGCATCACAGGCTCAGTTTGCACGTTCTTCTAAGAATGTTGATTATCAAAATTTAGCTCCTTTAAAGTTTAATAGGCCGACTGATGAGACTGTATTTATACATAGTCTCATCGTCCAAATCGGGCTTAAAACGCTTAAAATATCATCAAAATACCCCAAAAT
The DNA here is from genome assembly GCA_025667525.1 of Glebionis coronaria. Taxonomy (NCBI): domain Eukaryota; kingdom Viridiplantae; phylum Streptophyta; class Magnoliopsida; order Asterales; family Asteraceae; genus Glebionis; species Glebionis coronaria. The sequence goes on from JANFOE010001406.1 coordinate 299,710, forward strand.
ATGCTTGTGTTTGTTCATTGTGTATTTCAGGTACAGATATCGTGAAATCACCAAAAGATCAAAGGAATCAAGCAAAAACGAACACGGGAAACGAAGCCGCACAAAGAACCAAGCCCGAACAATGGATTTTCCAAAAATACCCTTGAAGTTTGAAGATTTGTCAAGAATGGTCCCTAAACTTTTGAAGACTTGTCACTTTTGGCCCTTGTAAATATCATTTATACAAGATTGGCCTTTTAAGTTTCAAGGAAAGCCCTTGAAGATCACAAGAATGGCAAATATGGTCTTTGTTTCCATAAGTATTAATTTAAGGGACTGAAGATGCAATTTGTCCTAAGTTATTATAAAAGGAAATTGATGAAATGCTGGGAACATTATATGAACACATTTTGTAACATTGGGGACCTAATCTATCAAACATCTAAACCTAACCCACCACTAGTATCCTGCCACCTCACCCCCTCTCCTCCACTCACCACTTGACACACCACATTACCTACCCATCAAACCATACCCATTACCCCAAACCCAATCCAACCCGTCCATAACCCACATCCCACAAACCTGTTATATTAGTTTTTAAACTAATACTAGTATAATTTAATCCTTTTCTTTTTTCTTTCCCACTAAACACATTTATCACCTCTCTCACCAGATAAAAACCCCTAAATACCAACTAAGAACCCTAGTTTTTCCAAAAAACTAATTAGCTTACATTAAGCTAATTGTTATCAGGGGTTTTAGTCATTGGTCAACAGGAAACACTCCCACATGCTGGAAAACGACCTCACCATACTCCTTGTCCCCCTCCCAGCTACAAAGTATCACAAGATGACACCTTTGACTGACATTGAAGACCTAATCAACGGTTAAGGATCGAAATGTGCTCACCAATGCAAAAGCAACAGCCATGATCATTTTAACAGTTGCTACATCACATGGGAGTCAAAGACCATTCTAGAAGAGGGTTTCAAAATCAGCATATTCGTCTGAATATTCCGGGGCAATTTTGGAAGATCACAAGATTAGGGTTAGGGTTTATGATTCATATCTAGATTGTATATATAGGACCATAGTAGGAGTTTCATATTTTGTTCCAAAATTTGTAAACTTCTTTTCTTGACTAGTTAATGGAAGATTTGGACCTTGCAAATTTTGTGTTCCATTTAATTTTCTGCCTTTTAAATTCACCTTGCAAGTTTGTTTAATTATCTGTCTCTTTTAATTTCAGTTTATAAAAGTTGTTCCAAAGTTTTTACACCAAAAGCTCATTCCACAAGCTCTCTGACAAAGAGCTTGTGAATTTTTTTTAGACTGTCTTTAAGTGTTTTCAACATTTAATTTCTTTTTGAACCTTTACTTAATGTTTTTGTTAAAAAAAAGAGACTTGTGTTGTTAGTTATTGTGTACCAAAAAGAAAAAAAAATTGCTTGTGTTGGTACTAAAAATTAGACGAAGAAAAAGTTTATCTGAAGTTTGGTTGTTGTTCGAGTAGTAAAAAAAAGAGTGTGAAAAAAAAATTGTGTGCTACTGTTGGTCACGAAGAGAAAAAAAAGGGGTGCTTGTGTACTGAAGTTAGACGAAGAAAAAAAAAAGCAGTAGAGAAAGAATTAGTCTTGTTGCTGCTGTGGTTCGACAGCATATAAAAAAAGGTGGAAGCCTGGGTATAGTTGTTATTAAGTTTTCAAGGTTTTGGTGTGTTTGAAGAAGTTCTATAGCTGTGGTGGATTATTGGTATGACTAAACTGTAGAAAAGTTCGAGTAGAGGTGCTTGTGAGTTCTTTGGTTAAAGTCAAGAAGCTTGGACCGAAGTTGTAAGTGACATCCTCCATTCTATTGTTTAAAAGCTTAAATCTGCCATTGCTATATCCTAGTTGCTTATTTGCTCTATTATATATCTTTTTGTTTATGTAACTTTCTGCTTAATTAACTATCTTAATCTGTCTTTCTTTTAATTTTATTTGCTTAGTATTGTTATAAATTTTCATAATATGCTTTGTTCTAGGTCGATTGGTACATATTTTTAGTTTAAGTTTGCTTCTATTAGTTGTATTAGGATCATTTAAAGCCTCTTTTGATAGTTAGATATTC